>CAVLGL010000104.1:49410422-49812922 GCA_963668995.1 Parnassius mnemosyne | reverse complement strand
CACGAAATATCTCTCGGCCTGAACCATCTGTAGCAAAGATATATTTGGCATTCTCATGGTTAAATTTGAAGACAGATGAGTACAATAATAACCCGAAGAAAGCCTTCATTTCTTCTGCGTCCGTGTTCCGAAGCTCAGGTTTTTCCTGATTTTTATATTTTACCCGTATCTGGGCAAGTTTTTTGTTGGTATATTCAATTATTTTGTCTGTAATATCGTCATCTATAAAATGTGTCCACAAGGTTTCTAGGTTTGTGAATGCTCTAGGCTGTGATCTAGGTATGTCAACCAAGTTGTGGCTTAGTGAACGACAGTTACGCATCACTTGTTAATCGCTTGACTATTTAAAACCATTCTTACCTATGTAGTATCTTTGGGATTCTGTGTGTATATTATCTTGTATTGAAGATAGACCTGAATCTTGCATCGCAATTAAACTGCGGGGTGATCTTTGTCGTTGAGATTGAGTTTTTTCATCCTCAGATTGTTCTGAAGCCGAGTCATGATCACTGTGCAAACAGAAATCTGGATCCATTTCTTCATCGTCCACATCACTGAAGTCTCGCTCCAACTCAGCTTCTATCCACTGACTTAAGGTCTTTTCATTTGTCGAAGTATTTAGAGCTATTCGTTTTCGCTATCGACTATTTCCTGAAGGTCCAGGTTGATCCATCTAAAATAATTACGTACACACTGAGGTGACGAATAAGAGACACTTAGAAAAAAAGAGACTAATACTGTAGTGACGTCTAATAAATCATTTACGCAAATACTGACCTCACGTCTCAGGGACACCAAACGGTCGTACAGGTACAGGTGTTGCTGCCGCGAGCGCGAGCACTCGACTGACCGATCACGCCACCGAAACCCGAAGGTAGCGGGAGGGGCGGGAGCGTTTTTAAAAAATTAACGCCACGAGACTGATTTTTACATCGAGGCCGTCTGTGAGACACCCACGTCACTACTTAAAGGTTAACACATATTTTTACAAAGCGTTATTACTTTATAACAAACCAAAGAGTTTCGTCTTTGCGATGCGACGTGCCTGACGTGTGTCATGGAGTGTACAAAGTTTTGTAATATATATGAAACATGTGTGGAAATTTTAATAATGATTTTGCTTTAAGGTCAAGATGCCCGTCAATGCTGCAGAAGCATGTTGCATGGCTTCTGCGATAGCAGCGAAACAGACGAAATCAACAGTGATAATTGTTCCCACAGTGACTGGAAGCACAGCGCGTCATCTATCTCACATAGCACCCGAAGCTGTAATATTGACTATAAGCTGTGATGCTTTTATAGCTAGAAAGCTGCAGCTTTATAGAGGAATTTTACCCATTATATATGATGGTAATTGAATATCATTGTCTTCATAACAGCCTGTTTAACGTGGAAGATCCACGAAGCTTGAAGCTATATATTATGGCTGCATCAGGAATAGGTTGGCTCGACCGGAGAAGGACCCTGTTCTCACAGAATACCGGCGTAAAACAGCATAATATTGCTGTTTCGTATGCAGAGTGTAGATAAACGGAGACCAGTTTTACTAGTAATGAGGCATTCCACCTTAGATATCAGGGGTGACAACGCACTTTTACATTTTGATTATTAATCTATGATAGATGTAGAAGTCTATGGGCCACAGCATCCTCTTAAAATCAGAACTTAAAATCAAAAAGTACTCCGTTACACAGGTAAAGAAGCATTGTATCTTAGTACGAAAGGTTGACAACGCATATGCAATTTGATTTCTAATCGAGGATATATGTAGATGTTTATATCCAACAGCATCTAACATTTACTAATAGGTGTACCATGTGCTTAAAAGGATGCATACCTGTATCTTGACTTATCGTCAAATGGTGCGTGCGTGCAATTATTATTTATCAAATGCAACACACGTTCAATACTGCAAGAGCGATAATAAAAGTATGTAATTCTTACTCAACGTGAAAATAGGTTAAAAGTATATTCATATTTGCAACAATAATAACAATGTCGTCCAGAACGACTTTGGGTCACGGCGGCCATTCTTAACGGGTACTAGCGAGGAGGTTTCGCCTAACAGATTTATGTGCCCTAACTCTGAGTCCAGTATGCTACTGAAAATTTCTTAACAGAAAATCCCAGTAATCGATTTTAGCCCATAATATAAAAAGGATTATATTATAAAACTGAAGTGACAGACGATCTTACAGTCTACCTAATCGATGGAACTTCAAACAAAGAAGGCTTAGATGGGACCGATGGGTTGTCACCTCTGAAGACTAAGATGAAATTCTTAATATCCTATAATCATACTGGCACTGTGCCCTTTAGACTGGAACACAGTAGTACAAACACTGCTCTATGACGGGAGAAATAAGTAAGAGAGTGGAATGGAATTTTTTTTTTTTCAGAAAAGCCTAAACGTGATTTTGAATTGGAAATGAATGCTCGTGTCGCCTTCGCTATTGCATATTGTATCAAGTACAATATATTGGATTATACGCAAACTTACGTTCTCTTGAAAAGAAATTCAGAATACAGTGCCTT
Source organism: Parnassius mnemosyne (assembly GCA_963668995.1). NCBI lineage: Eukaryota > Metazoa > Arthropoda > Insecta > Lepidoptera > Papilionidae > Parnassius > Parnassius mnemosyne. Next base: position 49,810,387 of record CAVLGL010000104.1, on the reverse strand, counting down.
TGCTGATAATGTCAGTGTACGAACGGTCAACTCAATGAGTAAATAAAATTTTTTAAGTCATTTTTAAATAACTTGATGTTTTTTAATATTATTAAAATTAAATACATTTAAGAAAAATATTTTATTTACACGTTACGGGTTCGGTTTTATTATATATAATACATAATTTTTAAGGTCAGAGGATGAGTAGCCGCTTTAAAATTTCATGATACGCAAGTAAAGTAGGTTTACAATGTAATGGGTGGTCGAAGAAATCTACATGTCTCAGGCCGGTATCCAGAGGCATCTCGGTACCTCGGGTTTAAACTCAGTTTTATTATATAGGTATTTTAATTTGATTTATAATGATTCATAATTTTTAAGGTAAGAGGATAAGTGGCCGCTTTAAAATTTCATGATACGCAAGTAAAGTAGGTTTACAATGTAATGGGTGGTTGAAGAAATCTACATGTTTTAGGCCGGTATCCAGAGGCATCTCGGTACCTCGGGTTTAAACTCAGACTGTGTCATATATATATCTAGCTAACCATGCAGACGTTGTTCTGCCCTCTTCAACAACCCTGTGTCCTATAAAAATTCTTAAATTCGTAATAAAAAATATTGAGGGTCACTTATCGGGATAAAAACTATTCTATCTCTCAAGTAGGACCAAACTGCACACAGCGCGCAAAATTTCATTGAAATCAGTTTAGGAGTTCATCGTGGACAAAGAACGTGACACGTAATTTTTATATATAAAGATTATACTATACAGGGTTATTTTTCAATAACCGGTCAAATTTCCAGAGAAGGTTCGGAATAAGTAATATAGGCAAATTATAATGAAAATTTTATTAAAAAAATCTTAAAGCTTCTTTACTTTTTATGTTTTAAATTCAAAATACGTGACAATGCATTATTTTAACTGATTTTACTGCGAACGCACACATTCGTAAGGGTCGATCCGTAGACAAAAACGTTGTTGCCCATAAATCACATTAGATTTGGGATAATCTATACAAATAAATAAAATTGAAGTGTCTGTTTGTAATGTCAAAATTACGGCTTTTTACTAAATGCATATGAAAATATATACGATACTTATAACAAAAACACATTTTTTTAAATTTTTCTCTGTCTGTCGGTCTGTCTGTCTGTCAGTCTGTTTGTTCCGGCTAATCTCTGAAACGGCTGGACCGATTTTGACGGGACTTTCACTAGCAGATAGCTGATGTAATAAGGAGTAACTTAGGCTACTTTTATTTTAGAAAAAGAATTAGGGTTCCGCGCAAAAAACTAAAACCCCAAATAACACGCAAGCGAAGTCGCGAGGATCAGCTAGTTTTAAATAAAAGTTGAAGCCTTATTCAAAAACTGCAATAACGGTATATCATTATATTAACCTTAGTTTAAAATTTGGCTACTCTTTGCAAAATAACCCTGTATATTATACTTTGTTTTTAAAAAAGAGCGTTTATTTTATATTTTGAATATTGGATATCTTTGTTTTATTATTTATTATTGTGCAACTGAAAGTGAAATATAGCTTGCTTTAATTAAAAACATAAAAATTTAATGAATTATGGCTTAATTTCAACCAAAATGCGACCAATAGAACATACTTAATAGTGGATAGATCCATTTAATTATGGCATGCATCAACTAACACAGTTGGCACATTCTTTTTTCTTATAAGTCCCACATAAATACGTGGTAGATCCACCCTGAAGCTATATTATGGTTGTAGCACGAATAGGTCAGCTCGACCGGGGTAGGGTCACGCTCTCACAGAAAAGCAGCGTAAAAATAGCAGCTTTATACTTCTTTGTTTGATATAAGGCATTCCATCTTGGTCCTCAGGGGTGACAACGCATCTGCGTTTTTATTCTTGATAAGAATAAATGTAGATGTCTACGGGTCATAGTATCCACTTACCATCAGGTGGCCGGTGTGCTCGATTGTCACCCTAATTCTATAAAATAAAAAAATAAAAAATATGGGATAAATAAATCACAGACCAATATGAGACACCATATATATATATATATACAGTCTACAGTCCTACAGTACTACAGTCCTTTAAACTTTCAAAAAACAAGAAATTTGTATATTCGACGCATATGTTTTTGTGCATGTTCACTTATTACTTGGTATAGGTATTACTCCATATAAATTAAAATCAAAAATTCCATCACTGAGCGTGGGAAAATAGGGGATACAAAATCTTCATGCCCTATTTTTCCACCCCATGGTCCATTTAAAAAAAAACATTCTATGTGTGACCTTGCACTTATATAATTTCGTTAGACCACTCAAAAGTGTAAAATAATTAAAATCAAACAAAAATTCGAAACCAATTTCAAAATCTAAAAACCCGAATAGTCATAACAATAATTTTACAAATACGGCCCTCCTCCTGAGGCAGCAGGTTCAAAATATGAAATAATTTCCGTATAATGGTTTCTAAAGTTGGGGCTTTACCATTACTGATATCGTTACAGCCTATTGAAGTCCACTGCTGAACATATTTATTCCACGCCTCATAACGCGAATCGTTATTAGGTAGTGCTTTACTCTCGACACAAGTAATTTTTTCAAAATGCCTCTATCATAACCATATTGTACTTATACGATAATATGAGTGGCTGTTTATCAAGAAACACTATAAATAATCCATCTCAAAAATCTCAAAAATCATTTTATATTGCACCTTTGAAAAAAAAACCGTTTGAAAAAAATTTACGTGGACGTCTGAATGTTAAATTCAACTTTTATAAGTTTTAATGCTATTGTTTTATAGCTCTTAATTGTCAAAGGACAAATGTACCATACAGCCTATATCGCTTTTATACTTTGTGTAATCGATTTATTTTGGTAATCATTATTAATTTTTTTCCCTGTAGGTGTCACTACCTGTTAAAATGATAGAGCTCTAAATTCTAAACACGTAAATAACATATTTTAAAAGTCAGGAGTACAATTTTATTACGGGTTGGCGGATTGGGACGGAAAGCGGTCTTTCTTTGCATCCTACCCATGGGGATGGGTTTTCTTCTTGCCTAACGATCCCAGCACTGTTGCTGACCCTATCACTGATGCTACAGGGAATGGAACTATTTATTTCATCATCTGTGGTACCCATCGAAGGCAGATGGGTTCCACAGCCTTGGTTTGGTCGCTACTGTAAGACTGCATTACGCAGTAAGCAGGAGTGTTTTCAGGCCTTGGCTGACGTTTCGACGGTTCGGGATGTAAACACCAACATGCTTAAAAAATAGTTCTTCGCCTCTAGATCCTTCAAAAGAGTTATTTCCAAGGCAAAGTATGGGCACATTGGCAGATTTGGCGAGAAATTAGTTCGCCTTCCTTCGGGAACCCGTGCATTCTCTCTCGCCAAGGCTATCCAAGGGAATTTCTATAAGCTGTCACTACCATCTCTGCACAGGGAGGACGACTCATTGGCCCACGTCGCAAAAGAGAAAACCAAACTTTTAGGCTCCTTTTTTGCGTCCAACTCGACTCTCAATGACGGGGGGAACACACTGCCGGTGAGTGCACACACCGTGTAAGTGCTTTATGACTGATGTGATTCACACAGTGCTCAGTACTTAAAGTACTCCTCTTCCTGGACATCCAAAAGTCGAGTGGCCCTGATGGGATCCCGCCAACTGTGCTGATGAAGTGCGCTCCAGAGTTGACACCGGTTCTTACGCGTCTTTTCCGGTACTCCTACTCCCTAAGCGTTGTCCCAAATGGCATGGAAGGCAGCTTTGTTGCGCCCAATCCCTAAAAAAAGTAACTGCTCTGATCCATCTAATTACAGGCTTATCGACATCACCTCCTTGTTCTCGAAAATAATGAAGTCCATTATTGACTGCCAGCTCATGCGGTACCTTGAGGAAAATCAGCAAATTAGTGACCAGTACGGTTTCCGTCAGGGTCGCTCAGCTGGTGATCTTTTTGTTTAGTTAACACACCGATGGGCGCAGGAAATTGAGTCCAAGGGGAAGGCTTTGGCGGTTAGTTTGAACATAGCCGAGGCCTTCGATCGGGTTTGGCACAAAACGCTTCTTTCGAAGCTTCCTTCCCATGGGCTTCCCGGGAAATTGTGCAAATGGATCACCACTTTTCTAGATGATTGGAGCATCAAGGTCGTAGTAGACGGTGCATGCTACGACTACAAGACTATTAACCCTGGTGTTCCACAAGGATGCGTGCTATAACCAACGCTGTTTCTTCTGCATATCTGTGATGTGTTGCAAACCGGTAACATTCATTGCTATGCCGACGACAGCACTGGTGATGCTTTATACACCTTATTCCTTGTGGAATCGAATACCACCAGCAAATTTTCCGGACCGATACGAATTAGGCACTTTTAAGACGAGCCAACTTATTTATAAAAGGCCAGCAACGTATCTGCAATTCCTCTGGTGTTGCAGTTGTTCATGGGCGGCTGTAGTCATTTACCATCAGGTGAGCCGTATGCTCGTTTGCCCACATTTCATAAATAAAAAATAAACAATTTATTTTTTCATCCAATTTAAATGAAGTGCCGTGAAGCAGAGGCGAGCAGCAAGGCTCAGAGCCGTGCCGAGACACTGTAGCGCAGAGAGCAGCTTGAAGGAACAGGAAGCATTATTATTCCAGTGCTGCGATGAACCTTTGTAAAGCTAGATGGCTTGCAGAATGAGGAGCGAATGAATGGGGTACTTGAGGACGATGACGAAGGTTTTGGAGTTGTAGTTTCCGAAGGTTGTTGGTTGCGTGATCATATCACGTAGGGTGGTCACCACTGTGGCGGTAGGAGAAGGAAAGGGGAGATCTACCGCCGAGCAAGATGTTCTGCCCGGGGAGCGGCCAACGCTCCAATTGGTAGTCCAGAGCTATTCTATATATGCTACTTTAACTTCGGAACTTTGTTAGTGCGATTTAGGCTTCGATGTGTTTTCGCTTGTGGCACGACAACAGCGCCGCCACAATTCTTTATTGCATTCCTTAAAATAAAAATATACAAAGGGCGGACTTAATGAGTGGGAAGAATTTGACGTAGGTGTAGCAGTATAGAATAAAAACTAAATAAAAATTATATTTAACAACGTAACACTAATATATAAAATGATATACATATATACATATTAATATAGGCATAGTGTAGTGTATGCATTCGCGTAGTGATTATTTTCATTGATATAGGTACATACATAAATAGTTAGTACATATAAATAACTATGAATATATACGTCTGTTAACTATATAAATAAAATGGATGGTTCATATATGAAGCGTTGTCTTTAATAGATGATTACGCCCCAACTTTTTAAAAGCAAACTTAATGGGAGCTTTTTTGATGTCATCGAGCAAGGAGTTTCAAAAGCATGTAGCCTAACCTATAAAGGAGTTACCATAGAACTCGTTGCAGTGAACAGGAGTACATATTGTTGTTAGAAGAAGAACGAACTCTAGAAGGAGAAAGTGGGTCTTTTAATAGAGTAAAAAGAACGAGTCATATTCTGAAATTGCCCCTCAGCTACAACATAATAACATACAACATACAATCCGTAAGCCAATTAAGCTTAAATCTATATAGCGAAATATGGTCATACTTACAAAGCCCGAAAATAAATCTAAAACAGTTATTGAGAAGGCGTTTCACTTTGTACAGAAAATCTAAGGACAGATTCGGATAACAGATATCTGCATAATCAATTATGGGTATTATCAGTGATTGGACAAGCATGATCTTAGACTTTGTGGGAAGAAAATGTTTTAAACGATACGAGAACATAAGGTGGTAATGTCTTTACTCACTTATGAAACCTGAGTTCTCCAATTTAGCGTGCTGTCAATGTGCAGGCCAAGATTTCCTCTCGGATAAATTCACCAGCCTGACGAGGTCATGAGGTCATGAGGTCTCCAAAGGTCTTTCCTCCTGTATATATTGTATTACCACGGCATACATGTATCTGGAACAGAAATCTGTTAATGGTTGTACACAGATATCTTAGTCTTTAATCTTTAGTCTTTTTCAGACTCATTAAACGGAATTGCAGTACCATTGTAATAAATACAAGGTAAGTCTGCAAGATTAATCTTAGCTAGCATCCTTGAGCTACGCACAAGTATAGTTTGGCATTTCAAAGGATCGGCCGAAACTCCAAAACGAGTAGACCAATTTCTGATAGTTGATAAGTTGTCTTTTAATTTCTAATTCGAATTTGAACATAGGCCTTCCCCGTAGATTGCCATATTTGCCACGCTTGGCAAGCGGATTGGCAACCGCAGTTTTTTTATTTTTCAGAAAGACGCTGCCGCCCATCTCCTGATTTGTCTCCCTCAGTTGCCTCTTATGATACTCAAGGAATGATATGGAGTAGTGGATATTACACCCGCATTACACGGTAAAAGTTGGGGCTTTACTCGTAATAATTCTAAACGCTATGTTTTGGCACCAACTTCAGAAGCCAGTATGTGATTAAGCCGAATTTTTTTCTTATAATTTTTGAAGTTAATTTTTAATTTTTATTAAAAAATTATCACAACCTCTTCTAATTTACCTTTGGATAAAAACCTTTTCAAAATCGCACCAACTGGTACGAAAAGATTAAAAAGTTTACTCGTACACACCACGCTATACAAGCATTATACTATACGTAGCAGAACCACTCCGCAACTATATTATGGTTTCATCACGAAAGAGTCGGCTTGAATGGGGTGGGACTTGAAGTTACGCTCTTATAGAATACAAGCGTATAATAGCAAGATAATAATTTCGTGTTACGTGTATAAATATCTGGAGACACAAATTACTGGTAACGGGACATTCCATATTACTCCACAGGGGTGATAACGCATATGTATTTCGAAATTAAATTGATGAAAGATATAGGTTTCTATAGATGGCATCATCCACTTACCTTCAGTTGGACTGTGAGCTCATATGCCACACAGTCCAACTGAAGGTAAGTGTAACTCCACAAGAAGTGTGGAGGCAATACCTCACAATTGTAAACCTCACCATAACTAGTCTGTGGTAATATTTAAAAGTAAAAGTTACTACATACTACTGCTGGACGCAGGCCTCCTCTCATCAGGCATCATCGCCTCTTTTCTGTGAGGGATTTAGGGCTTGGAAATGTTCGTCGTGCACCCAAATGCAAACTTCACATGTCATCGAAATATTTTTAAAGTTGTAGTTTAAAACATCAACATAATGTTGAGCTACGTTCAATGCTGGTACTAGGCATTCCATCCTAGTTCTCACAGATGACAAGGCATCTGTATTTTGATTCTATGAAGATGTATTTCAATGGAATACAGTACCCATTTACTATAAGGTGGACTGTGATGTATTGTCAGTTGTTTTAAAAAGTGAAATTTAAAAAAGTAACTATTAACTAATACTTTAATCAGTTTTACACGTTCCGTTGACACTTAATTGACTACATCTTCTTAGCTGTATGCCAACCAAATTGCTTTAGTCTTAACCGAACTACTAATACTCGAGCTGTATAAAACTTTTAGTTCATAACCCAACTTTGTTGTGTTGGGTATTGTTTTGTTATTGGCGCAGAGAAAATTGAATTTGTTGTAGGATTACAATGCGGCGGAGAATTTGATCAAAAACAAACAATTCATTTTTCGACGAAGCTTTATATGTTGTACGTTCTAACTTCGACGGTAGCAGAAAATAGAGGAATTTGAATTAATAAATATTAATACTTAAATTTTGTTAGTTTTTATTATAAGTCAATAAATTGTATGCCTAACATATGTATAAATATTTTTGTTTATAGGATAGGGTGACAAACGAGCGCACAGTCCACCTGATGGTAAGTGGTTACTGTGACCCATAGACATCTACAAGTATTCTCAATGAAGACTTAAAATGCAGATGCGTTGTCGCCCGTGAGGACTAAGACGGAATGCCTCTTTTCCAGTAAAAAGGGTCTCCTGTTCTCTACACTCACCATATGAAACACAGCAGCGTTAACCTGCTATTTTACGCTGGTATTCATTCTGTGAGAGCGTGGTCCTTCCCCGGTCGAGCCGCCCCATACGTGCTACAACTATACTACTAATATAGCTGCAACATGGCTATACCACGTAAAAATATATCTGTCTGTAGAAGGGTTGTACCTCTTATCTGTTTCAGTCGGCAAATAGCAGTGCCAGCACAGCTGCGTTCTGGTCTGAGCGTATAGAGAGCCAGTATTGTTATAGGTTGTTGGACATTCCATCTTAGTCCTCAGTGGTGACAACGCATGTGTAGTTTCTCGTGTGTGAGGTTGGATGCAGGTGTGCTACTGCACTCCATGGAGTACAGTAGCCACTTACATCAAGTATACTGTATGTTCATTTGTCACTTCGTTTTCATAAATTCTTTGGAAAGGCAGAATCTGAGTTAAATAATCTAATACATTATTGAAGCCTTATTTTCTAACCATTTTGAAATGTTTACCAAGTTTATTAGTTACCAGTAAACTAACCAATCAAACTGTAGCTTATTATGTAAACCGAAGTATTAATGATAACAAACAATATTGAAAGACTGCCAAATTGCTAGCTGCTGTTAGTCTATTCATTTAAAACATGAACACGCTGTATTAAAACCTATTATTATTGCAAAATGTAGTAATCTGTAATTAGCTTAAAATATTAAGAACCGTGTAGTGGCGGTGTAAGAATATACCCTACCTCATATCATCCTGTGGATATCGTACGAGGCGACAGAAGTAAATAAATAAGAAGATGGGCAGCAACGTCTTTCTAATAACGACTATATTAAAAAATAAATTTAGTTGAAAATTCTTTTTGGAACTACTTTTTCAGCACAGTTCTAATTTATCAGAAAGGTCGAACCTGAGAAAAAAGTAGCGTTTCTAATATATGTATATATAAAAAAGTAAAAAAATCACAGATATTCTAAACCCTTTTTTAAAATACACACGTATGTATATATAATTACAATTAAAAATGTGTATACTTTTGACAAACAACAGTCCACTTGATAAATCGAAAAGCCAACAAAATTTCAAACAAACAAACAGACTCTTCCTAGCTCTAAAACCCTATTTTTTTATAGGAGAGAGGGCAAACGAGCATGCGGCTCACCTGATGGTAAGTGACTACCACCGCCCATGAACAACTGCAACACCAGGGAGGGAATTGCAGATGCGTTGCCGGCCTTTTAAAAAGGAGTACGCTCTTTTCTTGAATGTCCCTAAGTCGTATCGGTCCGGAAAATTCGCTGATGGTAATCGATTCCACAAGGAAGTCGTGCGAGGAAGAAAACATCTTCTAAATCGCACAGTGGTGGACCGCCAATCATCCAGATGGTGTTGATGGTATCAGGAGTTCTGCCGCAATGTGCGTTCAAGAAATTTAGTGGTTGGGATTAATCCGAACAATTCCTCAGAGCACTCCACATGGTAGACGCGAAAGAAAATGCAACGGGATGCAACATCTCTTCGCAGTGCCAATGAATCGAGCCGATCGGAAAGGACTCGGTCGTCGACGATTCGAGCCGCTCTGCGCTGGATGCGGTCAAGTGGAAGGAGCTGACACTGGGGAACCCCTGCCCAGAGATGGGAACAGTATTCCATGTGAGGCCGAACCTGCGCCTTGTAAAGTTGCAGGCGGTGTGCCGCTCTGAAATACTGTCCTGCTCTGCTGAGCACGCCAAGCTGTTTGGAGGCCAATTTGGCCTTCTCTTCCAAATGACCACGAAACTGCACGTCACTCATTATGTCGACTCCGAGGATTCCGATACTGGCTGAGGGAAGAAGGGGAGTACCTTGAAACTGAGGAGATACGACAAAGGGGTTCTTTTTAGCGGTAAACGCACAAACTTGTGTCTTCTGACGATTAAACTGGACTAGATTTAGTCGCCCCCAATCCGAGGCTTTGTTCAGCAAAGACTCGACTTCAGACATAAGTTTGTTCCGGTACTCGGCGACGTTTTCCCGAGAAATATTGGCACGGCCGGTGTATAGACCATCACCAGTGCTGTCATCCGCATAGTAATTAATGTTACAAGTTAGCAACATATCATTGATATGTAGAAGAAACAGCGTTGGTGATAGCACACAGCCTTGTGGAACACCAGCGTTAATAGGCTTGTAGTCGGAGCATGCACCGTCTACAACGACCTTGATGCTCCGATCTGCAAGGGCGCTGGTGATCCAATTGTACAATTTCTCGGGAAGCCCATAGGAAGGGAGCTTCGAAAGAAGCGCTTTGTGCCAAACCCGATCGAAGGCCTTCGCAATGTCCAAACTAACGGCCAACGCCTCCCCCTTGGACTCCACTGCCTCCGCCCATCTATGGGTCAGGTAGACCAGAAAATCACCAGCTGAACGACCCCGACGAAAACCGTATTGTTGGTAACTAATCAGCTTGTGATCCTCTAGGTACCGCATGAGCTGGCAGTTAATTATGGATTCCATTATTTTGGAGAACAAGAAGGTGATAAAAGTGGACCGGGTGGTCAAAAGCTGTCTTCCATGAATTGGGAACTACGCCTTGGGAGTAGGAGTACCGGAAAAGACGCGTTAGGACCGGTGCCAACTCCGGAGTACACGTCCTCAACACAATTGGGGGGATCCCGTCAGGCCCACTCGACTTCTGGATGTCCAGGGAGAGGAGTGCTTTGCGAAACGAGCGCTGTGAGAACAGCACATCCGGCATGGAGCACTCACACCGCGGGATGATCGGCGGTGTTTTCCCCCCGTCATCAAGAGTCGAGTTGGATGCAAAAAGGGAGCCTAAAAGGTCGGCTTTGTCTTTTGCGACTTGGGCCAGTGAGTCGTCCTCCCTGTGCAGAGATGGTAGTGATGGCTTACAGAAATTCCCTTGGACAGCCTAGGCGAGAGACCAGAATGCACGGGTTCCCGAAGGAAGGCGAACTAGTTTCTCGCCAATTCTGCCTATGTGCGCTGACTTTGCCTTGGCAATAACGCTTTTGAAGGACCTGGAGGCGTAGTTATACTTCTTTTTAAGAGTGCTGGTGTTTACATCCCGAGTCGCCGAAGTCGCAGCCCAGGCTTGATAACACTCCTGCTTACTGCGTAATGCAGTCTTACAGGAGTGACCAAACCAAGGCTGAGATTTGCTTCCGATGGGTATCACAGCTGATGGAATAAATAATTCCAGTCCCTGTAGCACCAAATCAGCGACAGAGTCAGCAACAGCGCTGGGATCATCCGGCGAGAAGCAAACCCGCCCCCATGGGTAGGATGCAAAGAAAGACCGCATTCCGTCCCAATCCACTGACCTGTAATGCTAAACACGGCGGCAACCTGCAGAACGAAACCGCGAGGGGAGCGTGAGTGGAACCATACTCCGGATCAGACAATGGTCCAAAGAGCCGAGAGGGAACCTGATATCCGTCCAGATGAGAGGTCAGCAGAAGGTCCAACAGGGAAGGTGTATGATCCTCCACATCTGGAATCCGCGTAGGCAAAGTAACCAGTTCTGTCAGACCATATGCCAAGGCAAAGTCATAAACAGATCTCCCCGCACGATCGGTTAAACGTGAAGCGAGCCATTCGGCATGGTAGGCGTTAAAGGCCATACATCACGGCCAAGGATCACGATCTCTGCAGATGGGACCTGTTGTAGCAAGGAATCTGTAGCCATTTGGACGTGGTCGATGAGTCGGTCTGTTTCGGCATTAACGCTATGGGACCTATAGAGGCACCTGTAGACGCGCGGATGTTCGTCGCTGTCTGCTTGTAGCCAAAGGATGGGCAGGTCCGAACCTTCAAGACTGCCGAGGCGTCGAGAACAGATGTCCTCTCTGACATATCAGAAGAAAGAATCTCTCTGTCTCTGTCTCTGAAATCTGACCGTATCAGAAGAAAGAAGGGACCTAGTGCCTGCAGTGAGATAATATGTTATGTGGGTTGTTTCTGGTGAATAGATTTACTTTTAATTTTAACTTAAATTGAAATTAACTCTAATTAGGTACAATAAATATTTTATAAATTACTAAATGAAACCATATGACGCCCATTACACGTCTAGGCAAGCGTCAATCAGTTCGATCAATCATGATTGAGGTTGGAATGATAGAATAATTTCGACATTACACGCTCATGCTGACTGATGTCAGTCGAACCCAAATTTTCGGAGGGAATGGACCTATCTATAAAGTAAGTCCATTTTCGATTCACCATTTAACTGTAATTTAATATCTTGAAAAGAAAAAGAAAAAAACGAATAGGAAAAATTGTAATATTTAATATAATTTTACCCATTTTAATTTAACGCGCGCCAATGTTCGTCCTCTTGGAGCGCATAATCGATACGCGGCTTTATTTGAAACGCATTTACGGACGAAAAATAAGCTTACCTTTTATATTTATATGTATAGGGCAATGCCAGTATAACATAGGGCTATGCCTTTTGAGTTTTTGGTAGGTACCCATTGTTGGTAAGTTTTAGGGGCACTGAAATAAATTCATAACAACTTTTAATTTTAAATGGTGCATGACACAAGCATGGAATATGCATTAAGATAAACGACAACAATTATTTTATTTTAATGTTTTATTTCTTACCTTACTGTGGTTTAGCTTTAATCAGTTCCATTTTTCTTTTAACGCTAAACAATTAATTAAAACAAAATTATAATAAAAATTATGTGTTATAGTACATCCATTTCTTATAATTTAATCATCCAAGTTTTTGAATCTTCATCCTCATTTCAGCCCTTCACAAGTCCACTATAGAACATCATCCTCCATAGACTGCCGCAAAGCATGGTCCTGAACCACTTTCCTTGTTATGAATTTTTCATTTATGTTCTTAACTTATAGTAAAATTAGAATTACTAAGTTGTAGTTAATTACATTTATTTTTTGTTTTTGTCTTTCTCAAAAAATAATTAAATATTGTATGGTGTTCTCAACATATACCAAATGACTGAAAAGCTAGTACGTATCATTTGCTAAATTTTTAAATCAAAAACCAATTTTAAAATATAGACGAATTGATCATAACTTCCTTAACTATAAAATAAGTCATGTTCTAATTAATGGTATTTATTCCAGTTTATGACAGCCCTGATTTATATTACGTGGCTGAAATTAGGTACTTCCTATTATGTACGTCAAACCAAATAACAGCCGGGCGGCTAACATTAAGCACTCCATACATTTCGTATATCTAATTACAGCCCCATTAATTTCCACTAAAATAAAATAAAAAACTTATAGATTTAAACAAAAATAGCTGCATTACTATGTCTATTCACACTTATACAAATCAAAAAGCCTAAAGATGAGCTAATGTAAAATATGCTTAATTGTATGGGACCATAACTTGTCAAAAAATTAGGAAATAGAGCGTTTTTCGTTGCGTACTTGTTTTGATTTATAATTTAACACCGTTAGGTTTAAAACTGTGAGGTAATATTTGAAATATACTTCCCTCTAGGTACGAAGAATTTTTAGCCGACAATTTTTGTAGTTAAGACTACTAGAAATCTTATTTTTGAAGTAAAAAGGCTGAAAAGCCGGAATTACGGGCGTGGCTGGTATTAGGGGCATCCACCCTACCCGGGGTTTTTCGTGTCCCACAACTCGGGGAGAGCCTGAAAATTTAAAATAAAATCTTTTTCTGGCTAAAGCACGTTTGGCGGGAGTGGTGACAGGCTGCGCGAGCACGTGGGAGCCGCCTCTTCAATATATTCTGCGTCCGCCTCCATTGCTGTCTGAGCGTAGACTGACGCGTGATTGACGAAATGCCATTACACGTTCAATCAAAATTCGTGACTGATAGTAAAAATCAAAATATCCAAATATTTGTCAATCAATTTTATGCAACCGTCAATCACTACATTACATGGTAGGTTATTCGTCAATCACAACCGTGATTGTTGTAAAACTGACAGCAAAACCTACCGTGTAATGGGCGTCTATGACTTGTCTTAAGTCAAACTGATTTTATTTACATTTTACATAAACAACGAGTATTTCAAGGTTATAATAAGGTTATAAACTATTCTGTTTTATGCAAACGCATTGGACAAATTAAATACAAAAGCTTCACCATGGAACACTCGGCTAATTTTTACTAGAATGGTTCAAACGTAAAATTTTAGGATTATATATTCAATTTGAACCTCGAAGTGCTGTGCAAATTGGCCCGTCTACCATCAAACTAGATAAACCTCTTTGACGTCCATCAGCAATGCCATTTCGTCCCTTGTATGTCGAGACGCTATTACGAATCCTAAATTTTACATTTAAAAGGTTACGTAAACGTGATCGAAATACGAATGAATGTTACATAAGAAAAAAAAATGTTCGCCAACAGAAACTAAATAAATTTTAGAACTGTACTGAAATTCCAGTAGGTTTAATAACAGGCGTCTATTAATAATTCCAAAGGATCTCCGAGCATTCGATGGCATTACTACCATCTTTTTGCATCGGATGAGAGACTAAATAATAATAAATAAATAATCTAATAGCGTCGTCTTTTTAAAAATTTAGAGCATAAACAAACATTCAACGATAAGTGGGTGCTGTAACTCATAGCCACCTACATCTATTATGACTTAAAAATCCCAATCAATCCAATCTCTGCACCCACAATACGAAACAGCAACATTGTGGTAATATGGGACAATTATGTGGTAGAACACGCTGCAACTTAGGACTACGCAATCACAGAATACCAGCGTGAAATAGCAGTTTAATGCTGCTATACTATATAGTAAGTGTAGAGAACCGGAGACCCTTTTAACTTGAAACGAGGCATTCCATCTTAGTCCTGAGGGGTAGCAACAGGTCTGCATTTTAATTCTTAGTTAAGGATAAATGTAGATGTTTCTGGGCCACATTATCCTTTTACCACCAGGTGGACTGTGTGCTCGTTTGTAATCCTTATTCTATGAAAAAATCAATTTAACGCTGGTATTCTGTGAGTGCGTTGTATTTTTCCAGTCTTGCTGACCATAATACAGGCATACTTATCTTTTGAGGGTTGATAAAGAAGAAATCAGAAAGTAATGGTATGTATATATTATGTCACGGCTAAAAGCCGAAGTGCTACTACACCTAGCTTTAGCCAGCCACAACTAGGTGCAGCCGAAGAAGGTTGGTTAAACTTAGCCACTGAAGCGCCAGATCGGCGGCGCTAACATTCGGCCAACCGCCAGCGACCGTGCGGCTAATAAAATGTTATTTGACCACTTACGACGACAGAGTACCTTTGTATAAACCGAAACTTCTGACCTTGGCGATAAAAACATCTGTCGTTCGCAAACTACAAATGTTATATAAAAATAAAAAAATACAGTTATAAAGCTGAATATTTAAGAAACCTAACTGTTTAACAAATCAAGAAGTATTATACTTCGAAATTATAGAAAAATGGTTAAACTTGAAAAACAGTGATGAAAACTTTCTTTATATAAATATTTATTTGATGAAAAATCCTTATTTGTTTATTTTTATTTATTTATTTATTTCGACCAGCGAGGATCATAGGGTAATATTACATTCATTCAAGTTAATTCTAATACTAAAATTATTACTCATTACTAAAATTAATATATCAAATGCATAAGTATTCATAATAATATTGAAAATATAATAATTATTTAATATTAACAAAATAATATAAATCAATGTCAACGTAACTCACAACAGATCCCACTTAATAATATATTAACAAAATCATAAACATAACTTATATTAATGGTATAATAATAATAATTAATGATTTATTGCTTTATATCTTAACTTTATATCCATTTTAATAATATTTAAATAAACTAGATTAAATTATCTTTTTAAAAATACCAAAAAGTTTAAGCCAATTCCTTTTATTTATTTTGTGATTATTCTAAACCGACACACACTTCAAGATATTTGTGTATTTTTTTGACCATTTCATAGGGATGGACTCTATGAAACTATTTTTGCGAGCGAGATGGAATAAGATGCATTAGTTGATTTTTTATGGCTTTTTATTAGACTATGTCGCGAGAAACTCCTAGTACCCTGTGGTGGACAACTCGTTTATTGTTTTAGACTTTCAGGTACCTTGGTCCTCCGTGGCGCTTGAGTGGATGTGTATTCGATTTTAAATTAGATGTAGCTTAAACTAGGCGTGGCCAATTACGTTCATGTAAATCTTTGTAAAGTACGAATAATAATTAAAATAACTGTGACTTCTGATAAATTTGACAAATATTTGTCTTAGGCTCCTACGGCTTTGATTGACTTACATAATCCAAAAATATAAAAACGTATATAATATAAAAATATAAAGAAATAAGATCGCGTAATAGCGGTGTAAGAACATCCACTACCCCACATAGACCCGTGAGTGTCACAAAAGGCGACAGACGCAAACAAATCAGGAGATGCTATAGATAAAAACTGCAGTTGCCAACCTGCCTGCCAAGCGTGGCAATTATGACAAACATTCACATTATGAGACAATCTATAGAGGAGGCCTAAGTCCAACATATTAAAACGATAACACACATAAAAAATGCAGTCGAATTAAGTAATTACTCTATTTCTTGAAGTCGGTTAAAAATTAAACGAGTTTGATCTATCGCAGAAACTTTTATTTATCGATAAAGAAATCATTGATGATAATAATGTTATTAATACAATGAACGTATTCCTGGCTAAATTCTGGTTTTTCATGTATTATAGAGTTGTAACTCACTGCTGTTTATAGCTTGTAGTGTTATGCTACTTACATATCATTTTACACTATTTTAAATTCATTTTTCCATTCTGTTTTGATTTTCTGCATTCACCTCAAAACTGGATATTTTGTATCACCTTTATTTCCATAGGATCCTGTAACGTTTTTAAACCATAAGAACACAATAAAAAATCATTTTCACTTCGTATTTTCACGCTATCAGCATTGTTTAATTTGGTGTCGATGGAGTCTACGTTACTATCTTTTATTTAGTTCTCCGTAACTCTGCAATTTCGGGCTTTGTGCGCTACCTTTTTTCCTATAGCAATAATATCTCATTTTTCACTTAAATCTTGCCGTTTCTCTATTACGAGCCTAAAACCAAAATTTGACATGTTTTGACATCGTTGTTTATCTGGTTGTCATGGCAATTTTTATTCAAATTCGCTACCGGTCTGTTGTTTCTACTTCGATAATTCCAAATAAATACTCTTTCCTCTTGGCCATTTACAAAAAATTTGCTTTTAATTTAAATAATTTTCCGTTCTCTCTAAAAAGGTATAAAAGCCGAACAATCGGTCAAGAAACTCAGTCTCGCTTCGGTTCTAAAACTCGAAGCATCTCCTAAAGGCCTTATCCCGGGGCCCCACTGCCCCGGGATCCTGCAAGCCTCTGTCCTGCCTGAAGTCGCCGGGACCCTGCAAGCCTCTGCCCTGCCTGAAGTCGCCGGATCCTGCAAGCCTCTGTACTGCCTGAAGTCGCCGGATTCTGCAAGTCTCTGTCCTGCCTGAAGTCGCCGGATCCTGCAAGACTCTGTCCTGCCTGAAGTCGCCGGATCCTACAAGCCTCTGTCCTGCCCGAAGTCACCGGATCCTGCAGGCCTCTGTCCTGCCTGAAGTCGCTGGGATCCTGCAAGCCTCTGTCTTGCCTGAAGTCGCCGGATCTTGCAAACCTCTGCATTCACCTGAAGTCGTCGCCTAGACACGCCCACGCCTTCACCTACGCTGTGCGTGCTCGCTCCAGGCGCTGCGAGCGCTTATTCCAGGCGCTGTGAGCCTACCACCAGCACAGCCTGTGTATAATCTGTGGGCAGCGAATACCACCACCAAAAGCGGTGTACCACTTGGATCTTCGGCCTCAGCTTCAATACTCATCATTTTTATTATCTTTTTTTTTAGAAATAATTGTAAATCACGTCACCCATTTTCATCCTCATACATCATTTTTTTATATAAATCTGTAAACATCTTTTTTTATATTTTAAATAGATTATTTGTTTTGCCCTATTTTTGTTGATTTGTTGTTGCTAGGTTAGGTTCTTTTTTTGTTTTTAATTGTCGCTTCACGACAAGCTTTCTTAAGATTTCAGTCGTAATCGCGATAAGGGGTTCAAGTCTCGGCTCGGGTTAAAATCAGTTGTTTTAGCAATCCAGACTCAGGCAATTGGTGGTGTTTTTTGGTCATGCGCCTTATATTTTTTGGCTGTGTCCGCTTGCCGTCCACTCGGACTGTAAGAGTGTGGGAACAGAGAGAGCACTTGTGCGCAAGCAACGATCTATCTTCGTTAGCGAATTACAATGCAGATGCATTGTCAGCCGAGAGAACTAAGATAGAATGCCTCTTTTCCAGTAAAAAGGGTCTCCGGTTCTCTACACTCACCATACGAAACAGCAGTATTAAGCTGCTATCTTACGCTGGTATTCTGTGAGAGCGTGGTCCTTCCCCGATCGAGGCGACCCATTCGTGCTACAACTATACTACTACTATAGCTGCAGCGTGGATTTACCACGTATAAAATAATGTAACTATCATATAATATCATCATCACCATCATCATCATTACAAAATTCACTATTCCCGAATACAGAACTCCCTTAAGGCATGTCACAAAACGTGTTCCTGCATGTCGTCACTCTATCTAGAAAATCATCACTGCATAATAGAATTATATACATAAACTCAAACCTCGCCATAGCTCGTTGAGCGACCTTAAGCTTCCTCTTACGGCCAACGGTGAAAAACTAATTCTCAAACCCATATGTCGTCACTGGCGTATTGCACTGGCTGTAGATTCTTGTTTTCCAAGTGCTGAGAAATACGTCACTGAAAATTTCGGAAATCAAGGAAGTGACACAACATTACTATTTAAAAATGTATTTATTGCTTTGCGAATTATTCTCCGCGAAATTTGACACATTTTTCCATACGATGGAACCAATCATTGAAGCGACCATTCCATTCGGAAGTTGGGGTCTCCAAAATGGCCGTTTTATAAGCGTCCACAGCTTCTTCAGGTGATGAAAATCTCTGTCCACGCAATTTATTCTTTATTTTAAGGAAAGTATAGAAATCATTAGGGCTTAGGTCGGGGCTGTACGGCGGATGGTCTAATAATTCTATGTTTTCTTGCTCTAAAAACTCTTTTGTTCTGTGTGCGGTGTGAGAACTCGCATTGTCGTGATGGAGGATGATGCGGCGGTTGCAGTTCTCTTTACGGAGTTCAGAAACGATCTGTGGCAAACAAATGCTAGCATACCATTCTGCATTAACCGTTCTTTGTCCCTCAAGAGGAATAGTCGTAACGTGGCCGGTTTTGGAGACAAACGTGGCCACCATTTTTTTTGCAACACTCCGTGAACGAACAATTTTTATTGGCTTTAACTCATTTTCGAACACCCAAACTCGTGACTGGTTTTTTGTTTCGGGTTCGTACACATATATCCAGGATTCGTCACCTGATACGATGTTGTATACAGCATTTGAGGATTCTGCGTGGAATCTTTCGAGAGTTCTGACGCACCAAGTAACGCGAGCCGCTTTTTGCTCTTCACAGAGCGAATGCGGTATCCATCGGGAAAAAAACTTTTTTACACCTAATTGTTCATGCAAGATTATTTGTGTTGCCAATGTCTAAAGTTGCCTGAATTTCGCGGTATGTCACATGTCGATCTTCCTCAATCAGCTTACGCATAGCATCAACGTTTTCTTGGGTGACTGCAGTTTTTGGACGACCTTGACGGGGATCATCACTGAGCTTGACACGTTCACGTTGAAATTCAGCAAACCAGCGATAAATTGTGGTGTTGGATGGGGCTTCATCACCAAATGCAGAAATCATCCGGTCAACACACTGTTTTTGTGTTAAACCACTTTGAAAGTCATAATAAATCATCGCTCTTGAATTTTCTCGAGTCAATCCCTTTTTCTTAACGACTAAACAAGTTTGACAAAACCTTGTGACAAGCCCGAGATCTTTTTTAAATAAATAAATGGTATTCGATTTTTAAAACCAAGGACTTTTCAATTAAAAAGATTTTAATATGACAGGAACAGTGGAAATATTTCATTCCCGATACATTTAGTACAGCCTATGTAGTGGTTATATTCTCTTTGCCTATGTAATAATCGTCGTAGTCAAAGAGAATATAACCATTACGTTTAGTCGTAGTTATCCATTGACATAAGCCTAAAGCATATAATATATATTTTGGAATTACAATAACATTGCAAACTGTAGCTCAGGGGTAACCGCAAGCTTCAAAATTTTAAAGAACACGAGCAAACCAAGTTTGATTTAAGTCGACGCCATTAAAATGATCATTTTTCAGCTAATTATTATATACTGACCTATCATCTAAATATAAGGAAAAAAATTGTTACAATTAACCTAGTTTTATTCCAAATAAAGTTCATGGAAATGGCTTTCCCAGGTTTTTATTCATTCACAAGTTTCATTTGCCGCGTCGAGCAAATTTTGAAAATAAAATTTATTTAGATTTCTTTACGCCCTAACGAATTTAAGAAATCATTCATAGCAAAATAATATAAAATACTTGTTTGAAATCAGATTTGATTAAATTTTTAATTTATTAGTTAGATTAATATTTTTGAGAACAAAAAATTACTCTTTTTATTTAAATATTATATATTAGCCGCTGAAACACAAAATAATATTTTTTTTATATTCTTTTACGTGAGATTAATGTGATAAAAAAGAAAAAATATTGTTTTATTTTTGTTTCTGAGACTAGGACAAATTAAAATATGAACAATTTAAATTAAACATATATTTTTTTAAAAGAAGATATCATCATCAGGCAGATTTTGAGCATTTTGGATTTCTTTCCATCAGCCTGTAACAGTCTGATGTTAGTCTGATCTCTTCCAGTAGTAAGAATCGACCATAATCGCTACGATTGGCCAAGTATTTTGTGGCGGCGCTGTCGTCGCGCCACAAGCGAAATACATCGAAGTCTAAATCGCAGTAACAAAGTTCCAAAGTTAAAAGCAGCATATATAGAATAGCTCCGAACTACAAACCGGAGCGTTGGCCGCTCCCCGGGCTGAACACCTTGCCCGGCTGGAGATCTTCCCTTTTCCTTCCACCGGCCACAGTGGTGACTCCGACGTGATATGAACACGCAACCAACAACCGTCAGAAAACTACAACTTCAAGCTTTCGACATCGTCCTCAAGTATCCCATTAATTCGCTCCCGAGCAGATATTGTCTGCAGTCTTCACATTCTGCAAGCCATCTAGCTTTATAAAGATTCATCGCAGCACTGGAATAATAATGCTTCCTGTTCCTTCAAGCTACTCTGTGCGCTATAGTTTTCGGCACGTCTCTGAGCCTTACTGCTCGCCTCTGCTTCACGGCACTCTCGCAGATTACTTGCCTTCTTCTCAACTCACCGCAGACTTACAAGGCAATTCCCTGGCACTTGGAAAGTCGTCGACATCTGGACTGCACTATCGACCTCCGGCGGTGTTGTCCTCATGGGGGTGATGTGGCGGCGCTGTCATCGCGCCACAAGCGAAACACATCGAAGCCTAAATCGCACTAACAAAGTTCCGAAGTTAAAAGCAGCATATATAGAATAGCTCCGAACTACCAATCGGAGCGTTGGCTGCTCCCCGGGCAGAACACCTTGCCCGGCTGGAGATCTCCCCTTTTATTTCCACCTTATTTGGCCAATGTGAGTATTCCCTGGTATCATTATAGTCTCTCAAATATGTAACATACATTTTTGATAGGTATTAAAGTTACCATTTTAATGGAGTGGCCATTTTTAAGCCTGCATGGTCCAGACTAAAACCCTTTTCAGACAAAAATTATAACAGCTAATTATAAATTATACTAGCTAATGACCTCAATATACCTGAAACTCCTATACTAACACGACGACCTGTGAACCCCCAAAATACAAGTCCTCATTTGACATAATCGTCGCTTTTTACACTGATCCACCGGAAGTTGTCCTTACTATTGATAGTCTCAAAACTGATAGTGCTGCTGGTTGGTACATTTTATTCTTACTAAATTTTTGAAATGGTGTAAGTTTCTCATCGCCCCTGTAATTAGTCACTTGGCTAATCTTTGTTTTCGTACAGGATTATTCCCGGTCTCACTTAAAAAAAATCTTTAATTACTCCGGTTTATAAAAGTGGTAAGAGAGACGATGTCAACAACTATAGGCCTATCTCAGTCCTTACATCTATTTCAAAATTTTTGAAAAAATAATAATCTTTCGAATAATTAAGTATTTAATTAATTATAACAAATTATCAAAAAATCAATTTGGATTTAGATAAAAAATTTCTACGGATGACGCGGTTTTGGCGCTTACTTCTTTAATCATTGAAAATGTTGATCACGGAAAAAAATGTATTACAGTTTTTACGTTACGCACGCACGCACGCGCGCACGCGCGCTTGCACGCGCGCACGCACACACGCACGCACGCACGCACGCTCGCACGCACGCACGCACGCAAGCACGCATGCACGAACGCACGCCCGCACACACGCATGCATGCACGCACGCATGCACGCACGCTCGCACGCACACACGCACGCACGTACGCACATACGCACGCACGCACGGACACATGCACGCACGCACGCACGCACGCACGCGCGCACGCACAAACGCATGCACGCACTCACGCACGTACGCAGGCACGCAAGCACGCATGCACGCACGCACGCTCGCACGAACGCACGCACGCACGCATGCATGCACGCACGCACGCACGCACGCACGCACGTACGCACGCACGCACGCACGCAAGCGTGCACGCACGCACGCACGCACGCACGCACGCATGCACGCGCGGCCGCGCGCACGCACGCACGGACGCACGCGCTAACGCACACGCACGCGCACACGCATACGCACACGCACACGCACACGCACACGCACACGCACACGCACACGCATACACAACGCACACGCACACGCTCATGCACCCGCATACGCACACGCACACGCACACGCTCATGCACACGCACACGCACACGCCCACGCACACGCACACGCACACGCACACGCACACGCACACGCCCACGCACACGCAGATGCACACGCACGCGCACACGCACACGCACACTCACACGCACACGCACACGCACACGCACACACACACGCACACGCACACGCACACGCACACGCACACGCACACGCACACGCACACGCACACGCACACGCACACGCACACGCACACGCACACGCACACGCACACGCACACGCACACGCACACGCACACGCACACGCACACGCACACGCACACGCACACGCACACGCACACGCACACGCACACGCACACGCACACGCACACGCACACGCACACGCACACGCACGCGCACACGCACACGCACACGCACACGCAAACGCACACGCACACGCACACGCACACGCACACGCACATGCACACTCACACGCACAAGTACACGCACACGCACACGCACACGCACACGCAACGCACACGCACACGCACACGCACACTATTAATGGAAAAATATTTGAAAATATTTCTATTCAGTAGTAGGTACATTAATTTTAAAATAACATTCATAACTAGCGACCCGCTCTAGCTTCGCCTGGATGGGATCTAATTGACGACTTAAGATTTTTAGAGATTAAAGACCGTTTATTTTACCTTACCAATATTTCTATTTTAATAAAATCTCTAATTTTTTCTTGCCTCTATAATTATGTTCGTGAAGCTTTATTAAAACCAGTTCAGCCATTCCAAAGATTAGCTCGAACATACTCGTACAAACAAAGGAAATTTTAAAAATGGTTCCTCTTATCTCAATAGTATGTAACTATTTTAAACCAAAATATTTACAAACAAAATCAACAATAATTATGAAAAAAACTCTCAGAAGGCGTCGTAGCATTTCTTTTGATTATGGCATTTTGTTATCATTGATTCCAATGACGCATTGCACTAGTCATAGAACGTACGAAAAACGCAACGTAATTGTTTTGCAGTCTTTGCCGGCGGGTGTGAGTATAGATAGCGAGAGTGTGCGAGCGAGAGGTGAATAGAAGCTATTTTCAATCCCATTCTTTAACTGCACGGGTGGTATAGCTTTTGAAATCCAGTGTATCAATAACAACAGATGTCTATTTTAAAGAACTTCGAACAATAATGGCGAAATTCTCAGAAAAATAATCCCTACTCGTCAATCGATCTTCGCCATTATCGCTCCATGTAAACGCAGAACCTCATACTGTTTGATAAACCGTTTAAACATTACAAGACCTGCAGGTAGAAATTATACGTCGCCCTTCGTACTTGCCAGACAAATTATCATTTTTTCCGCAATTTGGACAATTTCATGCAAGGAATGAATGTGAAAATTTTTTTGGGAAGCGCTACAAAATGAGTTTCATAGACAAAGACTAGACATCTAGAGTTCAGATTTCCAGAGTTGTATCGTAAATGTAGTACATGACCCCTAATATTAACTATTATTTAACTTTCGTAGATATAATATTTACTGTTAGCATTTAATATAACAAAATAATAATTAACTCTGTTGTTCTGTAATAGTCGAATAAACTAAACAGTGCGACTGAAAAGTTATGCAAGTAGTAACAATATGGCGCTAGCGGCGAAACGTTTCAATGAATTGAATTGTAAATTTTAAACAACTAACAGCTTGATGATAACGTATGCTTCATGTTAATTGTTGTTTAAATAAGAATCGAAACAGTGGGCAAAATAATAATGTAATTTAAAAGTTATTCAAAATGCAATGCCTATTTTCTTATTAAAAATTAAAACAATATAAAATTAAGAATTTAAGGTTACAGAATAGTTACTCTGATGATCTATTAATTTTTAAATTTAAAATTATTAGTACCTGTATTACAATTGTATGTATTATGTACATATAATAAATATAATTGTTGTCGTTATTTACCCTGATTATTTAAATGCCAGCGAAGGATATAAAATGTTTTTGCTTCTTCTTTTTTAGATAGTGGTAGAGCTCCGTGATTAGGAGCTCATTTGGATTAATAGCCCACAGATCAGTAATAAACCTGTTTCAGTAACTGCTGTGTTCTGATTTGAAATGTGTGAGAGTCAAGATATTAATAGAATGCCAGGCATTTCAAGTTATGCCACAGAGGTGATGACTGGTGTGGTCTTATTTAATACACTGATGAATAAAAAAGTAAAATAATACAATAGCAATATACTACTATTTTATCACAAGAATGGACAAAGTGAAATACTTTTCAACTGTATTTCAAGATCAAAAACTCAATATTTTTTTATAGGATAGGATGACAAACGAGCACACAGTCCACCTGATGGTAAGTGGTTGCTGTGGCCCATAGACATCTACATCTATCCTCGATTACGAATCAAAATGCAGATGCGATGTCACCCGTGAGGATTAAGGTGGAATGCCTCGTTTCCAGTAAAAAGGGTCCCGGTTCTCTACACTCACCATACGAAACACAGCAACATTAAGCTACTCGAGCCGATCCATTCGTGCTACAACTATACTACTAATATAACTGCAGCATGGCTCTACCACGTAAAATATTATATTAACTATATTAAAATATTATCAATATTTACAAATAACGCATTAAATGCAGCGTCAGTGTCAAAAGAGAGACGATCATCTGCACAAACATCAGTCTGCTTGTTTAAGACGTAGTGATTTTAAACTTTTAGCTTGTTTTCTTGTATAATATAACGGATCTCATATTACAATTGAATTTAAACAAAGATTGTGAAAAAATGCTTTCTCAATACTATAAAAAATAATGAGACCGATGGCACGTCTCAAAATGATGGTAACTCAAAATTCGATTTTCTTCTTTCTTTCTTTCTTGAATTCGATTCGAAAAATCGAGCTTGATTCGAATTCATTCGTTATATTATTAATATACTATTTCATCGTAATAATTAATTTCTCTAAAAATATTATCAAATTCCATGATTCACGCTATTACAATTACGATCTCAAGTCACGGAACGCCTGCACTCAGACTTTATCAACTCAAATACACGCACCTTTTGTGTACTTGAGATACGAGTTTCGTTTATTAAATAGTGTGTCACTCAGCTGATAACGTAAACCTAAGCCGCAACTTGAGGTAATTTTTATTAATAACATTATAACCTCAAGATTGTTCCCAAGTGCGTAGACTTGAACTGAGTATAACGTTTATTAATACCGGCCTTATACTACTACTATACACATTAGAGTGTCACAATATTCCTGTAAACAACATTTATGAACATCAATAACAAACACTCTTACTCGTATTATAATTACTGTTTAGGCCAAATCGTAACATTTAAAACTTGCATTCAAAAAAATTCTCGGCACGTTCATCCGATGGTATTTAGGTCACCGCCTGGACCCCTTCCCCGCGCGCGTCTCTGCGCTCACGCTCGGCCGCCTGACGTGTGGGCGAGGAAATTGTCCGCGGCGGCCGTGTCGGTTAATAGTCTGGAAGTTACGCCCGGAACGTTAGGTTGCGTTAAGACCGCCTCTGATTGCGTTGTCTGATTTCGTGCGTTTACGAGACAACGAGGCTTTCCTTGAGTTTTCAGTGATTAACTTAACTTAGATTGACATTAATTTCCGTCGACGAGTTGCTTGTATGGCATTTTAATATCGTACGAAGGCATTTTTCTTTTGTCGGGTAGAACGCTAAGAATTTGTGAACCGAGAGGAGATCGCGTTCGTCTTCGGTTATAATTTTGTTCTAAGTGACGTTAGACTTGAGTTCAGATAACGGTGAACGCCCACTGGAGTGATCGAACATTGTGGAGCAGAGCAACGCATGTAGGTTTGCTGCCCGATTACATTGGTGACGTCAGGTTACATTTACACACATTCTTACACCACTTACCCGCACCACTACTTATCCCTGACGGTACCTTGTGGTCTATCGTTATTTTTGTTGTTTTCTTTGTTTTGTTAGCGGATCGGTGGTTAGAACCCCGTTAGGCTGCGCAAGCAGGAGTGTAGTTTAGGGTTAAGTATCTACGCGCCAGGTATTTCGGGTAGGTAGATTAAATTGCCGAAGGGTCGGTCGCCTGAGCGAGGCATCTTGCTGACCGACTGTAGTGTGTACTTGCCGTGTAGTGTAATTTGCATTTCATTTAATTTAATAGTAATTTGTATTTATTAGTGATGCCATCGCACAAGCCACCGGCGCTTCGCCTACAGGCGGAGCTGCGCTGGGCCGCGAATGCCCATACTTTGATAAGGCGACCCAATCGGGTGCATAGTTTAGAGAAGCGGCTCGAGCAGGTGGTGGCCCGAAGGGCCGTAGTGAAGGAGGCTTACACTGAGCTTGTGGCCTTGGATGCGGAACAGGGAGTCCTAGACTCCTGCCTCGCGGAATACGAGCAATTCTTTTCGCTCACGGACGACTTGATAGAGGCGGGGGCCAAGTATGCTAATGAAGCGCGTGAAGCTCGGCATAGTGGCCTGCCCGAGTCCCCTCGGAAGCAGCCTACTCAGCTGGAGCCCCCTCCTAAATCATGGGCCAAGCGCTCCGTGCTGTCTACAGTAGCCCACATCTTCGATCCTAATGGATGGATCACTCCGGTCATTTTTAGGCTAAGTGCTTTCTTCAAAAGCTCTGGATATCCGGGTTGGGTTGGGACGAGCCTATTAGCGGTGCTCTCTTGCGAGAGTGGCACTCCATTGTGTCCTCCCTTCCGGACATCAACCGGGTCTCCATGCCAAGGTGCTTCATCCCTCCAGGGAAATGCAGGGATACCCTACATGGATTTTGCGACGCCTATGAGAGGGCCTATGCTGCTGTCGTATATTTGCGGACTGTGAGCTCTTCTGGCCATACTTCCGTCCATCTCGTATTTGCTAAAAGCAAGGTTGCTCCCATTAGGTCCCGCTTAACTATCCCTAAATTGGAACTGTCCGCTCTTCTCATGCGACTCCTTAACCACGTTCACTCGTCTTTGTAGTCGGTAATCGACATTACGGACGTCTACGCCTAGTCGGACAGTGATATAGTACTTTGTTGGCTCAGAGCTGCACCTCACAATTTTGAGGTCTTTGTGGAGAACCGTGTGTCTCAAATCCAGAATTCTGGGACGTCTCTAAACTGGAGACATGTCTCAGGGGAGTTGAATCCCGCAGACTGCGCTTCTCGCGGCTGTGAAGCCCCTCTCTATGGTTGACCACCCGCTGTGGTGGGGTCCCAGTTGGTTAACTGAGTCTTAGTCATTCTGGCCCCAGAATAAATACTCCGAACTGATTGAATTGCCTGGCCTATGAGCCCAAATAGGAGTGAGCAAGGATAAGCCCACTCGGAATTTCTGCCTGCTAGAACGGTACAGCTCTCTCGATAAGCTCTTAGGAGTGACTGCTTGGTTGCGTCGATTTGTCCGCAATTCGAGAGACCCGTCCAACCGAATCTGTGATTCCGTTTTGTCCCCTAGCGAGCGTCGTGAAGCTTTGATGAATTGGACCCGTATGGTCCAAGCGGAGCATTTTGAGCCCGTGATTGAAACCTTGAAGCGGGGCTTCGTTTTCAAGGGTGCTCTAGCCCGTCTGAACCTCTTCCTGGACGACGCTGGGATGCGGCGCGTTGGCGGACGTTTGAAAAATTCTCAACTGCCGTACGGAGCTCGACACCCGTTACTGCTCCCTAAGGACGGCGCCTTTGTTCGGTTGCTGGTAACTCACCATCATGTTAAGAATGCCCACGCTGGGTGTAACGCTCTTTCGGCTATTTTGCAGCGGGAGTTTTGGATTTTGGCTGGCCGACGCACCATTCGGAGCGTCCTTTTTAAGTGCATACCTTGTTATAAACTGAAGGCCATCATATCACAGCCTATGATGGGAGACTTACCACCCGACCGTGTCAGGGCCATCCGACCATTCGCTGGAGTCGGAACAGACTTTGCTGGCCCCTTCCTCGTCAAGTCTTCCAACCTTCGTAACGCGCGTTCACATAAGGCCTATCTGTGCGTTTTCGTGTGCCTCGCCACTAAGGCCGTTGACTTAGAACTTTTAAGTGTCCTCAGCACTGAAGCCTTTGTGGCCACGCTGGGCCGCTTCGTTTCGCGTAGCGGTTTGCCGGACTTGATCCAGTCTGATTGCGGAACGAATTATAAGGGCACGGATAGATATTTGAAAGAGGTCGTCGAATTTCTGTCCAGCAACAGGACTTATTTAGGTACTGCGATGTCCAAAAAGAGCACCCAGTGGAAATTCGACCCTCCGGCTTGCCCAAACTGGGGCGGTATTTTTGAGGTGGTGCTTAAGGTTGCAAAAACGCATCTCCGTCGCGTTATTGGCAAAACTATTTTGACATTTGAGGAGATTGCCACAGTATTCTGTAAAATTGAGGCGCTACTCAACTCTAGGGTGGCCGAGGTTTTGGTTGGAGATTCGGTCTTGCAGCGTGCCGTCGCGACCCTATCCAGTTTGCCAATTTACTCGCGGACATAAGTCCTTATGCCCGGCACGTCTCTGCGCTCACGCTCGGCCGCCTCACGTGTGGGTGAGGAAATTCTATGCGGCGGCCGTGTTGGTTAATAGTCTGGAAGTTACGCCCGGAACGTTAGGTCGCGTTAAGACCGCCTCTGATTGCGTTGTCTGATTTCGTGCGTTTACGAGATAACGAGGCTTTCCTTGAGTTTTCAGTGATTAACTTAACTTCGATTGACATTAATTTGCGTCGACGAGTTGCTTGTATGGCATTTTAATATCGTACGAAGGCATTTTTCCTTTGTCGGGTAGAACGCTGAGAATTTGTAACCCGAAAGGAGATTGCGTTCGTCTTCGGTTATAATTTTGTGCTAAGTGACGTTAGACTTGAGTTCAGATAAGTCCGCCAACGCGCCGCATCCCAGCGTCGTCCAGGAAGAGGTTCAGACGGGCCAGAGCGCCCTTGAAACCGGAGCCCCGCTTCAAGGTTTCAATCAAGGGCTCAAAATGCTCCGCTTGGACCATACGGGTCCAATGCATCAAAGCTTCACGACGCTCGCTAGGGGACAAAACGGAATCACAGATTCGGTTGGACGGGTCTCTCGAATTGCGGACAAATCGACGCAACCAAGCAGTCACTCCTAAGAGCTTATAGAGAGAGCTGTACCGTTCTAGCAGGGAGAAGGCTTTCCTTGAGTTTTCAGTGATTAACTTAACTTCGATTGACATTAATTTGCGTCGACGAGTTGCTTGTATGGCATTTTAATATCGTACGAAGGCATTTTTCCTTTGTCGGGTAGAACGCTGAGAAGTTGTGACCCGAGAGGAGATTGCGTTCGTCTTCGGTTATAATTTTGTGCTAAGTGACGTTAGACTTGAGTTCAGATAACGGTGAACGCCCACTGGAGTGATCGAACATTGTGGAGCAGAGCAACGCATGTAGGTTTGCTGCCTGATTACATCGGTGACGTCAGGTTACATTTACACACTTTCTTACACCACTTACACGCACCACTACTCATCCCTGACGGTACCTTGTGGTTGACCCTACCTCCGGATCTCGGTAAGTTTATGTTTGTTTATCCAGCCACTACATAATAATTTTGGGCCCGAACTCTTTGGTTGCCCGTACTACTCATGGGCCCTAGTACAGTCGACTTCTCTCGGGGCAACTGAGGGCCGTAACAATTACTTAAATGCATATTATGTAAATATATAATATGCATTTAAATTTTAAGTTTTATACTCTTTTACTACTTTTATATTTATATATATATATCATCATCATTACAGCCCTTCACAAGTCCACTGCTGAACATAGGACTCCCCCAAGCAATGGCACAAAGCACAGCCCTGAGCCACCTGCAGCCATCGACTTCCTGCATATCTTACCAGGTCGTCACTCCATCTAGTGGGGGGACGCCCAACACTTCGCCTGCCGGTACGAGACTGCCACTCGAGAACCTTTCTTCCCCATCGGTTGTCGGTTTTTCGAGCTACATGGCCGGCCCATTGCCACTTCAGCTTACTAATCCGTTGGGCTATGTACGGTCACTCTGGTTCTACTGCGGATATCCTCATTTCTGAGTTTATCACGCAGATAAACTCCGAGCATAGCCCTCTCCATAGCTCGCTGAGCGACCTTGAGCTTCCTCATCCGGCCAGCAGTGAAGGACCACGTCTCAGTTCCGTGTGTCATCACTGGCAACACGCACTGGCTGTACAGTCTCGTTTTCAAGTTTTGAGGTGTACCTGACGAGAAGATGTGCCGTAATTTCCCGAACGCTGCCCAACCGAGTTGAATCCGTCGATTGACCTCTCGGTCGAAGTTGGACATACCTAGTCGGACTATTTGTCCCAGGTAAACATACTCGTCAACAACTTCGAGCTTAGTGCTCCCAACAACTACCGGCATAGGTGTGACATGGACATTAAACATGATCTTTGTTTTGTCCATGTTCATCTTAAGACCTATCCGTTGGGAAGCACTATTGAGGTCATTGAGCATAGTGCTTAGGTCCTCCAGCGATTCTGCCATAAGGACTATATCGTCGGCAAATCGGAGATGAGTGATGTACACGCCATTGATGTTGATACCGTATCCTTTCCAGTCCAGAAGCTTGAAAACGTCTTCCAATGCAGCATTGAAGAGTTTTGAGGATATGACGTCACCCTGTCTTACATCTCTCTGCAATTGGATAGGTTTCGTACTCTGGTTCTGTACTCGGATAGCCATCGTAGTCCTACTGTACAAGCACTTCAGCACTTCGATATACCGACAGTCCACTTGGCACCGCTAAAGGGACTGCAGAACCGCCCAAATTTCAACGGAATCAAAGGCTTTCTCATAGTCCAAATACGCCAGACATAGTGGCAAATTGTACTCCTCTGACTTTTGTACAATTTGCCGAAGGGTATGTATGTGGTCTATGTTGCTAAAGCCTTTTCGGAAACCGGCTTGTTCGGGAGGCTGGAAGTCGTCAAGTCTGCGCGCGAGACGATTCGTAATGACTCTCGAAAACAGCACGTAGACGCGGCTCAGAAGGGATAGATATAACTAACACAGGAGAATTAAGGACTCGTACTGGTTCAAAAACTCACATCGCGTCGGCTGTTTGTTACCTTTCAAGTTTACTTAAAGTTCGCGTAGGGTATATATTCTTTGCATAAAGTCAATTTGAAATCTCCCTTTGCGTAAATTCAACCACCAATCGGTGTATCCTTTGACCCCAATCACCAATGCCATGCAAACAATTCTACGTTCGTGATATTCTGTTAGAAGTCACGTTAAACGTAGACTGAATGAGATTTTACAGACCATATAAACTTTTTATAAAAACCTTTAGTAAATTGGGCGTAGTTAAGTAATAATGATAATTAACGTACTCTAATTAAAAATAATTTATAATCTAAGGAAATATAATATTAAAAATAGGAAAAACTACACCAGTACAAGTTGAAAGCATTTACTGATTCAAACTTTTTTGTATTAATTTTAAGTTTTAGTTTGGTGACAATTGATATGATTTCATGGTTATGACAAGGTATAAAACTCTATAATTATTTTTATATACAATTTTTTTTTAAAATAAAACACCTTTAAACGGAAATTGACAGTACTCGTATTAGGAAGTCGTTGGATTTTAAAAGAACAAGTGAGAGTAATCGTTTGCTGTCGCTATTTTTGTTGTCTCGTCTAGTGGTTATATAAGAGAATCCACTGCCTCATATCATTCTATTCAAGTTTTAAGAGTTGACAAAGAAGAATTAAACAGGAGATGGGCAGCAGAATCTTGCTGATATAACTCAAAATAATAATAACGCTTGTCAAGCCCTACGCGGCAATCTATGGGAGATACCTATTTTCAGCAGTTCACTTTTGATAGACTGTAAGGAATGTTCGGGTCGATCTTAATGTAACTAGGACACGTCTAAGAGTACTCCAATTTAAAATTGAAGCAACTCCATTTTTATTTATTTAGTTTTCTATTTCCTTTTTAAAGCCACTGCTGGATATATAGTTTTATGGCAGACCGAATGTCGGTCACTGCGGCTAACCTCAATGGAGACTAGCCATCTGCACTGGTCATGATTATAGTGCACGAAAGTGGGCGTATAGGTACACTCTCTATTCGCTTACTGGGAGTAGTCCGATGGGATGGCAATGCCACACGACCGAAGAATCAGGTGCAGGACCAACGGTTACTTGCTTTTGGAGACACAAGGGTAAAATACCGCCAACATACTGACTCCAAGCTGCCAATGGTACTTTCTTGACCTAATAAACCACTGTAGATTAATTAAGTCCTTTATAAAAATGTGCCAACTGTCACGTATATCTTAAATATTTCCCATTACTCCCCTCGCTGCACAGGCGTATTGGTGATCGTGTACCATCGCACTGGTGATGCTGATCTTCGTCACCAGTGTGTGTGGTTATGTTCCACATTAACTAAACGGTGAATCGCTACTTGTCATTTTTTTTGTCCACCGCGTGTAAGTAAATTTGCGTAAATGAAATCTAGTTTATGAAATTATTTTGTTCCCATTGATGATAGTAATAAGAAATGATGTTTATTTGTTCGTATTTTATGCGCTGCCATACCGTCGGTCAGATTGCGCTAAAACTTTGTCAAGTTATTACTTGCACTTGCGCGAAGGTTATAGGCATAGAATAGCATTAACTTACAATAGGTGGCACGCGTATAATAGCGATTTTATTTGAAATATATACATCATTCAATTTCAATGAATGTATTATCATTCCTAATTAAACAATATAACTCTTCTAAATTTAAAACTTTATTTCCACAATTATTTCTTCTGCGGCTGAAAAATGCTAAGTGCCAGCTAGTAAAAAATAAAAATGTTATGTAATTACTACAACGAAAAATGCATTTTTTTTATAGAATAAGGGTGACATACGAGCACACAGTCCACCTGATGGTAAGTGGTTGCTGTGGCCCATAGACATCTACATCTATCCTCTGTTACAAATCCAAATAAAGATGCGTTGTCACCCGTGAGGACTAAGATGGAATGCCTCATTTCCAGTAAAAAGGGCCTCCGGCCACCTGCACTCACCAAGCGAAACGCAGAGGTAAACCTCTACTTCACGCTGGTATTCTGTGAGGTCGTGGTACCACCCCGGTTCGAGCCGGCCCATCCGTGCGACAGCAAAAGCTGCCGCGTGGCTCTACCACTGTTAAAATTGCATAATAATCTTTTCTTCATAACACGGACCGTTATTTCATTTATCAATTACCTATAATATTATCGCCCAGAAATCTATAAGTATGAAGCTTTTAATTTTTATATCAACTTTGTCCAAAAATACTTTTTATCGACTAAATGTCATTATTGGAAAAGGACCACCCATCCAAAAAAGTCTGCAGGAAACAAAGAATCTTTAAAATTCCGGTTTGCGGGAGCAGAGAATGGAAATCGTCGTAATTTCCCAAGTGGATTTAGCAACGAGACTGTATTCGTTATCCATATTGAATAATATTGAAATTGAATACCAAACTCACATCTTCATATTTTGCAATACAATACTACTTTACTAATCTCTTGTCATTTCGATTTCCCTGACTTAACTTTCTATTAGACCATATAGTGGTAACGCAAGACAATGCATCACTCCATTTCGTCCCGTGTGGGTTGTAAGAAGCTACTATATAAATTGTTAGAAAAATCTTACCTAATTTTATTAATTCAAAATAAAGCCATTTTAATATGAATATCCCTATAATGAGGTAATCTATGGATGAGGCCTATGTTCAGCTGTGTACTTTAAAGGAGTACGTGTATAATAACGGTAACGATAAAGGTGATACGGTTAAGGAGGATCTTCCAATATTATCGCTTATAGACATACTTTATTCCATAGATTTTACATATAGAGAAAATAATCAATAGAACCCCAGAATTTACAGGCTTGATCGGAGTTGACCTTGATGCTTCCATCTGTGAGATAAATAAAATCAATGCAAAATTTTTCGGGAAGCTCGTAAGAAGAAAGCTTCGAAGAAAGCACTCTGTGCCAAATCCGATCGAAAGCCTTCGTTATCTCTAAACTAACCGTCAAGGCCTCAATCCATCGATATGTTAGGTAAATTAGAAGTCCAATGAAACGTTTTTATTGTCGCCATTCCTGTGTGTGTCTGTGGTAATAAATATGCCGTTGATTTATTATTTTTTATTTATATTCATTTAACATTTATGAAAGGTAATACTGTTCTCTTTAATAAATATCCTCCAAATTTTTACAACAGTAAGTATGTGGATACTTAAATAGAAAGTTGTAAATACAGATGGATCATTCTACAGAGACGGTAAAAATGTGTTCACTTAAAATATGTCCTAGCTTCTCATTTTTTATTACTTTCTAAAATCTAAATTATAAGTTAGTTTTAGTTAGTTTTATGTCTAAAAATATTTTAAAACATTCTATGCACGTATCACATGAAGAAACAAGTAAAGCATATAATAAAAAACATTCACTTAAATTTTAATAATTATTAAAATATGTTTTTAACTTTATTAACAATCTACAATGTTCGTAAAAAATAATCACTCCTGTCGAAATAAATGACAAAAATGGTAAATTATTTAGTTTTTAAGTTGAAACATTATTTTCTATCTCTGGCAACCCTTTACCGTGTTCTATCAGTCGGTGCCGAGAAAAATAAAGTTTTAATGGCATTCTACATTATTGTCAAAGTTGATACATCACCATCGTAGTCAACTAACCAAAGCAAGTAAGTGATTTATAAATGTAATTTCCTTATAGCTATATCAATAATCTAAGACTTTATCAATTAATCGGTCAATTACTCAAGTTAAATTAACTCTCATAAACTCAAATTTTGTACAGGATACATATTTTTATATTAAAACTCACTTCTGTAGAGATAATTTTCTGTAAACACTTGGAACAAACACAAGCTAGTGATACCAGTTTCTCGACTCCACAGAGTCATTAATTCATTCTTGGGGCTATGTATACGCTATTACAACAAGGTCCCGGAAAGTGTACAGGCTCTCTCTATTACCAAGTTTAAATGTTGAAACTGTATAAAAAGGGTTATTATAGTATAAATGAATACATGGTTGATAATAACCCCTGGGAATGAGGTGGTCGCTTCCAAGCTGTTTCTAAAATAAATTTTGTACTTATATAGTTTGTACAACCATTGATGTAAAATTTGCTTTAAAAAAAGTCCCGCTGGGTTTCTTGCTGGTTCTTCCCTGGACAGAGATTTTTTTACGAGCCAGTGGTAAAGTAAAAAATGACTTTCAATAAGAATTACACAAGTGATCTATGTTGAATAAAAAATTATTCTATTCTATTGTATTCTATTCTACAGAAGTGATGTTTTTCTATAAAAGTGATGGTTTGCAATTATGCTTATTAGTTGTTACATTTTATAAAAAATATACACTGACAATATAACATAAACGTGAAATGCTATTTTTATTGTGGTTTGATAATTTAATATACTGTGCCGCTTTTTTGATGGTATTAACCCACAGGAGTACTGGTTTTCTGCAAAAGTGATGGCATAGCGATTTCAATTTTTACTCAAAGGTATGGCAGGTAAAAAGTGATCTGAGAAAGAAAAAAAGAACAATTAAGGGAGCGAAAAGGGACATAAATACAAAAGAAGAGAGAAGAAATGACTGAGGCTGAACTAGAAGAAAGACTTCAAATATAATATAGACAGAGATACAAAAAAAGCATGAAGCCGGAAAAATAAAATCAATTAAAGAATGCATAATTCCAAGTGCAAAATTTTTCGGGAAGCTCGTAAGAAGAAAGCTTCGAAGGAAGCACTCTGTGCCAAATCCGATCGAAGGCCTTCGTTATCTCCAACATAACCGTCAAGGCCTCAATACATTGAAATGTTAGGTAAATTAGAAGTCCAATGAAACGTTTTTATCGTTGCCATTCCTTCTGTGGTAATAGATATGCCGTTGATTTATTATTTTTTATTTATATTCATTATTCATTCATTATTAAAATAAACAAAAGAAGCAAATTAAATTACTAAATAGTACAATGCTTAATTTTTATGAAAAGTTTAAGGAAGAAACTAAAATTAAAATGTCTTATGCTCTTTTCTGCCGTCTTAGTCCATTTTGGGTGTTGGTACCAAACGCTAATAAATGAAACACCTATTTGTGTGTGATACACACAAATATGGAAATGATGGTGACAACATTAAAAAAGCTGCAACTATTAAAGAAAATTCTGCAATAGGTTAGGTGAAAAGTAATTGCTGTGAAGGTAATTTGAGGAGTGATTGTTTAGCTAGATAAAAAATAATCTCTGTAAAAGCAAATCTGTAAATGTAAATAAATATCCAAATGACATGTTGATTACTTGTGAAAGGTGAATTAAAAAAATTCATCCACAATAAAAGGACAAGCGAAGCTGTGCCAAAATACTGTCAACGAATCTTTCTCTTTTAAAAGTGAAGTTTTTGTCAAAATAGTTTAAGAAGAGAAATTGCCGAAGTTTATTAAGCCCCTATTAAATAATATTTCTTAGCACAGAGTCTTAAAAAAACTTAAAAATGAGCTAGCCGACGATAAAGCCTTTCTTCACATGGACTTACGTATTGGGATGTTTATTATTTTTAATATATATCAACAATCTCAGTGAAACTATGGTTAACCCATGTGTTATGTTTGCGGATGATATCTCTATCTTAGCACCATGTTGTAACGTAAATAATATAAATGATATACTATATAAAATATTTAAAACTACTGACCAATGGATGAAAGAGCATAACCTAGAAATTAACTATAAAAAAACAAAAATATTGCCTTTTTACCCTTATCAAAAACCACCGATTAAAATTATTTTTTCTTACAAAAATACAAAAATCGAGTCAGTAAATGAACACACTCTACTCGGTTTAATTCTAGATAGTCACATCGACTGGAAATCTCAAATTCAGAAAATTCGTAACAAATTGTCTAGCTTTGTATATGCACTAAGTGAAATAAAAAATACAACTGACCTCCAGACTGCGTTAATTACTTATAATGCCTATGCACAGGCGTGGTTTAGGTATGGTATTATCCTGTGGGGCAACAGTACAGATGCACCCACCATCTTCATCTTACAGAAAAAGCTAATTCGCATTATGTCTAACATAAAAATACTGAAAGTTGTCGTCCTCATTTCAAGAAACTTAAACTTCTTACCTTAAGATGTATTTATATATTAGAATTATAAAAAATCGTGCGTAAAAAACCCTAATTTATATGTAAAAAGAGAAACTAAAAATACGGCTTATAGTTTTAGATATGAAAATAAATTATTGCTACCACCCTCTAAAATGAAGCTCTTCTCATCAGGCCCTTACGCAATGTCCATAACTGTCTATAATAAACTACCAAACTCATTAAAAAACGAAACAAATGATAATATTTTTATAAGATAATTAAAAGTGTTTCTAATCAATAAATGTTATTATACTTTATATGAATACCTGAATGACAAATGCAATACTATAAATAAATGAATGATTAATATGAATAATTATGGACTAATAAATGATAGAATAATAATGAATGATATAATAATAATAATGAATTATAAAACATCTATGCGTCCTCCTCTGTTCTAATTTTCTAATTTGCTATACCCAACAGGGTCCATATTGTGATAATTTAATTTATTAATTTGGACATTATGGAATGCAAATAAATATTGAGTATTGACTTCTCGGACAATGTCTTACATAGAGGGGTGGCCACAGGAAAATAAACTAAGACATAATTTAAATTTAATGATGCATAACTTGACATGTAACAATAACTTAAATTTGACATTTAATTGTAAGAATAATAATGATAAATTTCATTTAATTGATATTAATAATTTAACTAAGAAGTTTTTGACAAGAGATAGGTATTACCTTTCAAAGTATAGATTAAGACTGGTAGCAAATATGCTACGAGTATCTTATTATTTATATTTTAACTCAGCCAATGATTTGGCTACCTTGACACCTGCTTCTTTTGAGCAACAAAATAATTTTACATTTGATTCGGAACTAGTTCCAAGTAATTTAAATTAGATAATAAGACAATAGAGGTAATCTCTAGCAAAGATAATTTAAATAGCTTAGAATGCAACTTATCAATAAATAATAAATATATAAAAATAACAATAATAAAAACTGTATCAACTTGGTGCATCAAAATATACAAGGTATGTTAGGCAAAGAATTAGAAATGGAATTATTTTTAAATAGTAACAGTATACATATTTTATGTATTACAGAACATTGGTTGAAAGATTACAACTCCATATTTAATTTCAGTAATCACCAGGTGGTCAGTTCGTTCAATTAAGATTATTACTTTTTATTATTAAATAATTATTAAAAAGATACTAAATTACGTGGTGGTTCCTTAATATTAGCTAATAAGTCCTTATCATGTAAAGAACGTAAAGACATTGTGAGCCTCTCTGTTGAGCGTACTGCAGAAATGGCATGTGTTGAGCTTGAGCACCTTATTGATGTCAGTGTTTACAGACCCCCATGTTCAAGTTATGATACTTTTGAAAAAAATATGGAAGAAGTTTTAGTTAAGCTTAATAAACAGAATAAATCTCTTGTAGTGTGTGGAGACTTTAATATCAATCTCCTGGAAACTTCTTCGATCAGTATTAAATTTTGTTCTTTGTTCAAATCCTATAATCTTAATAATTTATTCTTTGAAGCTACACGTATTGCAGGGTGTAGTGCAACTTATATTAATAATATTTTTACAGGTGTTGTACCAATCAACAAATCAATAATTCAAAAACTTAGTTCAGATCACTGTGGACTACTGGTTTCGTTACCTTATGTGCACAAAAAACAGGTAATTGAAGAAATTGTGTTTGTTCCTATTAATGCAAAACGCCTGGAGAGATTTAGAAGTAATATGGTAAAAAACCTTCCATCCCTTTCTTATAAGAACAATGCAGACTATTTATATAGAGAATTATTTACCTTTATAAATAATGAATTTAATAAAACATTCACTTCTAAAACATTTTCCAGAAACAGTCGCAAGGCATTTAATGAGTGGGCGACAGTAGGAATTCATAAAATCAGACGAAGGTTATATGACCTTTACCATGAAAGATCGTATAATCTTTCCGATGCTTTTAAAGAATATGTAAAAAATTATTCTAAAATGTTTAAAAGAGTTTGCTCCACAGCCAAATCATTACATATTAGTAACAAAATTAAGACGGCTAAGAATAAAATTAAAATGACGTGGAATATAATAAACAGCGAAACCGGTAAAGAGAAACCTCGTAACTCAAACTATCAATTAAAAATTAATAATGAATTGACTAAATCAAATCAATAAGTTGCAGCGGTGTTTGAGAAATATTTCACTGATATTCCTATCTTGACAACAGAGTCATTGAATACTTCTCCAACTGTCGCCGAGTCATTACTTAAACAGAATGTTAATACCTGTTTAAAAGAATTTAGATTTGAAAAAGTATTACCGCATAATATTGTAAAATACTTCAAAACCATTGATGTAAAGAAAACCGCAGATTTGTGGGGGATTTCCGTTACAGTGATTACGTCCATAATAGATTTAATTGCACCTCATCTTGCTATTATTTTTAATACTTGTATCGATTCTGGTGTGTTTCCTGATTTAATGAAGTATAGTAAAGTAATACCTTTATTTAAATCTGGTAGTACATTGGACCCCGCTAATTATAGACCTATTTATGTACTACCAACTCTCAGTGAAATTTTTGAAAAAATAATTTTGGATCAATTGTAAATTTTTTTTAATACAAATTAATTACTTCATAAAAATCAATTTGGCTTTACAAGGGGTCGCTCGACGTCTGACGCCGGTGTTGAGCTTATGAAATATATTTTTAATGCCTGGGAGAATTCACAAGATGCCTCACAGGTCATAGAAAATACCTATTTTCTGTGACCTTTCCAAGGCTTTCGATTGTGTTCATCATGATACATTAATCAGGAAACTACAACATTACGGTGTAAAAATTTGGCGCTTAGACTTATTACTTCATATTTAAGTAACAGAACTCAAAAAGTCGTCATCAATGGTAAATGTTCCTCCGGATCGGTAGTATCAATGGGCGTTCCTCAGGGCTCGATTCTTGGCCCATTCCTGTTCTTAATCTATATAATGACTTACATTATCTTGTAGGGGACAATTACGATATAGTATTATTTGCTGACGATACCTCTTTAATTTTCAAACTGAAACGGCAGTCAATTAAATATGACGATGTAAATAATGCTCTATCGAAACTAGTACATTGCTTTAAGGCCAAATGTATTAAATTTACAATACCGAATGTAAAACATTGTGTAAAATTGTGTAAAACATTGTACACAATCGAAAAACAATGTGCTCTTAAATGGG
The DNA here is from genome assembly GCA_963668995.1 of Parnassius mnemosyne. Lineage (NCBI taxonomy): Eukaryota > Metazoa > Arthropoda > Insecta > Lepidoptera > Papilionidae > Parnassius > Parnassius mnemosyne. The sequence continues at coordinate 49,769,064 of CAVLGL010000104.1, read as the reverse complement.
GAGGAGTTGAGTCTTGTGGATACCACTGTTTTTCTCGGTATTACTATTGACGCGAAACTTCAATGGGGCCCCCATATATCTAAATTAGCAAGCAGACTTAGTTCTGCAGCATATGCTGTAAGAAAGATTAGAAGTCTAACAGATGTTGAGACAGCTAGGTTAGTGTATTTTAGTTACTTTCATAGCGTAATGTCTTATGGAATTTTGCTATTGGGTAATGCGACTGATGTTGAAGCTATATTTGTTTTGCAAAAGAGAGCCGTACGGGCGATTTATAATCTAAATTGTAAAGAGTATCTCACAAAAAATTTAAAGAAATAAACATATTAACTTTGGCACGCAATATATTTATGAAAATGTAATGTATGTACATAAAAACATAAATAGCTTTAATAAGAATAAGGATGTTCATACCTTCAACACTAGGAACAAATATAAGCTTGTAATGCCACTTACTAGACTCCACAAAATTAGTAATTCATTTATGGGGCAATGTATACGCTTTTACAACAAAATCCCAGAACATGTTCAAAGTTTGTCAATAAACAAGTTTAAAAGTTTTATTAGAGAAAAACTGTACAAAAAGGGGTAATTATATTATCAAGGAATACATGAATGAAAATAACCCCTGGGAATATGGTGATCGCCACCATGCTGGTTCTATGAAAATTCCTTTAAAATTGTATAAACAAAATTATTGTTAAGTGAAATTATGTTTAAATAAAAAGTCCCGCTGGGTTTCTTGCTGGTTCTTCCCAGGACAGAGGTATTTTCCGAACCAGTGGTAAATAAAATAATGACTTTCAATGAGTATTATGTAATAATCCATATTGAATAAAAATCATTCTATTCTATTCTATTCTATTTTAATTGTAAATACTCTGCTGAAGTACAATTAGCACATTTTGTAGGCTCTAAGCCGCAAACTTTATTACACACGTCTGTTCTATATTTACTTGGCACAGACAAGAACTCCATTCAACCATTCCGTTCTCTCTTTAAAAATTTGAAACATGATCCGGTTTTATTTTTTGCACACCTCAACCCCATCACAGAACATATTCGATGTCATCATCATTACAGCCCTTCACAAGTCCACTGCTGAACATAGGCCTCCCCCAAAGAATGCCACAAAGCACGGTCCTGAGCCACCTGCATCCATCGACTTCCTGCATGTCTTACCAGGACGTCACTCCATCTCGTGGGGGGACGCCCTACACTTCGCCTACCGGTACGAGGCTGCCACTCGAGAACCTTTCTTCCCCATCGGTTGTCGGTTCTTCGAGCTATATGGCCGGCCCACTGCCACTTCAGCTTACTAATCCGTTGGGCTATGTCGGTTATTCTGGTTCTACTGCGGATATCCTCATTCCTAAGTTTATCACGCAGAGAAACTCTGAGCATAGCCCTCTCCATAGCTCGCTGAGCGACCTTGAGCTTCCTCATACGGCCAGCAGTGAAGGACCACGTCTCAGTTCCGTGTGTCATCACTGGCAACACGCACTGGTTGTACAATTTCGTTTAAAGGTTTTGAGGTATGTCTGACGAGAAAATGTGTCGTAGCTTCCCGAACGCTGCCCAGCCGAGTTGAATCCGTCGATTGACCTCTCGGTCGAAGTTGGACTTACCAAGTCGGACTATTTGTCCCAGGTAAACATACTCGTCAACAACTTCGAGCTTAGTACTCCCAACACCTACCGGCATAGGTGTGACATGGACATTAAACATGATCTTTGTTTTGTCCATGTTCATCTTAAGACCTATCCGTTGGGAAACACTATTGAGGTCATTGAGCATAGTGCTTAGGCCCTCCAGCGATTCTGCCATAAGGACTATATCGTCGGCAAATCGAAGGTGAGTGATGTACTCGCCATTGATGTTGATACCGTATCCTTTCCAGTCCAGAAGCTTGAAAACGTCTTCCAATGCAGCGGTGAAGAGTTTCGGGGATATGACGTCACCCTGTCTTACACCTCTCTGCAATTGGATTGGTTTCGTACTCTGGTTCTGTACTCGGATAGCCATCGTATCCCTACTGTACAAGCACTTCAACACTTCGATATACCGACAGTCAACTTGGCACCGCTGAAGGGACTGCAGCACCGCCCAAATTTCGACGGAATCAAAGGCTTTCTCATACTCCACATTCGCCAGACATAGTGGCAAATTGTACTCTTCGGACTTCTGTACAACTTATCGATGGGTATGTATGTGGTCTATGGTGCTAAAGCCCTTTCGGAAACCGGCTTGTTCGGGAGGCTGGAAGTCGTCAAGTCTGCGCGCGAGACGATTCGTAATGACTCTCGAAAACAGCACGTAGACGCGGCTCAGAAGGGTAATCGGTCTGTAGTTATTCAAGAGAGCGTTGTCACCTTTCTTGAAGAACAAGACCACCGCACTTCTGCTCCACGCCTCCGGTGTACCACCATGGAGGACGGAATTAAAGAGCTTCTGAAGGACTTCAAGTACCGGTCTTCCACCCGCTTTCAGAAGCTCCGCTGTAATTCCATCCTCGCCTGGGGCCTTACCGTTTTTAAGGTGCTGGAGAGCCATTCTAATCTCGCTCAGACTGACGTCCGGGATATCTTCGGAATAGTGTCGGATAAGACTTGCTCTTGAATCGTTACTCACACTTTCGTGTGGCTCCAACGATGACGTGTACAGCTGCCCATAGAACCTTTTAATCTCGCTCAAAATCTCAGGTGCCTCGGAAACGATGCTGCCACATTCCGTCTTCAGCTTTGACAGTTGGCTCTTTCTGGCAGACAGATCTCTGGCAAAGACTTTGGAGCCTTGGTTCCGCTCGATCGCTTCTTCAATACGAGCTGTATTGAAGTTGCGTAAGTCCCGCCGCAGGCATTTGGAGATCTGTCTTTTCAGATGCCTGTATGCTGTCCAGTCTGTTGAAGAATGTAGCTTCATCTCCCGTCTAACAGCCATGAGATTAAGAGTGTGATCGGAGAGTTTTTGTGTTCTTCTGCGGCGGGTCTTACAGAACTTAGCTCCGACCGCATGGACAGTTTCCACGAGCTTGTCATTCATATCGTCCACTTCATTGCAGTCTTCTAGGCACTGAAAACGGTTTTGTAACTCGAGCTGAAAGGTTTCGGGACTTGGGAACAGAGCACGAGGGGGACGGAGCGTTGACTTTATTAGACGAGACCTCTCCAACTTAACGTTTAGGTTCAGTGTGCCTCTAACCATTCGCTGATCACTACCAGTTTTCACCCTCGCGATCACGGAGACATCACTGAACAGTTGTCATCTGGTCGTCATCATGAAGTCAATCTCACTTTTTGTCGAACCGTCGGGGCTCGACCAGGTCCACTTCCTGTGGGGCCGCTTCTGGAAGAAAGGGTTCATCATAAAGAGTCCCTCTTTCTCCATGAAGTCGGCCAGCTGCTGGCCCCTTGGGTTCCGTTGCCCGATTCCAAATTTCCCTACTTTCAACTCACCGTTCTCTATTGTGCCTAGTTTCGCATTGAAGTCTCCCATTAACACCGTATATTGGGTTTTAGAGGAATGCATGGCTCTAGAGATATGCTCATACATTTCCTCCACCTCCTCATCGGGGTGTGCCGAGGTTGTTGCGTAAACCTGTATGACATTCAGCGAATACCGTTTGGTGATTCTGAGTATAAGGTACGCAACCCTCGTCGACACACTCCTGATCTTTACAACGTTGTTAACGAGAGACTTGTGAACGATAAATCTGACACCTCCTTGGGACAGATGGTCGCACTCCCGGTGATAGAGCAAGTTGCCGGATTCGAGGATTACCGTGTCCTCCCCCTCTCTTCGGACTTCGGATAATCCTATAATATGCCAGCGCAACTTGTCTATCTCTTCTTCCAGCTCCACGATCTTCTCGTCAGTCCTCAGGGTGCGTGCGTTGTACGCCACCGGAGATTCTTAGCACCCCCTGCCTCGCCGTTACCATGGTCGCCACCGTAGCCAGGAATAGCGGGGCCGCCGGGGACTGGGGGCCGTCTGTTTATATTCGATGTAAAGTACCAAATTTAAGAACCATGCATTTCCAAAGTAATGGGCCTTCCTCGGCAGTATAGAAATAAGCCTATGTTTTTTTTTATCACAAAATATTTAATCAATGAAATTGGTGTAGATAATATTATATGGCACTTAAGTGAGAAAGAGGCTACTGACAGCATTGAAGAATTTGTCAAAAGAACAGCTGATGCATTTGTAGCGATCGGTATAGTTATCCCAGATTTTGAAGCGTTGGTGAATTGTTTACAAGAAAAATATAAAGATATAATTATTTTGCCAATTGACGATAATCATATTGACAACATCTCTAACATACTCCGTACTAGTACTACAAGACCATTTACTGGTACTCTATCAGTTCATCAACTTACATGAAATAAGACCAATCCTGATATCTTGCACACCAGACGATTAAGCTACAGTGTTTCTAAAACAAATCAAATTTGCTCACATTATGAAATTGGAATTATTTACGTAACCGTCAAACAACAAGAAACTAATAATATACCAGTTTTGAGGACATCAGCTAATTCACAATCGGAGTCGTCACAATCATAGTATGACGTACACAAGAACCCAATAGCAACAATCTACCTCACGTACATCTATCGATTTTTGTCGGAAATGCTATGAATCTGGTAGTTCATCTGATGAAGAGATTTTTGAAAGCAGGAAGCAGACACCTCTTACAGAAAACGTAGTTAATGCTAAATGTTTAGATGGTAATCTACAAATTCTGTCAAATAATACGTCCTCGGACGAAAAAAATATTTTCAAATATTCCTTTCAATTATTGCCTCTTTATATTCTACAGGACTTTTTTATAGCATAAGGGTGACAAACGAGCACACAATCCACCTGATGGTAAGTGGTTGCTGTGGCCCATAGACATCTACATCTATCTTAGATTAAGAATCAAAATGCAGATGCGTTGTCACCCGTGAGGACTAAGATGGAATGCCTTGCTTCCAGTTAAAAGGGTCTCCGGTTCTCTACACTCACCATACAAAACACAGCAACGTTGAGCTGCTATTTTACGCTGGTTTTCTGTAAAAGCGTAGCCCTTCCAGGTTGATCCAACCTATTCATGTTAAAACTATACTACTAATATAGCTGCATGGCTTTACCACGTATAATAATACAGTAGTAAACAAAGATTTCAATAATAAATTTCAAACAATAGGGATCATCCAAGGAGATGGAATGCCTCATTTCCAGTAAAAAGGGTCTCCGGATCTCTACACTCACCATACAAAACACAGCAGCATTAAGCTGCTATTTCACGCTGGTATTCTGTGAGAGCGTGGTCCTTTCCCGGTCGAGCCGACCCATTCGTGCTACAACCAAAATATAGCTGCAGCATGGCTCTACCACGTATAACAATACAGTAGTAAACAAAGATTTCAATAATAAATTTCAAACAATAGGGATCATCCAAGGAGATTAGTTAAGCCTTGATTAATTACTTCAGTTATTTGCTTATTTGTAATCAGTTATTATGTTAACACCCACAGACCAACTGACGGAACTGTAATAATTTAATAACATTTTCCTACAGTTTATATGTATATAATTAGATACTCTGAGAGTTTGTAACTCAGTTAAAAAAAAATTGAATAATTATAAAAAGTATAATTGAAAAATCTGGAGTACTCAAAAAGTGTTTGTGTACATGTAAATTGTGCATGCGATTTCGTTCGCACATAATGTTTGTTAGCATTTTATATGTTTTAAAATTTCATTACTTTGAGCTTAAATTATTGGAGATTATAAACTATACTATTCTCTCAACTCATACAGAAATATTGTAGATGTTTTTATACTTATAAAGAGTAATTTCATCACAAAACCGACAAAGGGTTTCTTGCTTTGCAAACTTCAATGATACGGAGGGAACGATAGTTCGTTTTCCGTGTCGTGGTCACGAAAATGAATCCATCACCCCATTAGGTTCCGTAGAAGGGAAAAAGCGACTATTTAAATTGCCATAAAAATCTAATGGCTTTCGATATATGGTGGCATAACCATATCTGTCACATCGGAGCCAAATATAAAATATCCAGACCGTCTACGAGCAGCGACATCAAAAGTCTGAGACATCTTGTTTTGTAATCATCAGTCTAGTTGCCTACCATGACAATTATGGCAAATCATCCCTACATTTAGAGAGGCCCATGTCTTGCAATAGATTTTTACGGGCCGATGATGTAGAAGCATCGATAATTCTTTTGACATTTTTGAGCCATTATGTTGTGTGTGTGCCAATGTTCGACCTAGCATCGAATGTAGTATGTTGTATGTAAATGAAACTACATGAGGTCGTTGTACAGGAGCGTTTATTGGAATCGTTCGTAATGTTACGGTATTTGTTATAAATAGAAATCAAATTGCATCGTTGACGAAACGTTGGAGTGCATGCTTGTGCAACGTAATGGGACAAAAGTTCAATATTTGCTGACCATCCAAACATAGAATCTGCTCCTGCAAGTCGCGTTGTTTATTGTCATTGCAAAGTTGTAGGAGTTTCGTTTAAAGCGAATTCGTGGGATAAAACAATCCTTCACCAATATCATTATCGGTGACAATATCTGGGTAATTCCATTCCATACCAAGTGATAAAAAAATATATATTTTTTTAAATTTGGCTACGTAATAATCTTCTAAAAATAAAATCAGTGATCATCATTAACATTATGAGAAATAAATTTATGTGCTATCGTGATTCTAATTTAAACATACGTGACAGAATCTTCCATAACCCATAAACTTTAATAGTCAAATAAAATTAATCATCAGTCTCAACTGCTTTTGGTAATAATTTCTCAATACGACTAGGACACATAATCAAATCAAGTAAACATACACTCCGAACAATAAACAATAATTTTCCATAGAAGTGACGTTTTCATTACATTCTCATCAGTTCATAATAACTGATTACAAATAAGCAAATAACTGAAGTAATTAATCAAGGCTAAACTAATCTCCTTGGATGATCCCTATTGTTTGAAATTTATTAATGAAATCTTTGTTTACTACTGTATTATTATTGAAAAACAATGAAATATTTGAGTCATTTTTTTAAATCTAACATTTATAATTATAATAATAATAATTATTATTAATTGCTTTAAAACAAGTAGTAAGTTGTACCAATATTATTGGGTACCCTCTTTTAAGTAAATAGATATCTGTAGTGGAGGGCCCCGCTCTTCCGTAGTACATTTGTACATTTATGTCATAAAAATCAACATGTTGGAGTGATGACCTGTTAAGATATGCAGAAAGTCCATGGATAAAGGCAAAGAGTATATATATGATCACTAAGTTTTAGATACAGGTGGGTCAGTACCGTGCTTTTATTCCTTGGGGTTGAAAGGCTGTAATGATAGATGATGATGATAATGATGAATCATGAAAGTTGATGTAAATGATGTAATTGTAAGTGATATTATTTTATTTTTGTGTTATATTATTTTATATTTATTTAGAGATTTTGTATATATAAGTATCCGTTTATATATTTACTGTTAATTTTTTTTTCTTTATTAAAAAATGTTTTCACTTATTTATTAATTTATGGAGTGTTGTTGCACCTACCACAGCTTCTCAAATCATCCAGGGTTGACTGGTAGAGAATGCCACAAGGCATCAAGTCCGCCCTTTATATCCCTTATAATAGATGTAAAAAAGAATAAATAAATAAAAATAAATATTTTTTTGTCTTTAGAGATCGAAGTATGAACTTAACAGAAACTAACTTATATAAATTATACTATTTCTTATATTGTGTAATATGTTATGCTCTCCTTATCTACGATAACCACGTAGCCAGTCGTAGTACTTGTAGCTGACTACACCACGGGCACTTGGTTCGGTCTTTAAGTCTCCCGGTGGAAATCTTACTTATCTTCACGCACAATCCCTGACGGGGTAGCCAGAGAGAACAGATCGCCAAGTGTCACGATCCTTACAAACCTCTTTCGCTTCTTTCAGATTCATTATCTTCTTCATGCATGCACGTCTCGGTATCCGAGTACTCTTGACCCTATCCTCTTCGAGCAATTTGCTCACATGGTCTTCGAAAGTTAGTCTCGGTCTACCTCGACACCTTTTAATATTAACTTTCGCGCTATATATTTTCTTCACCATTCGGTCTTCACTCATTCGCTCAACGTGCCCAAACCACCGAAGCACGCCCTTATCAATTTTTGTGATAAGGTCATCTTTCAAACCTGCCATATTGCGAATCTCTTCGTTTCGTTTTCGGTCGGCCATAGTAACGCCGCACATTTTACGAAGAGATCGCATCTCCACTGCATTCAACTTACTTTTATGCTTCTTCTGGCATACCCAGGTTTCGTTGCCATATAACAAAGTCGGTACCAACACTGCGTTATGTATTGCAAGGCGTGCACTCTTCGCTACGCCTTGCCTTTTGACTAACGCAGTCTGGGCACCATTGACTTTGTTCCCGGCAGCGACATGCCTGTCCACATCTAAATCACATCTTCCATCCCGGCTAAAAGCACTCCCCAAGTATACAATTTCATTTTCCGGTGGAAATCTGCCATGACAATATCAACTTTATTCTATCAGACATACCTCGGCCGCTTTAATTTATGAATTTGAATCACTTATAACTCAGAATTAATTTTCTTAGTAGGGTTTTAAATATTTTTCGTATATTCCAAAATCAACGTTTTTTGCTGTCATTTCCGACTAAGCCTGTCCGTCGTGCACCAAAACTACCTTCTGCGATGAAATCCGTATATTTATAGGTTTAAACAAAACTTTTTCTTTTTTAGTGTTAACTTTACGAAGCCAATTGCCAATTGTACGACTTTTAACTATTGCATTTTTGAATAAAAAAAAAAACAACTTTTTGATATTAAATCATTCTACTAACTAGAACCTACAACTCTACATACTTGACATGGATGACGAAATTTATATATTTAGATTCAACTTTTTATGAATTAGGCCACAAAAGACGCGATGATAACAGCAATAATTTCTATTAAGTTAATTGGTATCGTGGAATCTGTAGCCTACTGCCAGACAATAAATGTTTGTATATGAAACTATAAGATAACCGACACACAATTGATGCAATTCGACAGCACGTCCCTCAGCCGCCCGCGGAACACGAACGCTATTAAAAGTTCCGCTAACTCTGTGAAAGCTCTGACTAAACTAGTTTGTGTTTGAGCACTACCGCGTATTTACGTGCAGACGTGTTTTATTGAAGTGACTGCAGTAGGATATCTCGGCATTACTTGGTTTAGATAATAATACTAAATTAAAAACATAGGATGAGCATTTAAGTTTTTATGTGGTAGAGCCATGCTGCAACTGTGTTATGCCTATAGTACTAATCGGTCAGGTCAAACAGAATGAGTAGAGAATGAGAATGATAGATGCATTGTCAACCCTGACAATTAAGATGGATTGCCTCGTTACCACTATAAAAAGGATATCCGGTGATCAACACTCAACATACTAAACATCAGTGTTACGAGTATGCGGCTATTTTACGGTGATATTCTCCCTATATGCAAACGGTGACACTCTACCATTGTACAAAACGTAGCGTGAATTGCGAGAATATAACAAGGGAATATGAAATACAAATTATTTTACCAGCTCTAAGTAAGGTTTTATAACAAATTTATTCAGTCCCAGGTCTTGAGTTCATACTCCAATCGCAGAAAAAATTTGAACAGTATAGATTGAGATAAAGTATAAAAAAAAGAACGTAGCAGTGTTGTCACAGGAGTCAACGTCTTAGATGTTTCCCTTGCGTAACGATAATAATTAATACTTCTAAGATGTTACATGTTACATCGATGTTATTACATACGATGTTACATCGCAAGAGAATAAAATAACTAAACAAGCTATTTTTAATTGTGTCAAACATGCTCTAGTCAAACATGTGTTACGTGGTAAAGCCATGCAGCTATATTAGTAGTATAGTTTTAACATGAATAGGTTGGATCGATCGGGAAAGGCTACTCTTTTACAGAAAACCAGCGTAAAATAGCAGCTTAACGCTGCTGTGATTTGTATGGTGAGTGTAGAGAACCGGAGACCCTTTTAACTGGAAACAAGGCATTCCATCCTAGTCCTCACGGGTGACAACGCATCTGCATTTTGATACATATAGATACCTATGGGCCACAGCTACCGCTTACCATCAGATAGTACCGTGTGCTCGTTTGTCACCCTTACCATATGAAACCTTACCATATGTAAAAGTCAAACATGCATTAATCAAACATGTGCAAGCATTTGTCAAACATGTGTAGCAGACAAGCGTCACGGCGCAGAAGTTCAAACGAGGCTTTTCTTTGTTTTTGTGAACATACTCAAACTCCGACACTAATTTGCAGTGGGTGACTGCCCTTAGTATATCAACTTTCTTCCTTTTTCCTGAATATTAAAAATATATTTAGTAATTTTCATAAATACTTTTAATGAAAATTACTAGACAATCTCTAAACATTTTATTTGAAGTTGAAGCAGTTTAAAGGTCGACCCTTTCATCATTATAAAATAATCAAAATTTTTAACTTTCATCGCGAAATAAACGACCTAATAAAAAAAAACTTTTTCGCGAACAATTTTAACAAGAAAATCGATTACGCGGTGTAGCCCACTTTGAACTCCTAAATTAATAAACTTTATGTCAGCTTTTAAACAAGGTTAAAAGAAAGTTCTGTCCGTATTTACCATGTTCAATAAACAAAATTTATATAAAATTTTTAATCAAAATTAGTTGTATATTCCCACGCCTGTTTTGAACTGCATCGTAGGTTATGCTTTGTTGTCTGCTTATCTGTCGCAGTTTTTTTTGCTGAGGTTGCCGAGGTTTTTAGTAAATGATTTCATTTCGTCGTTGTTGCAATATTTAGTTATCCAAATACAGAATCAAATCACAAATCCATCAGATTTAAATTGCCAATTTTTTTTCAAAAGTCTAATTTCAAAACACAATATCTTAGTTTGGTGGAGGGGCATTAATGGAAAATAAAAAACATTTCCTTTTGCGATTGTTCAACTCTTTTCAAAAAAAATTAAAATTGTCCCCATCGTATGAGAATAAAGTATCCCTTTCTCTTAAAGTAATGCTGAGAAAATCTGCAAAATAAATTACAAAATTTGGACTATCAGAATTGCATTATACAATATTTTGATTTTGATTGAAGGAAACATGTTACTTAGATGATTAAAATAATTTTACTATTAATTATACAATTTAGTCTATTTGAGGTCTGCGTACTGCTTCTTGTCCTATTGCCTAAGGGGTATAACATTAGCATGCTTGAAACGAGCCACCGCCTAATGAGGCTTCACTCAAGTCTATTCATCAGCAAGTGTAACGTGACGTACGTAAATACATATATACATACAGTACTGTTAATTAAGAACTTTAATTTTTATAAAAGGAATATTTAAGTTTTTTTTTTATAGGAGAGGGGGCAAACGAGCATGCGGCTCACCTGATGGTAAGTGACTACCGCCGCCCATGAACAACTGCAACACCATGGAGGGAATTACAGATGCGTTGCCGGCCTTTTAAAAAGGAGTACGCTCTTTTCTTTAAGGTCCCTAAGTCGTATCGGTCCGGAAAAATCGCTGATGGTAATCGATTCCACAAGGAAGTCGTGCGAGGAAGAAAACATCTTCTAAATCGCACAGTGGTGGACCGCCAATCATCCAGATGGTGTGGATGGTATCGAGAGTTCTGCCGCTATGTGCGTTCGTGAAATTTGGCGGCTGGGATTAATCCACGCACAATCCCTGACGGGGTAGCCAGAGAGAACAGATCGCCAAGTATCACGATCTTTACATACCTCTTTCGCTTCTTTCAGATTCATTATCTTCTTCATACATGCACGAAACGGGTCAAGAGTACTCGGATACCTAGCCGAGTACTCTTGACCCTACCCTCTTCGAGCAATTTGCTCACATGGTCTTCGAAAGTTAGTCTCGGTCTACCTCGACACCTTTTAATATTAACTTTCGCGCTATATATTTTCTTCACCATTCGGTCTTCACTCATTCGCTCAACGTGCCCAAACCACCGAAGCACGCCCTTATCAATTTTTGTGATAAGGTCATCTTTCAAACCTGCCATATTGCGAATCTCTTCGTTTCGCTTTCGGTCGGCCATGGTAACGCCGCACATTTTACGAAGAGATCGCATCTCCACTGCATTCAACTAGCTTTTATGCTTCTTCTGGCATATCCAGGTTTCGCTGCCATATAACAAAGTCGGTACCAACACTGCGTTATGTATTGCAAGGCGTGCACTCTTCACTACGCCTTGCCTTTTGACTAACGCAGTCAGGGCACCATTGACTTTGTTCCCGGCAGCGACACGCATGTCCACATCTAAATCACATCTTCCATCCCAGCTAAAAGCACTCCCCAAGTATACAATTTCATTTACTTGTTCTAGACATTCCTGATTTACCCATATTTCACACTTCGTTTTCTCTTCGTCCCTTTCAAATACCAGAACCTTAGTTTTATTAGCGTTCAAACGGAGACCTTTAATTTCACATTCCTCTTTCATACACGTCACTAATGCCTGCAGTTCTGCCTCTGATGGTGCAATAAGCACTGCATCATCAGCATACAGCAGACAATTTACTTTTATGTCACCCAATTTCACACCCAAACAGCTATCTTTCAGCTTTTGTAAACAGCTGTCGAGATACAGTATGAACAGCCAGGAAGACATGACACAACCCTGTTTTACGCCCGTTTGGACGCTAAACATGGGTGACAGGTCATGCCCTACAATTATAATAATCCGAACAAATCCTCAGAGCACTCCCCATGGTAGATGCGAAAGAAAATGCAAAGGGATGCAACATCTCTTCGCAGTGCCAATGAATCGAGCCAATCGGAAAGGGCTCGGTCGTCGACGATTCGAGCCGCTTTGCGCTGGATGCGGTCAAGTGGAAGGAGCTGGCACTGAGAGCCCCTGCCCAGAGATGGGAACAGTATTCCATGTGAGGCCGAACCTGCGCCTTGTAAAGTAGCTGGCGGTGTGCCGGCATGAAATACTGTCCCGCTCTGCTGAGCACGCCAAGCTTTTTAGAGGCCAATTTGGCCTTTTCTTCCAAGTGACCACGAAACTGCACGTCACTCGATATGTCGACGCCCAGGATTCCGATACTGGCTGAGGCAAGAAGGGGAGTGCCTTGAAACTGAGGAAATACGACAAAGGGGTTCTTTTTAGCGGTTAATACGCAAACTTGTATCTTCTGAGGATTAAACTGGACTAGATTTAGTCGCCCCCAATCCGAGACTTTGTTCAGCAAAGACTCGACTTCAGACACAAGTTTGTTCCGGTACTAGGCGACGTTTTCCCGAGAAATATTGGCACGGCCGGTGTATAGAGCATCACCAGTGCTGTCATCCGCATAGCAATGAATGTTACCAGTTAGCAACATATCATTGATATGCAGAAGAAACAGCGTTGGTGATAGCACACAGCCTTGTGGAACACCAGCGTTAATAGGCTTGTAGTCAGAACATGCACCGTCTACAACTACCTTGATGCTCCGATCTGCAAGGAAGCTGGTGATCCAATTGCACAATTTCTCGGGAAGCCCATAGGAAGGGAGCTTCGAAAGAAGCGCTTTGTGCCAAACCCGATCGAAGGCCTTCGCAATGTCCAGACTAACGGCCAACGTCTCCCCCTTGGACTCTACTGCCTCCGCCCATCTATGGGTCAGGTATACCAGAAGACCACCAGCTGATCGACCCCGACGAAAACCGTATTGGCGGTCACTAATCAGCTGGTGATCCTCAAGGTACCGGATGAGCTGGCAGTTAATAATGGATTCCATTATTTTGGAGAACAAGGAGGTGATCGCGATAGGCCTATAGTTGGACGGGTCTAAGCAGTCGCCTTTTTTAGGGATCGGGTGGACAAAAGCTGTCTTCCATGAGTTCGGGACTACGCCTTGGGAGTAGGAGTACCGGAAAAGACGCGTTAGGACCGGTGCCAACTCCGGAGCACACGTCCTCAGCACAATTGGGGGGATTCCGTCAGGCCCACTCGATTTCTGGATGTCCAGGGAGAGAAGTGCTTTGCGAACCGAGCGCTGTGAGAACAGCACATCCGGCATGGAGCACCCACACCGCGGGATGGTCGGCGGTGTTTTCCCCCCGTCATCAGGAGTCGAGTTGGATGCAAAGAGGGAGCCTAAAAGGTCGGCTTTGTCTTTTGCGTCTTGGGCCAGTGAGTCATCCTTCCTGTGCAGAGATGGTAGTGATGGCTTACAGAAATTCCCTTGTACAGCCTTGGCGAGAGACCAGAATGCACGGGTTCCCGAAGGAAGGCGAACTAGTTTCTCGCCAATTCTGCCTATGTGCTCTGACTTTGCCTTGGCAATAACTATTTTGAAGGACCTGGAGGCGAAATTATACTTCTTTTTAAGTGTGCTGGTGTTTACATCCCGAGTCACCGAAGCCGCAGCTCAGGCTTGATAACACTCCTGCTTACTGCGTAATGCAGTCTTACAGGAGCAACCAAACACATAACGTTTTTTAAGATGTAAGTTTGACAAACCAACATACTCCACAAGACGGTAGGTGGATAATATATCCTCGATTAGGAATCAAAATACAGATTCATTATCACTTATCACGCTTTTGATCTAAAATATGAACATCTCTTTGCTAGTAAAAAGAGTCTCCGGTTCTCGTCGCCCACCATTTCAACAGTAGCATATTGCTGGTAATCAGTGCAAACGTCGTCCATCCCCAGGTGAGTTGACCGAGTCGCTACAGCTCTAATACGATGCAGAGTCGTTTTAGCACATAGAACAATAAATATATTTTTAAACGGCGATGATTAAGAAGACTCTTCTTCTTCATCAGTCTATGAAAGTCCACTGTAGTAGGTACATGGACCTGTCGTTATAGGGAGGATTTGTTAATTAAGGCACAACATCATGTGACGCTTAGGTCACGCTTGCGTGGCGGACTGACGAGAGTAGCTATACTAGACGTTTCGCACCTTTGACACTGCTGGCCGTTGCCTTTCAGGGTATTTTACGTCTGGCGTAAACAAAATGATTAAACCGCCATCTATCGGTAGCAATTTGGTAGCAATAAGATTTTCTGGCATTTCCTTTATTCGTTCCTTACGATACCCGCAGGACGAAATAGGGTGATGAATTCGCTTACACCGTCACGAAAGGAAAAAGAACAAGACAGCAAAAGCAAGAAGATAATATTAAAGTTTCATAAGATAAGATGTCAAGTATAAAACGTTTCTTTTACTTTTAGGTTGCAAAAGGGTAAGTGAGTTAAAAAGTAAATTTATCGAGTCAGTTTCCTTGTTAAGTAATCCGAACTTTAAATAGTGTTCACATTGGTAAGATATCTCTTCTAAGAAAATAAGAATATCAAAACTTCCTTGAGCATTATTAGAAATATTTCCAATAAAACCTTAGTAAATATAGCAACTCTTTTAATCTGATTTATATTCTATTGAATCCCGAAATATTTGTTTTATTTAAAACAGATTTTCTTAAAATATCAAACCTTTAGACGGTAAAAGTTATAAATAAATAGAAAGAAAGATTAAAAAGAAGAAAACACTTTTAAAGTACTCAATAATTCTATTTTCCTGTATAATATAAATTAAATACAATAAACATAAATATTACCTAACTATATATAAATAAGGCTTGATAAGGTATCTAGTAGCTAAGCCTTTGGTTGCAGGGTTGTGAGGCCACGGGCTTGAATCTTGCGCGAAATCAATGTTTGTAAGATTTATAATACAATTTTCATATGTAAAACACTTTCACGATATTAGACCTCTTCCATTGTAGGAAAAATCTACATAAATCCCCATGCTTATCAGGCAGATAGTGAGCGAAGTCTCAGGCATCTTACATCTTTCACACTACTCTTAATTAGGGATCTGGATATTATACCTATCTTATTCTGCCGCCAACCAACAGCGGCCATAGTTCTGTATCTGTGTTCCGTCCTGAATAATAAGAAAAGCAGTATAATTAAGCACATATCAATATTACTGTTACGCACTTTATCTTAGTCCTCAAGGGTTAGATACAATATATATGTGGCCTTCTTTGTTAAAAGTTGATTACAACAGTACATTAGTTGCAACAGTTTACTTATCATAAGAGTTTCTGTTAAAACTTTTTGAATCTTTATACTCTGGTTTCTCCGTAAAGACTCTCATAATTTGGATGAAGTTTTGTATTTACATAATATTTTACTTTTCATATTTATCAAGATGGGTGTCATTCCTGAAAAATCATAATTTTCATTCTCACGAGCAATTAGCAATTGGGCATTTGAGCAAAAGATCAAACATTGGAACTCATAGCTGAAACGTGAAGAATCCCCCGAAACTCTTCATTCAGCATTCACCTAGAGGTTGAATGCTAATCCAATCTTCTTTGTCTTTCATAAACAATTGAAGAAACCCCTAAATAGTTTCCTGCAATATTGTCTATTATTCAGTCATGTTCTGCATGATAATTCTTTATAACTTTAACATGATCTCTTTGGTTATTTTAACAAAGAACTTTTATTGGAAGTACCGACTGAGTACCTGCTGGAAGTTACATAGTGTGTTACTACTTTGTAGAATTGGTGGATTCAATTTCGTACGAATCATTTGGCGGCAACAAGAAAAACATTTGTTGCAGAAAAAAAGCTGTTAATAATGTTAAAGTTAGGGAATTTATTTTTCCTCTAGTTTTTTTCACAATTCTGTCAATATATTATGATTCATTATAGTAGAGGTCATATGAGATTATTCAGCAACCAATGTCTGACATCTGTCGAATTGGAAATTTCCCATAGGGAAGATATCTAGACTAAGAATTCCAGTGCTATTACTGTAACTCGTTAGGTGTCACTTATAACCACAGATATATTATATATGATCCAAATGAGTAAAAGATAACAATGATCCCCAAAATATTAGATTCACAACTTGAGTTATAATGTGCCCATCGTATTATCCTCCCTCACAGTACTAATTTTCAAAAAATACATAAGTACATTTCCAACTCTACTAATTATCGTCGCTAAAAATCTACTAATTAATAATAACCACAAAAATATAGGTACATAATATAATATCACGCGGCTCCATCTCGTTAAAGTGGTACTCGAGACGGAAAATTCGTCACGTGTTGAAAATAATTACCCCAAAAATTCCGTGTTTAAAATAAAAGTACGGGTGCCGTCTGTAGTACGTAACGCGTCTGTTAGTTACTCGGTTTAGAGTGGATTTGACCAGACGAGAGTAAATTTCATTTTAAAATAAATCTCTATTTATTCGATTTTAAATCAATTTTACGTTTTACCATTTGCAATTTTACGGATAGCGAATATATTCGGGAATAGTTACTAAATCAACCGTACGCACGGAATAAACACACGGATTTATTATTTTAATATTAAGTATACTTTGTGCTTATGTTTTTATTCACTATCCTCAAATCCTCACATAAATATTCTCACAAATTTTTATTTTTCAAAACACCGAATAATATCAAGAAATAATAAATCCAATGGTTTTCGAAATTTGGGTCACTCTCGTACTATTAAATTTTCACTTTACCCACAACTTTTATATTATATTATATTTAAATATAATACAATACAATACATTACTCTTTATTGTACACCAAGAAAAGTTAAAAATATTAAAATGAAAAAATTAACAACTATTGAGGCATATACAAACGGCGGTCTTATTGCTACATAGCAATAAATATAAAATATTTAACATAAATATCGTATTACTTAAATGTAAGCTTGTAAATTATACATGCATTTGTATAAAGCAATCAATAGTAGGTACATGATTTCCCTAGTGGGTGATACTCAACGTTGCTCGAAAATCATCGTCATTTGTCATGAATCTATTTGAGTACTACTGCACACTACTACCTAACTATTACGTAATTAATGGTGACAAAATATCTATATTATGAACATACAAACGTATTTTGCAATCAGTAACAAATGAAACAGTTTTATGCAAAAATACTTACCGCACCTTTATGTATTCCGCTATATTTATAATGGTCGAAAAGTCGGTAAAGTAGATATTTTTTTATATATTATAAAAAAGTTTAAAACAAAATACAAACTCTCTTAATTAAGTTGTAAAAAACTTCATTATAATGTTATGATAACGATATTGGAGTTCTCCTAGTCTACGACGGCGCCACTTACTAAACCTAAAAAGTTATAATTAGTGTTTAAGCACAAATATTGTCTCTAGGTATACGTACACGATACGAAACATAATAAGAATCAAAAAAGTGCTCATATTCTAGTGAGCAAATTTAAAACAGACTTGAGCAAATTTATAATACTGACCCATTACTGGTCCATTTATACAACACCTTGACGAGGGTAACCTGCGAACATCTCTTCGTCAGTTAGTCTTTACTCGTAGATTCTCTATCGATATGCAAAGAATCCTTAGTAGCTTAGGGAATACGCCCCCTTTTTAACTGATAGCACACAAGCGAACTGAGTTCGATTGATTTTACTCGAATGCTTATTTACCACGTATTCTGCGGCGAAGCAATATATCGCAAGGAAGTCTGTGTCTGAAGAAATATAAATATTACCATGAAATGTAAAGTTCGCTAGCACACATTGGGACAGCTCGGAAGAGATGCACGCCATTAACACTCAAAAATATTAAAATAATGGGCTAATTGTATGTATATATGTTGCTACTATTTCCTTTTGTATGCTTAAAAGAAAACAACTTTTTTCTTTAACCACCTACTCTGAAAACTTTAGATAAACCATTGCAATCGTTTGCGATTTATTTTGTATTCACGTGAACATTCGAGACACCTCTAATTGCAAATGACAGCCGCGCTAAAGAGCCTTTCTTCATTGCAGTACCTGTCTTACCTTGTTAGCGTAACGTTCGATAAATCTGAATACAGTTAGTGCATATGTAAGTATAATGTGGAGGTAATTGAACCTTTATTTAAAGTAAAATCGTTTCAAATTAGTTACGAAATAAATCCATAGATGGATTAAGTATATCTCCCTAAAGCTCAAATTATCTTATTACTTTTTACATTTGTTGTGAAATAGGTTGAGAATATATGTAGAGTTTATAAAATGTCAAGTGAAAATAACTGCTTATTAATGCTGCTATAATCTTAAATTATCATATTTATTTAAGACCAAATCAGACCATCTCTTTAGGCTGGTCTGGGAGACCGAATCAAAAATATGTCACAGAAAATTAGTTTGCAAATGAAAAACAAAAATATTTTAGACATTTTATTCAAATCATAAAGAATTTCACGGTGTTTTTGATTTTACACAGAATCACAAATTATACATATTATAACATACAATAAATCTGTAAAAATTTAAATAAATTTACTGCTTTTACGTCAGTTAACGTTGCAGAAAATTGCGAAAAGCTTAATAAAGAAAGAAAAAACTAATTTAATAGAATATAAAAGTATAAAAACTATTGGTAAATCCAATTGTGCATGCCTTACGCACATGAAAAATTACGTAAAACATGATTATACGTAAATTTTTAAAGTAGTCTAATTACACAAAAGTATTCACTAATAACCTTATAATTATAACGATACTTCCAATTTTCCGATAATTTTATGTCAAGTTTCAATTTAAAAAAAAGCTTGGAAAATCCAAAAGTGCACGACTCATAATACTTATATAATCGTGAATAAATGTAATTTTAGTTCTATTCGTCAAAGAGTTCCAGTAGCAGTCACCGAAGTACACCTTCAAGTCACTTTGATAGAGTGACTTGAAGATGTACTTCAAGTCTCCGGAGGTAAGGTCTCCTCATAACTAACAAAACGAGACCAAGCTCTGAAAACCTACTTCTACTTTTCGAGCAGTTTCAGTAGCATTTACCGAAGTACACCTTCAGATCACTCTATCAAGTCCGGAGGTAAGGTCTCATCATAACTAACAAAACGATGCCAAACTCGGCACACCTACTTCTACTCTTCGAGGAGTTCCAGTAGCATTCACCGGAGTACACCTTCAGGTCACTCTATCAAGTCCGAATGTAAGGTATCATCATAACTAACAAAACGAGGCCTTTATCTTTCTGACAATGTACTTTTAGCGAAACAAAATAAATATTGTCATAAAAAATCTGTGATTATATATAATGTTTGTATATAATATATCCTTGGTAAACTATGAATTTGGTTTTTGGAATATTTTGTATTCCTACAGCGATCGATATATTTGCTGCCTATTACCGCTGCTATAAGCTAACGATACAGTAATCCACTCACGGTGGCTGAGCGTGGAGTAAGGCAAAGAAAAGTGTATTTATTAAAATAAGTTATTACAAGGCTGCTCAAAACACCGAAAATTTCGGTATTTCCTTGCCGAAAAAAATTAATTATAAGTAAACAAAGCAAAAACACAGGCATATTATAGGATTATCCGAAGTCCGAAGAGAGGGGAAGGAAACGGTAATCCTCGAATCCGGCAACTTGCTCTATTACCGGGAGGGCGACCATCTGTCCCAAGGAGGTGTCGGATTTATCGTCCACAAGTCTCTCGTTAACAACGTTGTAAAGATTGAGAGTGTGTCGACGAGGGTTGCGTACCTTATACTCAGAATCATCAAACGGTATTCACTGAAGGTCATACAGGTTTACGCACCAACCTCGGCACACCCCTATGAGGAGGTGGAGAAAATGTATGAGGATATCTCTAGAGCCATGCATTCCTCCAAAACCCAATATACGGTGTTAATGGGAGACTTCAATGCAAAACTAGGCACAAGAGAGAATGGTGAGCTGAAAGTAGGGAAATTTGGAATAGGGCAACGGAACCCAAGAGGCCAGCAGCTGGCCGACTTCATGGAGAAAGAGGGACTCTTTATAATGAACTCTTTCTTCCAGAAGCGGTCCCACAGAAAGTGGACCTGGTCAAGCTCCGACGGTTCCACAAAAAATGAGATACTTTGTGACTTCTTTATGACGACCAGACGACAACTGTTCAGTGATGTCTCAGTGATCGCGAGGGTAAAAACCGGCAGCGATCACCGAATGGTTAGAGGCACACTTAACCTAAACATTAAGTTGGAGAGGTCTCGTCTAATGAAGTCAACGCTCCGTCCCCCTCGTGTTCTAATCTAAAGTCCCGAAACCTTTCAGCTCGAGTTACAAAACCATTTTCAGTGCCTAGAAAACTGCAATGAAGTGGACGATATGAATGACAAGCTCGTGGAAACTGTCCATGCGGTCGGAGCTAAGTTCTGCAAGACCCGCCGCAGAAGAACACAAAAACTCTCCGATCACACTCTTAATCTCATGGCTGTTAGACGGGAGATGAAGCTACATTCTTCAACAGATTTGACAGCATACAGGCAACTGAACAGACAGATCTCTCAATACAGCTCGTACAGCTTTAATACAGCTCGTATTGAAGAAGCGATCGAGCGCAACAAAGGCTCCAAAGTCTTTGCCAGAGATCAGTCTGCCAGAAAGGGCCAACTGTCAAAGCTGAAGACAGAATGTGGCAGCATCGTTTCCGGGGCACCTGAGATTTTGAGTGAGATTGAGAGGTTCTATGGGCAGCTGTACACGTCATCGTTGGAGCGACACGCGAGTATAAGTAACGATCCAAGAGCGAGTCTTATCCAACATCATTCCGATGATATCCCGGACGTCAGTATAAGCGAGATTAGAATGGCTCTCCAGCACCTTAAAAACGGCAAGGCCCCAGGCGAGGATGGAATTACAGCGGAGCTTCTGAAATCGGGTGGAAAACCGGTACTTGAAGTCCTTCAGAAGCTCTTTAATTCCGCCCTCCATGGTGGCATTACACCGGAGGCGTGGAGCAGAAGTGCGGTGGTCTTGTTCTTCAAGAAAGGCGACAACTCTCTTTTGAAGAACTACAGACCGATTTCCATTCTGACCCGCGTCTAGGTGCTGTTTTCGAGAGTCATTACGAATCGTCTCGCGCGCAGACTTGACGACTTCCAGCCTCCCGAAGAAGCCGGTTTCCGAAAAGGCTTTAGCACCATAGACCACATACATACCCTTCGGCAAATTGTACAAAAGTCAGAGTAGTACAATTTGCCACTATGTCTGGCGTATGTGGACTATGAAAGCCTTTGATTCCATCGAAATTTGGGCGGTGCTGCAGTCCCTTCAACGGTGCCAAGTGGACTGTCGTTATATCGAAGTGCTGAAGTGCTTGTACAGTAGGGCTACGATGGCTATCCGAGTACAGAACCAGAGTACGAAACCTATCCAATTGCAGAAAGGTGTAAGACAGGGTGACGTCATATCCCCGAAACTCTTCACCGCTGCATTGGAAGACGTTTTGAAGCTTCTGGACTGGAAAGGATACGGTATCAACATCAATGGCGAGTACATCACTCACCTTCGATTTGCCGAAGATATAGTCCTTATGGCAGAATCGCTGGAGGACCTAAGCACTATGCTCAATGACCTCAATAGTGTTTCCCAACGGATAGGTCTTAAGATGAACATGGACAAAACAAAGATCATGTTTAATGTCCATGTCACACCTATGCCGGTAGTTGTTGGGAACACTAAGCTCGAAGTTGTTGACGAGTATGTTTACCTGGGACAAATAGTCCGACTAGGTAAGTCCAACTTCAACCCAGAGGTCAATCGACGGATTCAACTCGGCTGGGCAGCGTTCGGGAAATTACGGCACATCTTCTCGTCAGGTATACCTCAAAACTTGAAAACGAGACTGTACACTCAGTGCGTGTTGCCAGTGATGACATACGGAACTGAGACGTGGTCCTTCACTGCTAGTCGGATGAGGAAGCTCAAGGTCACTCAGCGAGCTATGGAGAGGGCTATGCTCGGAGTTTCTCTGCGTGATAAACTTAGAAATGAGGATATCCGCAGTAGAACCAGAGTGACCGACATAGCCCAACGGATTAGTAAGCTGAAGTGGCAATGGGCCGGCCATATAGCTCGAAGAACTGACAACCGATGGGGAAGAAAGGTTCTCGAGTGGCAGCCTCGTACCGGCAGGCGAAGTGTAGGGCGTCCCCCCACTAGTAAGAGTGACGACCTGGTAAGATATGCAGGAAGTCGATGGATGCAGGTGGCTCAGGACCGTGATTTGTGGCATTCCTTGGGGGAGGTCTATGTTCAGCAGTGGACTTGTGAAGGGCTGTAATGATGATGATGATGAAACAAGACAAAATTAAACTGCCATTTACAATTCATGGCTTCCGACATGATAGATGAAAAGTTTTAAAAATAGATTGAAATTTTCAGAAGTTATCGTGTTTACGCCTCACCAAGCCACTAAAACCACTTTTTGTGTAAAAATAGCAATTAATCGATTTGAAAAAAAAAAATAGGTACTACAATCATTCATATCTTTGTGACAGTGTGCTTTTTACATCATGTTTATGTTTAATATGACTGTTAGATACGATTTCATGCGACCTACGCGCTTTGCGCTTAAGGCATACAATAACCTAAATCAATGTGCAGTTTGAATCCAGAAAACGGCGTTTTGTTCTTGTTCATTCCGTTTACCTTTTATAAATAAGAGATTTTCTATGAACACGTTATTTTTAGTAACGTCACGTAGTTTTAAGTAATTACCTTTAAATATATGAAAAATGTCTTAATTTATGTAGATATAAAAAGTCTTTCAAACAGTTTCAAAATACAGCTTACACAATTTATAAAAGACCTCTGCTGAATATAGGCCTCTAATAGATCGCTTCATATTTTTCAGAGTTTCCACACTGTTCATGCTGATTGGCAACCACAGTTTTTTTTTATTATTAAGATTATTATAACAAAGATGAAGTCGCTCACCTCTTGTTCCATTTTCCTCTGTCTCCTCCTACGTCACCCACGAGATAATATTGAGAGGTGAATTATCTTACACCGTCAGTACACGACATAATTCACACTTTATTGAAATGGAACTTCTAAATATTTCTTTGCAGCCTTTTTTTAACAGTATATAAACACCCCGTAGCTGGGTACTGGGCTCCTTTCATTTCTGAGGGGGTTTTTAGGGCAGTAAAATTTATATTTAAGATTTTAAATAGCTTAGACATACAGGTTTCTAAAGGATATTTTTGTTTACTACCGAAGAACATGGTAAAACTATGATTATCAATTTCATTGGTGTCGACAGGGATCGAACTCCGTTCGTTTATTATGAAATATCAAGGCGAACACTTTTCTTTGAGCGTACTCAGTTTCGTGTTAATCGGTTTTTTATGTATTTGCCTGATTCAATTTAAAATTACTAATAGGCCTTCCCCGTAGATAGCCTCATAAGTGGGAATAGATTATTTGCCACCGTTGCCACATTTGGTAGGTGAGTTTTCAACTGTAGAGTTATATTATTTTAAGTTGATATAGGGAAGATATCTGCTACTCATCTTCTGTTTCATTTGCTACCTATCAATAGTCCACTACTAAATAGGCTTTCCCCATAGATAGTCTCATAATTGGGGATATATTATTTGCCACAGTTGCCACACTTGGTAGGTGAGTTTTCAACTATAGAGTTATATTATTCTTAGTTGTTATCGGGAAAATATCTGCTACTCATCTTCTGTTTCATTTACCTAGCAATGATATGGAGGAATGAATTCTAGAACGCCACCTATATACGGAATCCAAAGCATATCTTCCATTAAAATATTCAACTCTTGTACAGTATATTCGAAAAAGCTTTTAAAGTAAATTATTCTACAACAGTATAAGTATACATTCTTGTTTCGCTGAGAAACATTCCCTCTGCTTAAAAGAATAACATATGAAAACGTAAATGGATAGACATTCACGGAATTTGCAAAAATAAATACACATTTTACTTGACCGTTTGGGTTTGCTTAAATATTTACTATTGCTAGTTTTACTTAGTTTTATATAATATATTTATATTTATTAGCCAGTTTTTATACCAATGTATTATCAACGATCTGTTACGATTTGCATTTGTTTTAAAAGAAATATTAAATTGTTAAAAAAATCGCATGAATAACATGCTAGTTATCAACTTTCTCTTTATTTCATTAAAAAAGAACTAGCTAATAGTTCATCTGATTGCAAGTGACTATAGGCATATACAACTACCTTTAAACAAAAAAGGCTACAGGTGGTTCATTACTACTCAGGACTCAATGTAGAGTACCTTATAAAATGCTTACTCATCAAACCCAGTAAGCAGTGGAGAGTACACTTTGGCTTGACCGCAGAAATAACTTTAAGAAAAAATTAAAAAGTAAAAACTGACTTCAAAAAACTAAGAGGAATAAAATGTTTATCACTTAAAAGTGTCGGTGCTAAAACATAGTGTATAGAACTAAAGCCACTATTGATTGCTGAGGCTAATAGATATGGAAATTATTTTATCACTTTTATGATGGCAAGTGACTATAGGCATATACAACTAACTTTAAACAAAGAAGGCTACAGGTGATTCGTTACTACTCAGGACCAATGTAGAGTACCTTATAAAACGCTTACTCATCAAACCCAGTAAGCAGTGGAGAGTACACTTTGGCTTGACCGCAGAAATAACTTTAAGAAAAAATTAAAAAGTAAAAACTGACTTCAAAAAACTAAGAGGAATAAAATGTTTATCACTTAAAAGTGTCGGTGCTAAAACATAGTGTATAGAACTAAAGCCACTATTGATTGCTGAGGCTAATAGATATGGAAATATTTAATCACTTTTAGTTCCTTGAAGAGAACTCTTACTTTATATTGAATGTTTTAATTTTTGACTTGACACTTGTTGGGTGGTCACCACACAGCTCTAAAAACCCTTACAACAGTCAACCCGCGCCTGCTTTTGAAGCGCAGTGAGCATTCGCAGCACCCATCTTGCACTGACTTTTGTGAGGTTGAGATAGTTATGCAATATGTTGTGTGTGATACCAACGTATTGGTTAGTAATTTCTGCTAATAACTTAATTGTGCGTCTTCTAATACAAGTTTTTCAAAATTTTTTAACATTTTATTCTGTAGCTGTTGTGATTGCTCCACTGGGCGGAGGTCATCTTCGATACTTTCCCTGCCTCTTATGAATTGACTTGCCCACTTCTGTACGGTTGACATTGAAGTAGCAGAGTCTTGGTAAACGGGTACCATTTCTTCGTTGATGATTTTTGAGTTTTTTCTTGTCTAGCCAGGAATTTAATTTAATCACCGCACGGTGTTCGATTTTTTTTCAACATTGTCGGATCAGTCATTCCCGTCGTCTATGACTGAAGGTAACGTAAAAAAAATGAAGTAATCAAGATAAAATTTCATATTTATACTCGTTGTGTCGTTAGCCAATGATTTTTTTAATTACCCACATTATTAGCAAATCGCTCTAATACCGAGAATACATTGAACGCACCTCGTATACCCACACTTTTATTCTTGAATTTATTCTCCGTATTTCCTGACATAGAGAGACCAACATGCTACCGCCACGGCGACCACCACCATAAGTATCGGGTTAAAGTAAAAACTTGAACTGTTGAATATTTTTATATAAAAAAAGGTTACCGCGAGTTATCCTTAGAAAAAAGACATATACTGTCACGGACTTTTTTTAAACTTTTTAAGAATAGCAATTCAGTCATACATTATTTTCGTTCAACTTTATCTATTGAAGCAGCGAACGCCGTGAAATCTCTCAAAGGGCACTAGGACTTTTTGCGACTTAATTGGTAAATATCATCATAATTTTTGTCATAATATATATAGGTGCATAATATATAGCCTATGCCTATCTGGAATAATGCACCTTTCGAATGGTAAAATTATTTTTAAAATAGGTGGAGTGGTTCCGGAGATTACCTTCCACATATAACTCACAAAATGTTCACTCTAGCTTTGTATACTATGTACAGATATTATACGTCAGGGGTGGATCGATATAAATTTGGAGAAAAAATTTCATCCCTCAGAGTGTAAAATTAATAGAATGATGTTTTGATATTTCTTAGTTCACTCAGTATGGTCAAAAATTAAAACATTCAATAAAAAGTAAAAACTCTCTTCAAAGAACTAAAAGCGATGAAATAATTTCCATAGATAGAGAAAATTATTATATAGCCTCAGCAGTCAATAATGGCTTTAGTTCTATACACTATGTTTTAGCACCGACACTTTTAAGTGATAAACATTTTATTCTTCTTAGTTTTTTGAAGTCTATTTTTACTTTTAATTTTGTTCTTAAGGTTATTTCTGCGGTCAAGCCAAAGTGTACCCTCTACTGCTTACTGAGTTTGATGAGTAAGCATTTTATAAGGTACTCTACATTGGTCCTGAGTAGTAACGAATCACCTGTAGCCTTCTTTGTTTAAAGTTAGTTGTGTATGCCTATAGTCACTTGCCATCAGATTTATTTATTTATTTATTTTAACAGATACACCATTGGCTTATCACTAGACATTGTTAAATATAACACAATTGGTTTTGTTCAAAATGATTTGCCTTTAAAGGTATATACAACATTCGCAAAAATAATGCAGCTACAATAAGACAATAAGCTATTTTTTTTGTTAATAAAGAGAAAGTTGATAACTAGCATGTTATTCTATTTCTATTAATCCGTTGGGCGATGTCGGTTACTCTGGTTCTACTGCGGATATTCTCATTTCTAAATTTATCCTGCAGAGAAACCCCGAGCAGGCTCTCCATAGCTCGCTGAGCCACCTTGAGCGTCCTCATACGGCCAGCAGTGAAGGACCACGTCTCAGATCCATAACTCATCACAGGCAACACGCACTGGTTATACAATCTCGTTTTCAGGTTTTGAAGTATACCTGACGAGAAGATGTGTCGTTATTTCCCGAACGCTGCCCAGCCGTGTTGAATCCGTCGATTGACCTCTCGGTCAAAGTTGGACTTACCTAGTCGGACTATTTTTCCCAGGTAAGCATACTCATCAACAACTTCGAGCTTAGTGCTCCCAACAACTACTGTCATAGTTATGACATGAACGTTACACATGATCTCCGTACATTATAATGATATAAAATATAATATTGAAGGAATTGAACTTTTTAATTTCATAAACTCAAAAAGAATATAAGTCAAAAGTAGTTTAGACTAATACTCTAGGTCAAAACCTCTTTTAACCTATGTAATTTGGTCAAAATCACTATAATCCAATATTTTTGCAGTTAAATGGTTTTGACCAGCGTCCTTAGTCAAAACTACGTTTGACTGCAAAAATCAGTTAAAAGGGGTATTGACCACCATTCTTAGTCAAAACTACTTTTGCCCGATTATTGGCAGTCAAAAGTGTTTTTGACTGGTTATGAGTTTTGACTGTAACATATATACTACTTGACGCCTAATGACTGCCTCTTTGATCTAGTGTTCGTAGTAGTGCGACTGCTGATCTTGATGTCACGGGTTCGAATCCCGGGTCGGGCCAAAAAAATCAGTTATTGAGCGTTTCTATCAAGAAATTCTAAGTAGCTGACCGTATTCAGGAAGTTGGCGGTGTCTCACTCCCGTGTCTCGGAAAGCACGTAAAGCCCTTGGTGCTTGCGGCTGTCCGGCTTGGTGTGTGTTCATGGGCGGCGGTAGTCACTTACCATCAGGTGAGCCGCATGCTCGTTTGCCTCCTCTCCTATAAAAAAAAATATATAGTGCACCTGTGCATTCACCTGTGCATACGTACGAATACACTTGAGCATTATAATTATCTCCTGCGCCGATGGCTGGTCTCCGAAATGGTGACTTAAATTCGGTCTGGAGGTCATTATTATTACTAACTGATAAAAATGACTTACAATCAGATTGAGATCCCTCTTCTTTTTTGAAGTTGGCTAATCACTAGAAGGGCATGCAAATCATAGCATTTATCTCTATTTGAGTGCATACTAATAGTCCACCCGATGATATGTCAAGATGGGCGTAGGCAACCGACTCTAATTAAGAAAGTGCCTTACAACATAAAACTGTACTGTTATCTAACACTTCAAAAGCAGTAGACAGCAGCTGTTGCACTGTAGGGCTTCTGGTTTCAGTCCAGGCAAATTTTAAAACAAAAAAGCATCCCTACTACCTGACACCATAAATATGAATTTGAAATTATTGACTGATTGCTTCAAACGCTTCTCAGAACTATAAGTATTAGCTAGTATTAGCTCAATTAAATACACTATAAAACTACTTTTACTCAACTAAATACACTCAATTAAATTTTTAACGCGGTAGAGCCATGCAGCAGCTATTATTATAATAGTTATAGCACGAATGGGTCGGCTCGACCGCGGAAGGACCACGCTCCCACAGAATACCAGCGTAAAATAGCAACCTAACGCTGCTCTGCTTCGTATGGTGAGTGTAGAGAACTGGAGACCGTTTTTACTGAAAAACTCACGGGTCACAACGCATCTGCATTTTGATTAGGAATCGAAGATAGGTGTAGATGTTTACGGGCCATAGCAAACACTTACCATCAGGCAGACTGTGTGCTTGTTTGTCTCCCTAATACTATAAAAAAACTTTAAAATAAAACACGCCAAATGCTTTACACATCATCCCTACAGCCGTTCGAAGTCCACTCCTGAAAATAGGCTTTCCCAATAGATTGCTTAATAGGGGGGATATTTACCATAGTTGCCATTGTTACGGCCCGCAGCTGCCCCTGCAAAGTCGCCTTGGCTGGGGTCCATAGCAGCCTCCTCGACGGGTAGACGCGGGTCGGGCCAAAATGGCCATATGGAAAAATGTCCTATCATACTAAACTGTAGGGAGACGGCTAGATAAATATAGTACTTACCTGTATCCGGATCTAAGACCGCCCCAAGGCCCTAAACAGACATGTTTGACAAGTGGGTTGGCAACCGCAGTTTTTTTTATAATTTGTGAGTTTTTGTGTTTCATGAAGAGATGCTGCTGCCATCTCCTGTTTTAATTACCCTCTGTTGCCTCAAAAATAAATTCACTATTTAATATCATCCTTTAGGTGTGTTACCAGGTAAGTATCAAGAATAATTATAATTTCGATATTTGGGTTGAAAGCCTTTTAAATTATATCACTAATAAATAAATTCCTTAAATATATTATTAGTTTTAAAGTAAGCTTTTAGGTATTTTTTATAGAATAATAAAAAATCCATAATAGTACACCTACGGAATATGATATGGAATAGTGATTTCTCCATAGATTACAAAAATATTGTATAAAACTAGGGGTTTTCTTACGCCGCAACTATACGGTAACGTAAAAGTATTACTCACAATGTTTCCTGCACAAAGAGGTAAAAATATAATAAAATAATAAAACGTGAAACTTTTTAATAACCATCATTTCTGTCTTCACGTCAGTATGCTCGAGTTTAAATATTTTATTTCTAAACGGCAAATAAACGTCAGTCGAAATAACAATGTGTGTATGCAGATAGTCTCACTAGAATAATTTACACTGAAAGCTTTTTAAAATACATAATATTTTTAGCTAACAGTTCCTTTTTAAAATGATTTCAGCTACAATAGCAAAAATGTACTATTGTTTTGTTGACTATATCCAATAGATTATACAGATCTACTATTATAATGTACCAAATGTTACAAATCTAAATTGTACTATATATTATACGATTGTTTAATATGGCCATATTTTCAATAAAGCTTATACCCTAAATATATCATGTACCTATTATTAACGCCTAAATAATAGTCTAGGAACACATTATGTGTTCCTAGTCCATTTTACTCCGGGTAGCAAAATACATTCCTTTACTTCATTTAATATTGTAACTCTTTAACTAATCTAAAACTCTTCTAAACTCTGTACTCGAGCCTTCTCCTTCGAATTTAATATCCAAAGCAAAGAAGTTTTTATAAATTTCAAATTCTTTAAAGTATCAATTTTATTTAGAAATGTTACCCCACTATAAGAATATGTCCTGTTTTGTGGGGTGGGTATTATTTTATTATTAGTAGTATTCTTACCAGGTAGTCACTCCATCTAGTGGTGTTTCGTTCACCGGTACGAGGCCGCCACTCGAGAAACTTTTTTTCCAATCGGCTGTCGGTTCTTCGAGCTATATGGCCGGCCCATTGCCACTTCAGCTTAATAATCCGTTGGGCTATGTCGGTCACTCTGGTTCTACTGCGGATATCCTTTCATTCAGCCCGTACACTGTACTATAACATCGTGGATTTATTTGAACAATATGATTTGGTTATATACTGATCTGCTATATGTTCATACAGCAACGTGGTAGACATGCTGCAGCTATCTTACGGTTGCAGTAGTAGTGAGTAAGCCGACCGGGTAAGGACCTTGCTATCACAGAATATCAGCGTGAGATAGCGGCTTAATGCTGCTTTGTTTCTTATGGCGAGTATAAAAAAGGTCACTCTTTTACTGGTAACGCGGTATTTTAGATTAGTCGTCAGAGGTGACGGAATATTTCGATCCTCAATCGATATAGGTTTCTATAGACGATAGCATCCACTATTAAAATGAATTTGATTTTATTTTAGACATCGACGAGTAAAGTAGATGTTAACGTATATACAAGTATACATAATGTAAAATTTATTAAGAATTAATTTAGAAGTTTACTGGAGTGTACTACATTGCCCTCTAATGCAATATAATTTTAGGTAAACTTTTTCATTTTACGTCGCCTTTCAAGTAACATATTAGTCTCTGTATTTGGAGACACATTTGATGAGCGAACTCGTATCAGAAACATATCATATACGCTTTGATTCGAAAGAGAATTTCGAAGATGGAACTTTCAAGCGGAATATTTGACGTTTTTGCTGTTTACCTAATTCTTGCAAACGAACTGAACAAAGAACAAACAGCTTTCCCCACAGGTAATCGTCACAAGAGGTTTTAATGTAATGGGTCTAGGCTGAGCCTTGCTGTAAGTCCCTCGCCTCAGTCCAGATAGCACGTTAGCTAAATACGACTAACTTAGTATAAACATTTGTTTATTACTTTATACCATATATATCAATCACCTCACTTATACTACCAAGTTTCGGTCGAATTCAGCAAATACGCGAACGCAAAACGTCACTATGTGTGTACCGCTTCTAAACTTTTCTGTAAGGTGTATAGCTCTACAAATATATTAATTTCTCAATTTAAAAAAAACTAAAAAAACTTAAGAAAATTATTCCGTAGATATACAGTACGCATAGTAGAGTACAAGTATTTTTTAAGACTCAAGAGACAGTATAGCGATAATACTATAGAAAAATACAAACTGCCCAAGTGCCTGTCATGCCACGCACAATGTAGAGTTACGGTTCCGTAGTTGCCCGTCACAATACGTGGGCTCTCTTGATAATGAGCACAAGGAGTTCGCGGTTTGACCGCTATAACAACTAAAAATGGGTCCAAATAGGAAAATGGTAACTGAAAGGCTTATTTTCAAATCAGACTTTTAGGGAGTGGTATTCAAAAAGGATTAAACAAACTTTTCGATTTTGTAAATAATACAATTTAGATCAAACCATTCACATGCAAAGGTAAAGATGATGATAGTTGACTATCTATCTACATATTCGTGGCAGTGCAACCCTAAGATATACATATGTGATTGTAATGAACCTTCACGTAAACCACCACGGTCCTAAATTATCCTAAGGTTGCCCTCGTAAGCCAAGAGTGTGACGAATGAAACTGAATGAGGCTATATGATTGTATGAATACTTTGAACAAGGCCTACAATAACTACCAACAAAAAAATAACTGAAAGTAGTAAGTAAGTAAGAAAGATCCTCCTTGCCTATACTGCAAATGTAAAAGTAAAGCTATAGTAGTAACGCATGTAAGTCATTTTTATTAGTTGAAAAATACCACTTAAAAGCTAAACAATTCACAAACGGACCCCTGAATCGAAAAGATGTTTGCCACACCTCGAGTTTGTTTTTGAAAGACCTATTCAACGATACCCTACATAATGGAATAGACGGGAAAAAATCATCTTCCATTTTCTTGTATGGGAAGTAGCCAAAATAAAAATCTTTTTAAGATTTTATTTTGCAGTTTTCCAGGCGTGATTTATATCTAAAACTATGCAAAATTACAGATTTGTAGCACCTAGGGTCTCTGAGCAAAACCGCGGACGGACGGACGGATGGACCTAAGGACTTGACTAAACTATAAGGGGATAACTACGGAACCCTAAAAATCAGCCAAATAAGAATACCTAATACAATACGTTATAGAAAAAAAAGGTTGAAATTTAAGCCTAGATTCAGAATATAAAATCTTAAATAACTATTTACATATGCGGTAGATTTTAGGGTTAAGGTTATAATGATTACCTCTTCATTATATTAAACTTCAAAATCTATTTTCAACTTATTTCTCTTGTTCTCCATGTTTACTTCAACGCTGTGTAAATTGCGCATAAAATTAAAGATGCCTATCATAAAACACATTAAGCCACCTGTAGCAAGAGAACCAACTACCATTTACAAAACTTTGCACTTCTAAATTACTTTGTTTCATACGCACTCCTAGTCTCAAGCACGTGTTTTGAATTTTAACTATATAGTCGGTAGTCATCAAAGAAATGACAACATTAGTAGACTTTAACGCATCATAAAAAGGATGTGTGCTGTTTACACGCGGAAGTAGTGAACCTTCAGAAAACTTAACTTTGAGAGAATGACACGAATGCAGAGTATCAGAAGTAAGATAATTGTAGGATTTATTTATTATAACATTGTTACCAAGTTTAAAAATTATTTTACATTTATTTTACATATATAATACACTACATACACGGGTCTCAAACCATAGGGGCCTATATGCAAAATTGCGATTTTTTGTTTGTAATGCCATTGGATTGTACTATAAGAAACAAATAATCTCAATTTTACTTATAATTTAATATTAGTAAGTTTTTGAATAAATTAATTTAGGTAATAAATTAAGTATGTATTAAGCTAGACAGTCTGAAATTATTTTTAGGCCATATAGCCGTATAGTAGACGTAAGAGCAATATTATGGCTTATTGGGGCAGAATTGACGAGCCATAAAGGCGTATGCGCATACGACCGTCAATGTCCACATGATCTTGCGGATATTTAGTCATCAAAGCAGATGTATGTACATACGTCTACAATTTTTTGTATCGCTGTCTCAAGATTTCGTCAAAACGCGGACGCTTAGTCATGTCAACAACACCCAATATACACTGAGTGAGTTATTAAAACAACAAAGTACCAGAAAATATACAAGGTCTTTTAATTACCAAGTTTAAAGTATTTATTAAACAAAAACTGTAGAAAAATGCTTATTATAATATAAATATTTTTTCCGCTGGGTTTCTGCTGATCCTTCCCAGGACAGGGGCATTTTCAGAACCAGTGATAAATCTATAAAAATACTTAATAAGAATTTATATTAATCTATATTGAATATAAAATGTTCTATTCTTACTTTTATACTAAAGAAGATGTTTCATGTCAGTCCAATGTCAGTATAAAATAACCAACGAAATACCGCTTAAAGAGCTTCTTCAGTTCAAAGTATAAAACTTACCACGTTATAAACTAATACCCTCTGCGCAGCCGTTGTTAAGACCTAACATATTTATTATTAGAAACACCAACCACCACATCCATTACGAATAATAAAACATTACCAGAAAAAGTGTGAGACTCTGACGATGATGACTCTATGGCATACTTTAATTACATTCCTACAGATGTTGAAAGTCAGCCTTGCTAAACACTAAACACAATGGAAAACCCGCAACAGTCTTAAATTGAATTTTTCTCTTAAGTGTAATTTTTCTCAAAAAATGAGTTTCACCGATTCCGTGAACGAGAAACTGATAAATCAGGTGGCCCAATACCCCGCACTGTACGATCTCTGATGCATCTCACAATAATTATTTAAACACTGTGATAAAAGACAATTTTTGAAAAAAAATATAGGAAAGGAGTAAAATAAAAGCGATAAATAGGTATATATATATTTTTTTATAGTATAGGGTGACAAACGAGCACACAGTCAACCTGATGGTAAGTGGTTGCTGTGACCCATAGACATCTACATCTATCCTCGTTTGCGAATCAAAATGCAGATGCGTTGTCACCCGTGAGGATTAAGATGGAATGCCTCTTTTCCAGTAAAAATGGTCTTCGGTTCTCTACACTCACCATACGAAACACAGCAGCAACAAGTTGCTATTTTACGCTGATATTCTGTGAGAGCGTGGTCCTTCCATGGTCGAGCTGTCACATTCGTGCTACAACTACAGTGTCAGCATAGCTCTACCACGTTAGGCGAAGGCTTAAAATAACTGAATGTTATGCCAGAAAACTGAAAATGCCAGAAAAATCTTATGGATTCCGATAGCTGTCGATATAACTGTCTCGTTTATGTCACACATAAAATACTCACATCGGCGACGGACACCAGCGTCAAGTGTTAATGTATTTACTACAATTGTGAAGAATAATAAGAAAATGAGGATAAAAAGCACAAAAATGTCCTACATAATAATCTTTTATATAAATAGAAGGTAATTAAAGAAAGAAGAAAAATATATAGAGTTGGGATCCCTATATATTTTTTTATATTAACATATCTTACTATCTTTTGTGGTATTTACGAGAAATCTAAAGAAACCAACATAGAAAAAGACGCGGGAATTAAACCCAGCTGTTCCGCTGTTTCTCTAAATAAATAAGCTTTACGAATAAATTATGATCGTCGCGTGAATGTAAAAATAAAACTGTAAGACTAAAATTCCCTCTCTACCACAGAAAAGTCCTCCTAAACGTGTCCTGGAGTAGACTTTTACGGGCTAATGTAGAAGGACATAACAGTTCAACTTAGTTTTAAGATGCGGCCATGTTGTGGACTTATTCACATAATGAAGATTACATGACTATTCCCCAATATATGACATTTTATTACGATAATATGTATAATAACACTGACAAACAACTGAATACTTCACGCACAAAAAATATTTACTAAGTAAAGCATATACTTAGCTATTCTCTTTTACAACCACAAAATTTTGTCAAATAATTAAGCAATTAAATTAAATTTGTAGTAGGCCGTAGGACTTGCTTCCACGAACGCTGAAATTGCTTCTTAATTAATTTTATACTAATAGCTGCCTAATAGTTCTTAGCAGCGCTCACAATTGACAATTTTGTTTAATTGCAGAATATGCGAGAGAAGAGATATTATTATTTTCTACCTACAAATCGAGTAAATTTAAATCTCGCAATTAAGTATTATTTTCATAAAATAAAAGAAACAAACGAGCTTAAACACCTATTAGTAAGTAGCTACTTCAGCCATGAACACCTGCAACCAACTTACAACAAAGAAGGCATCGTCACCTCTTAGGAGAAAGATTGAATGCCCCACAGCCTGTAACTATATTGGCTCTCTACACGCTGCAGCTATATTATGGCTGTAACATGAATGGGTCGGTTCGGCCGGGGAGGACCACGCTCTCACAGAATACCAGCGTAAAATAGCAGCTTAATGCTGTGTTTCGTACGGTGAGCGCAGATATCAGGATACTTTTACTGGAAACGAGGCATAAATTATTCCATCTTAGTCTTCAGAGGTGACTACGCCTTTGGCATTTTGATTCATAATCAAGGATAAGACAGTGTGCTCGTGTTTCAGACTGTTTCCTTGCTTTCCTTTACTTGCCTATAAATGAATGCTTTTCATCGTCATTACAACCTTACAAATGACTTTATTGTTCTATTTTATAATAATCAAAAATAATAAAGTATTTTTCAGTTCTTTCGTTTCAAAACTAAGAGATACGATCAAGCGTTTGTAACAGCCAATCTATTTTATCTAAAGACCATTATTAATAATAAAAAAATAATTAATTAATATTTTTATAGCACAAATAAGACAATTTTATCAATCAAAAGCATTCTCGCCACTGGCGGCTACGAGAGCCATCTATCAGCGGACTGCTGAATACTTCCCTTCTGATAATACCAATTTGAACCTCCATTCCTCAGGGCGTCCATGCTACGGTATTGCAATACCCGAAATAGTGTTCGGTTCGAATAAAATTCGATTAATTCAAAACTGGATTCTATCGGAAGTAGGCTGGCAGGTATTAATGAGCTGTAGTAGCAGTTTTTCACCAGGTGGAATTTCGGATTGTTTGTCATTTCAATAGCATCAGCTACTTGAATAAAACTCTGCAATAAATATCAAACAACATGATAATACGAAATCGTTCTTAACTGTTATTCAATAGGATATAATTTTAAGGCTTGACACATAATTCCGCTCACTGGTGTGTATATGTAATAAGTTAAGGCATACAAATCACAACAGGTTCCCTTAAAAATAGAATAAAATATTTTCAATTTGATGTCTGAACACTTTTCCGCTCTCTAGTTACTAAGCACCTCTCAACGTTTCGTCGCGTCGTTGCAGTGATGATAGGGCACATTCTCTTTGCGGCCAACGTCTGCCTCGGTACAACTACCTAGTTTTCTTTTTCCTCTCTTCCCACCTGAAGTAGACTATTGACACGAAAAATATGTTAGATGGGGATTTTAGAATATCTCAAGTTCGGAGTAATCGCTTATTCTTTAATACTTCACTAAACTTTGATCGCTATTTGATATCACATTTTAAATGAGAATTTACACTGTTTAAATGTACATATGCTAACTTTAATACACAATGAGTATGCTTATTAATTTAGTTTACTATGTGATAGTTTAAAATAATAAAACCTTATAGTATCTTGGCCGCTAGTAGAATTTTGAAACCCATAAATTTTTGACGCAAGTACGCACGAAAACACATATTTTAGCATGTAACAGTCACGCTGCAGCTATAATATGGGTCTCATATTTAAAAAGGTCTGCTCGATTAGATATTTAGCCGTATTAGGATGCTTACAGACACTAAGAATGCTATGGAAAGAGTTGTGCTTGAAATTTCTCGGCGGGTATAAACTCCATGACTACGATATCCACAAAAAAAACAGTGCCCTGAAGTGGAAGTGAACCGGCCATTTAGTTTGAATAACCAACAACACATAGGAATGAAAGGTTCTCAAGTGGTAGCTTCATACTGGTAAATGCAGTGGCAGGCTTCCCCCAATAGATGGAGGCAGACAAGCCCTTACATCATCATCATCATTACAGCCACTGCTGAACATAGGCCTCCCCCAAGGAATGCCACAAAGCCCGGTCCTGAGCCACCTGCATCCAACAACTTCTTACATGTCTTACAAGGTCGTCTCTCCATCTAGTGGGGGAGACGCCCTACACTTCACCTACCGGTACGAGGCTGCCACTCGAGAACCTTTTTCCCCCAACGGTTGGCCATATAGCTTTAGAATGGAATCAACACTAAATTTATAATGTTAAAATTTTTTATAAAATCAAATCTAACAAGATTGCACACTATTTTAAAAAAGCTGTAATAAAGAAAAACTAAAACTAAAAATTTAAGTTGTCACTGTCAGATTGAATTAATCGGAAGTTTTGTTAACATACACAACACAAGAAAACAATAACTTAATGACACTTACTCATTAAGTTATTGTTTTCTTGTCATGACATCTATTTATTAATCTGGATGAAGGCGGTCCACCACTGTGCGATTTAGAAGAAGTTTTCTTCCTCGCATAACTTCCTT
The DNA here is from genome assembly GCA_963668995.1 of Parnassius mnemosyne. Classification (NCBI taxonomy): domain Eukaryota; kingdom Metazoa; phylum Arthropoda; class Insecta; order Lepidoptera; family Papilionidae; genus Parnassius; species Parnassius mnemosyne. The sequence goes on along the minus strand of CAVLGL010000104.1, from coordinate 49,730,372 downwards.
GTGGAATTAATTACCACCAGCGATTTTTCCGGACCGATACGACTTAGGGATCTTCAAGAAAAGAGCCTACTCCTTTTTAAAAGGCCGGCAACGCATCTGCAATTCCCCTGGTCTTGCAGTTGTTAATGGGCGATGGGAGTCACTTACCATCAGGTGAGCTGCACGCTCGTTTGCCCCTTCCTATAAAAATAGTTTTATTATAACTTTTAATATACCTTTTTATTTCTGAAAACATAAAACAAAGATATAAAAAAATATATAAAAAGAGATATTAAAAAAAAAGATTCATTCATGCCATGAGTGAATCAACAAAAAATAAAATTACAGTGCATTATTTAATTATGAAACATAAAAAAAATAATTTAAACAATTAAAATACATCAGTTTTAAAATTAGTATACTATGAAAATTAATTTATAATTAATTAATCATCTAATATAATATATTTAATTTTATTGCTTTACTACATTTCATTTTTTTTGGGTACTCATTATCGGTGAAAGACGTCTCCTTCTTTAACCATTTTCCTACACCATGCGCGAATCCCGACTCCTGATAATTAATAATTAATTAATTATAAATACTTGAATAAGAAACAATAAAGAATAGCAATCACCTGCAGCCTCTCTTCCTCTCCCAATACAGCTAGTCCCCGCGGGACAGAACGACTGCAACCCTCCATTGAAACTAAATCATTACTAAAAATACGTGCAGATCTTCAACATACAAAATCTCTATTCTATGAGAAAAAGAAGGAGCTATCACAATTATTCAAAACTTCATACAAAAAAATTAAGGAAAGATTACCAACGAAATAGAATACAAATATTACAGGAACACCTTAATAGTAGGAGTCTTAAAAAAGCTTATAAGCAATTAAACATAAAATTAACATTATGCTTCGAGCTATATGGCCGGCCCATTGCCACTTCAGCTTACCAATCCGTTGAGCTATGTAGGTCAATCTAGTTCTACTGCGGATATTCTCATTTCTAAGTTTATCGGGCAGAGAAACCCTGAGCATAGCCCTCTCCATAGCTCGCTGAGCGACCTTGAGCGTCCTCATACGGCCAGCAGTGAAGGACCACGGCTCAGATCCATAAGTTATCACTGGCAACACGCACTGGTTTTACAATCTTGTTTTCAGGTTTTGAGGTATATTTGATGAGAAGGTGTCTCATAATTTCCCGAACGCTGCCCAGCCCAGTTGATTCCTTCGATTGATGACCTCTAGGTCTAAGTTGGACTTACCTAGTCGGACTATTTGTCCCATGATTACCTGGAACAAAGAGTCCGACTTCGTCAACAACTTCAAGCATTGTGCTCCGAATAATTACCGGCATAGGTGTGACATGGACATTAAACATGATCTTTGTTTTGTCCATGTTCATCTTAAGACCTTTCCGTTGGGAGACACTATTCAGGTCATTGATCATAGTGCTTAGGTCCTCCAGCGATTCTGCCATAAGGACTATATCGTCGGAAAATCAAAGGTGAGTGATGTACTCGCCATTGAAGTTGATACCGCATCCTTTCCAGTCCAGCAGCTTAAAAACGTCTTCCAATGCAGAGGTGAAGAGTTTCGGGGATATAATGTCACCCTGTCTTACACCTCTCTGCAGTTGGATAGGTTTCGTACTCTGATTCTGTACTCGGATAGCCATCGTAGCTCTATTTTGAGCACTCTATATCGAGCACTGCCACTTCAGCTTACTAATCCGTTGGGCTATGTCGGTTATTCTGGTTCTACTGCGGATATCCTCATTCCTAAGTTTATCACGCAGAGAAACTCCGAGCATAGCCCTCTCCATAGCTCGCTGAGCGACCTTAAGCTTCCTCATACGGCCAGCAGTGAAGGACCACGACTCAGTTCCGTAAGTCATCACTGGCAACACGCACTGGTTGTACATCTTAAGACCTATCCGTTGGGAAACACTATTGAGGTCATTGGGCATAGTGCTTAGGCCCTCCAGCGATTCTGCCATAAGGACTATATCGTCGGCAAATCGAAGATGAGTGATGTACTCGCCATTGATGTTGATACCGTAACCTTTCCAGTCCAGAAGCTTGAAAACGTCTTCCAATGCAGCGGTGAAGAGTTTCGGGGATATGACGTCACCCTGTCTTGCACCTCTCTGCAATTGGATAGGTTTCGTACTCTGGTTCTGTACTCGGATAGCCATCGTAGCCCTACTGTACAAGCACTTCAACACTTCGATATACCGACAGTCAACTTGGCACCGCTGAAGGGACTGCAGCACCACCCAAATTTCGACGGAATCAAAGGATTTCTCATAGTCCACATACGCCAGACATAGTGGCAAATTGTACTCTTCGGACTTCTGTACAACTTGCCGAAGGGTATGTATGTGGTCTATGGTGCTAAAGCCCTTTCGGAAAGCGGCTTGTTCGGGAGGCTGGAAGTCGTTAAGTCTGCGCGCGAGACGATTCGTAATGACTCTCGAAAACAGCACGCAGACGCGGCTCAGAAGAGAAATCGGTCTGTAGTTCTTCAAGAGAGCGTTGTCACCTTTATTGAAGAACAAGACCTCCGCACTTCTGCTCCACGCCTCCGGTGTAATGCCACCATGGAGGACGGAATTAAAGAGCTTCTGATTGACTTCGAGTACCGGTCTTCCACCCGCTTTCAGAAGCTCCGCTGTAATTCCATCCTCGCCTGGGGCCTTACCGTTTTGAAGGTGCTGGAGAGCCATTCTAATCTCGCTCAGACTGACGTTCGGGATATCTTCGAAATAGTGTCGGATGAGACTCGCTCTTGGATCGTTACTCACACTTGCGTGTGGCTCCAACGATGACGTGTACAGCTGCCCATAGAACCTCTCAATCTCACTCAAAATCTCAGGTGTCCCGGAAACGATGCTGCCACATTCCGTCTTCAGCTTTGACAGTTGGCTCTTTCTGGCAGACAGATCTCTGGCAAAGACTTTGGAACCTTGGTTCCGCTCGATCGCTTCTTCAATACGAGCTGTATTGAAGTTGCGTAAGTCCCGCCGCATGCATTTGGAGATCTGTCTGTTCAGATGCCTGTATGCTGTCAAGTCTGTTGAAGAATGTAGCTTCATCTCCCGTCTAACAGCCATGAGATTAAGAGTGTGATCGGAGAGTTTTTGTGTTCTTCTGCGGCGGGTCTTGCCTTAGCTCCGACCGCATGGACAGTTTCCACGAGCTTGTCATTCATATCGTCCACTTCATTGCAGTCTTCCAGGCACTGAAAACGGTTTTGTAACTCGAGCTGAAAGGTTTCGGGACTTTGGAACAGAGCACGAGGGGGACGGAGCGTTGACTTCATTAGACGAGACCTCTCCAACTTTACGTTTAGGTTCAGTGTGCCTCTAACCATTCGGTGATCGCTACCAGTTTTCACCCTCGCGATCACGGAGACATCACTGAACAGTTGTCGTCTGGTCGTCATAATGAAGTCAATCTCATTTTTTGTCGAACCGTCGGGGCTCGACCAGGTCCACTTCCTGTGGGGCCGCTTCTGGAAGAAAGAGTTTATCGTAAAGAGTCCTTCTTTCTCCATGAAGTCGGCCAGCTGCTGGCCCCTTGGGTTCCGTTGCCCTATTCCAAATTTCCCTACTTTCAGCTTACCGTTCTCTTTTGTGCCTAGTTTTGCATTGAAGTCTCCCATTAACACCGTATATTGGGTTTTGGAGGAATGCATGGCTCTAGAGATATCCTCATACATTTCCTCCACCTCCTGATCGGGGTGTGCCGAGGTTGGTGCGTAAACCTGTATGACCTTCAGCGAATACCGTTTGGTAATTCTGAGTATAAGGTACGCAACCCTCGTAGACACACTCCCGATCTTTACAACGTTGTTTACGAGAGACTTGTGGACGATAAATCTGACACCTCCTTGGGACAGATGGTCGCCCTCCCGGTGATAGAGCAAGTTGCCGGATTCGAGGATTACCGTGTCCTCCCCCTCTCTTCGGACTTCGGATAATCCTATAATATGCCAGCGCAACTTGTCTATCTCTTCTTCCAGCTCCACGATCTTCTCGTCAGTCCTCAGGGTGCGTGCGTTGTACGCTGTCAGGTCGAGTCGTCTAAGGCGGCAACCGAAGCTCCACCGGAGATTCTTAGCACCCCCTGTCCCGCCGTTACCATGGTCGCCACTGTAGCCAAGAATAGCGGGGCCGCCGGGGACTGAGGGCCGTCTGTTTGTTGCTTTAGTCATTGGGGGGTATTTGCCATAGTTGCCACGCTTGGCGAGCGGGTTGGCAACCGCAGTTTTTTTTATTGTAATTTTTGCTATTATCAGGAAGATGCTGCTGCCCATCTCCTGCCTGTTTCCCTTTGTCGCCTTTTACGACACCCACGGGAGGATATAGGGTAGTGGATATTCTTGACCGCCACTACACGGCAAAATATTGTTAATATATAAATATAACTAATTTTGAACGGTAATCTACTGTTAAAATTAAAATATTAATAGGAACGACTGCTTGGTTAGGTTGGTCTAGTGACTGTTCGAATCTCTGGTCGGCCCAAAATTAGTTATTGGGATTTTCTGTCTCATTAAAAGTCCATAGTTCGGAAGTTGGCGGTGTTACACACCGACCGACCGTCCTCTAGATCGAATTTGTGGCCAGCCTCAATGGAGACTAGTCATCGGCGCAGGACAGGTATATAGTAGGCATGAGACCGATATATCAAAACGTAACTAATAACGTTATGTTATCAAATATCATATCATATCGATAAACCTAAGAACATAACCGTTATCACATATCCAACCAAAACACAAAATCAACTAACCAACGTACGAAACATAAAACGCAAACTGTAACGATACGCCAAAAACCGAAAACTGCTCAAAACCAAAACTAACCGATGTCCTTTGATATTCGTTGTTTCTCGTTCTAGCCACAGTATCATAAATACGTATGAAAGAGATGAAGCGAATATGGATTTCGTTGCGATGTTTTGGTTGTTATCATAAAACGGGTCACGTAGTGAAATATAATTATAAGAGTCTTAACAATAAGGTTGACTTTTAAATGGTTAGAATTGCCTAATTTTTTAAGTTTGTGTAGTTGTGAGAGTTGTCAGATTTAAATGATCTTTAGGACATTAGGCACTAGACTTAGATTTGTTTCATCACATTATATTTCGTTTAGGCCACTTTTGTTTACAATACAAACAATACAAACAATTACGCACTTGACATTGGTGGCGTGTGCCGTTCACTATGAAACTATCTGTAAAATTATTAATTTTTGACGTTGCGTTTGTACATTTATTTGTAATATTTGTTTGCATTTTGTACATTTGTTTTAAAACTTTCCTGTCAGTCCTAAGCCTAGTTAAGTATATGAAGGTAAATCGCCAACTTAAATAATCATTATAAAAAATAATGATTATTAATATCATCATCATCATTACAGCCCTTCACAAGTCCACTGCTGAACATAGGCCTCCCCCAAAGAATGCCACAAAGCACGGTCCTGAGCCACCTGCATCCATCGACTTCCTGCATATCTTACCAGGTCGTCACTCCATCTAGTGGGGGGACGCCCTACACTTCGCCTGCCGGTACGAGGCTGCCACTCGAGAACCTTTCTTCCCCATCGGTTGTCGGTTCTTCGAGCTATATGGCCGGCCCATTGCCACTTCAGCTTACTAATCCGTTGGGCTATGTCGGTCACTCTAGTTCTACTGCGGATATCCTCATTTCTGAGTTTATCACGTAGTGAAACTCCAAGCATAGCCCTCTCCATAGCTCGCTGAGCGTTATTAATATATATTTAGCGTTATTAATTATTATTAATATAATAATAATAAATTAAATATGTACCTATATATATATATATATATATATATATATATATATATATATATATATATATATATATATATATATATATATATATATATATACAGAATGGGTCCCACATATATGCAATAAATGAAACCACATACTTGTTATCGCCTTTGCTGACGGTATACAAAAAATGAACGTAATCAGCCCAGTAATTAGGTCAAAAAGTAGAGTTATAATTTTAAGCAAATTTGAACCCTCTATAGAATTGGGTCACTAAGTCAATGATTCAATGAACTTGAATCCTTGAACATTAAAAAGCGACGTTGCCACGCAGTGCAAACTATTGGTATTGCGACGTATCGACAGCGGTGTCTTTTGTCGGCGTGCATAAACAAGCGGCACGAGGAACGCGGCGTACTTCAAAGGCGATGGCGCAACTGCGCGCGCGCCTAGAGTAGGACACCTGTTATCGACGATTAGCTTATTTCAAAGGGAGTAAGTAATAATCGATAAACAAAAAAAAATGTTTAGCTTTAAAAACTTAGGGTATGGTTTTTTAGAATTATCGTGTTGTTATGATAATCCTAAAAACACTACGACCTAAGTATTTAAAGCTAAACTTTAAAGTTTTTTTTTGTTTAAGTGTGTTCTTGTAGATTTAGAGATAATAAATTATTTTAACATGATAAAAAACCCATAAAAACAACCAATTAAAAAGTCATACATACTTACCGTTTCCCAGGAAGTCACAAATCGGTAGTTTCGTAAGTTCAATTGTCCAAAAATAAACTTTTTTTTAACAATCAATAACTTGTCGATTGTTATCAAATTAAAAATCAAAATTACTTGTATTCAAATGTAGTAGGTAAGTAAGCGTAAAAAGAAAAGTATCGATAAACGATTATTGCACCTTGTGGCCCTATTTATTACTTTTATTATTTTCGCTATTTTGGAATTTGGAAGTTTAGCTTTACAGTTCACGCGCAATTGTTCCAGGATACAGGTGCGTTTCGCTGCCTACGCGCATCGTAATTATTTATCGTAAGATAATTATCGTATTATCGTAAGATAAATACAATTAGCCAAACAATTCTTTTACGGTGAAATAGACACTTATTAGTTAATTGACTTTGTGTGTGTAAATAGTGTTTTAAGTACGTTTATTTTTTCACTGTGATATTGACACTACTTTACTTTTTTTGACCTCACTCCTCTAGACTTCTTTTTATGGGGCTTTATTAAAAATGGAGTGTACTCAAAGATTTTCGAAACCGAAGATGAACTGCGCAATCGTATTGTTGCCGCCTTTAAGAAATTAAAAGCCCTGGCTCTGGATCTTGAACGAAATTTTTTGAGCAAGCTTCAGGACAACATTATGCGGGGATGTAACTTGTGCATTCAAGAATGATTTTGAAATTTTTAAAATTTAAGGTTTCATTAAATTTTGCTACTAATATGCAATAATATTTATTTCGTTCAGTTCCATTTTCGCGAAATAAAAAAGTGGCGGTAAAATACCTAAACAGTTTAGTGAGTAAGTTTTTATTTCGTCGCACATTGTCCAACGAACCATAGGCCGTGCCGACAAGCAATAACGCTGCCTGCCGCCAACCGCCATGCCACCCGCGTGCAACGTTGTCACTCTTCCAAGGGGTCAAGGTACGTTGTCTAAACAGAGTGTTTACTTTTACTGAATTTATTTTAATATTTATTTTGTTTGAAAATTTCACTTTTTTATTTTACGGGTTTTAATTTAATATTTAATTTTTCTACACTTCTATGGACTAGTATTACTTGTGGTTTTATTTATTGCATATATGTGAGACCCCATTCTGTATATATATATATATATATATATATATATATATATATATATATTATGTTTACTACTTATGAACACAGTTTAATTATAGACTTCGAAATCAAACTCTGATCCTACGTCTCACTTTAAAAAATATGGGTATAAACATTATAGACATAAATGAGAATAGAAAGAATGTAATTTTAGACATTTATAATACTATATTACTGCATAACAATCATAAATTATATGTTAACATACATGTCTAAATATTACTTCTAAGATTATATTAGAGCCTCTGAATTCTAAACTAAAATAATTGAAGTAATTCGTAAAATAAATGTTGCACTCATTCTACAGTTTTCAGGCATAGATGAGCCACTCTGAAAAATAATTAGGTGACGAAACGAAGAAAGTTTCTTCTGCGCTTTTATAGATGGCGTAGGGATTATAAGTTACTGAAAATTACACTAGAGGGCGATATCACCTAGGTTCAGTATTATTTCGTACATATTTCAATAAAATTAAAAGGAAATCAATTTAATTTAAATATTAACTAATTTGTTTTAGGTAAACATTTATTATGTTTGTTTGAGAAAACCATGGTGTGAATTTCTTCCTTATATATATATATATATGAATTTCTTCCTTATATATATATATATATATATATATATATATATATAAGGAAGAAATTCACACCATGGTTTTCTCAAACAAACATAATAAATGTTTACCTAAAACAAATTAGTTAATATTTAAATTAAATTGATTTCCTTTTAATTTTATTGAAATATGTACGAAATAATACTGAACCTAGGTGATATCGCCCTCTAGTGTAATTTTCAGTAACTTATAATCCCTACGCCATCTATAAAAGCGCAGAAGAAACTTTCTTCGTTTCGTCACCTAATTATTTTTCAGAGTGGCTCATCTATGCCTGAAAACTGTAGAATGAGTGCAACATTTATTTTACGAATTACTTCAATTATTTTAGTTTAGAATTCAGAGGCTCTAATATAATCTTAGAAGTAATATTTAGACATGTATGTTAACATATAATTTATGATTGTTATGCAGTAATATAGTATTATAAATGTCTAAAATTACATTCTTTCTATTCTCATTTATGTCTATAATGTTTATACCCATATTTTTTAAAGTGAGACGTAGGATCAGAGTTTGATTTCGAAGTCTATAATTAAACTGTGTTCATAAGTAGTAAACATAATATATATATATATATATATATATATATATATATACAGAATGGGGTCTCACATATATGCAATAAATAAAACCACAAGTAATACTAGTCCATAGAAGTGTAGAAAAATTAAATATTAAATTAAAACCCGTAAAATAAAAAAGTGAAATTTTCAAACAAAATAAATATTAAAATAAATTCAGTAAAAGTAAACACTCTGTTTAGACAACGTACCTTGACCCCTTGGAAGAGTGACAACGTTGCACGCGGGTGGCATGGCGGTTGGCGGCAGGCAGCGTTATTGCTTGTCGGCACGGCCTATGGTTCGTTGGACAATGTGCGACGAAATAAAAACTTACTCACTAAACTGTTTAGGTATTTTACCGCCACTTTTTTATTTCGCGAAAATGGAACTGAACGAAATAAATATTATTGCATATTAGTAGCAAAATTTAATGAAACCTTAAATTTTAAAAATTTCAAAATCATTCTTGAATGCACAAGTTACATCCCCGCATAATGTTGTCCTGAAGCTTGCTCAAAAAATTTCGTTCAAGATCCAGAGCCAGGGCTTTTAATTTCTTAAAGGCGGCAACAATACGATTGCGCAGTTCATCTTCGGTTTCGAAAATCTTTGAGTACACTCCATTTTTAATAAAGCCCCATAAAAAGAAGTCTAGAGGAGTGAGGTCAAAAAAAGTAAAGTAGTGTCAATATCACAGTGAAAAAATAAACGTACTTAAAACACTATTTACACACACAAAGTCAATTAACTAATAAGTGTCTATTTCACCGTAAAAGAATTGTTTGGCTAATTGTATTTATCTTACGATAATACGATAATTATCTTACGATAAATAATTACGATGCGCGTAGGCAGCGAAACGCACCTGTATCCTGGAACAATTGCGCGTGAACTGTAAAGCTAAACTTCCAAATTCCAAAATAGCGAAAATAATAAAAGTAATAAATAGGGCCACAAGGTGCAATAATCGTTTATCGATACTTTTCTTTTTACGCTTACTTACCTACTACATTTGAATACAAGTAATTTTGATTTTTAATTTGATAACAATCGACAAGTTATTGATTGTTAAAAAAAAGTTTATTTTTGGACAATTGAACTTACGAAACTACCGATTTGTGACTTCCTGGGAAACGGTAAGTATGTATGACTTTTTAATTGGTTGTTTTTATGGGTTTTTTATCATGTTAAAATAATTTATTATCTCTAAATCTACAAGAACACACTTAAACAAAAAAAAACTTTAAAGTTTAGCTTTAAATACTTAGGTCGTAGTGTTTTTAGGATTATCATAACAACACGATAATTCTAAAAAACCATACCCTAAGTTTTTAAAGCTAAACATTTTTTTTTGTTTATCGATTATTACTTACTCCCTTTGAAATAAGCTAATCGTCGATAACAGGTGTCCTACTCTAGGCGCGCGCGCAGTTGCGCCATCGCCTTTGAAGTACGCCGCGTTCCTCGTGCCGCTTGTTTATGCACGCCGACAAAAGACACCGCTGTCGATACGTCGCAATACCAATAGTTTGCACTGCGTGGCAACGTCGCTTTTTAATGTTCAAGGATTCAAGTTCATTGAATCATTGACTTAGTGACCCAATTCTATAGAGGGTTCAAATTTGCTTAAAATTATAACTCTACTTTTTGACCTAATTACTGGGCTGATTACGTTCATTTTTTGTATACCGTCAGCAAAGGCGATAACAAGTATGTGGTTTCATTTATTGCATATATGTGGGACCCATTCTGTATATATATATATATATATATATATATATATATATATATATATATATATATATATATATATATATAGGTACATATTTAATTTATTATTATTATATTAATAATAATTAATAACGCTAAATATATATTAATAACGCTCAGCGAGCTATGGAGAGGGCTATGCTTGGAGTTTCACTACGTGATAAACTCAGAAATGAGGATATCCGCAGTAGAACTAGAGTGACCGACATAGCCCAACGGATTAGTAAGCTGAAGTGGCAATGGGCCGGCCATATAGCTCGAAGAACCGACAACCGATGGGGAAGAAAGGTTCTCGAGTGGCAGCCTCGTACCGGCAGGCGAAGTGTAGGGCGTCCCCCCACTAGATGGAGTGACGACCTGGTAAGATATGCAGGAAGTCGATGGATGCAGGTGGCTCAGGACCGTGCTTTGTGGCATTCTTTGGGGGAGGCCTATGTTCAGCAGTGGACTTGTGAAGGGCTGTAATGATGATGATGATATTAATAATCATTATTTTTTATAATGATTATTTAAGTTGGCGATTTACCTTCATATACTTAACTAGGCTTAGGACTGACAGGAAAGTTTTAAAACAAATGTACAAAATGCAAACAAATATTACAAATAAATGTACAAACGCAACGTCAAAAATTAATAATTTTACAGATAGTTTCATAGTGAACGGCACACGCCACCAATGTCAAGTGCGTAATTGTTTGTATTGTTTGTATTGTAAACAAAAGTGGCCTAAACGAAATATAATGTGATGAAACAAATCTAAGTCTAGTGCCTAATGTCCTAAAGATCATTTAAATCTGACAACTCTCACAACTACACAAACTTAAAAAATTAGGCAATTCTAACCATTTAAAAGTCAACCTTATTGTTAAGACTCTTATAATTATATTTCACTACGTGACCCGTTTTATGATAACAACCAAAACATCGCAACGAAATCCATATTCGCTTCATCTCTTTCATACGTATTTATGATACTGTGGCTAGAACGAGAAACAACGAATATCAAAGGACATCGGTTAGTTTTGGTTTTGAGCAGTTTTCGGTTTTTGGCGTATCGTTACAGTTTGCGTTTTATGTTTCGTACGTTGGTTAGTTGATTTTGTGTTTTGGTTGGATATGTGATAACGGTTATGTTCTTAGGTTTATCGATATGATATGATATTTGATAACATAACGTTATTAGTTACGTTTTGATATATCGGTCTCATGCCTACTATATACCTGTCCTGCGCCGATGACTAGTCTCCATTGAGGCTGGCCACAAATTCGATCTAGAGGACGGTCGGTCGGTGTGTAACACCGCCAACTTCCGAACTATGGACTTTTAATGAGTAACTTTTAATAATTTTAGACATTTATAATACTATATTACTGCATAACAATCATAAATTATATGTTAACATACATGTCTAAATATTACTTCTAAGATTATATTAGAGCCTCTGAATTCTAAACTAAAATAATTGAAGTAATTCGTAAAATAAATGTTGCACTCATTCTACAGTTTTCAGGCATAGATGAGCCACTCTGAAAAATAATTAGGTGACGAAACGAAGAAAGTTTCTTCTGCGCTTTTATAGATGGCGTAGGGATTATAAGTTACTGAAAATTACACTAGAGGGCGATATCACCTAGGTTCAGTATTATTTCGTACATATTTCAATAAAATTAAAAGGAAATCAATTTAATTTAAATATTAACTAATTTGTTTTAGGTAAACATTTATTATGTTTGTTTGAGAAAACCATGGTGTGAATTTCTTCCTTATATATATATATATATATATATATATATATATATATATATATATACACCGGCGTATTTCAAAACTTTGCTAACATGATTTAGGCTTCGGTATAAATAATAAATACCCACGGTGGCGCCATATTTTAATAGATTATCTAAAAATATCGGGAAAATAGTACTTTTACTGTGAGATGGCGCTAGTATCAACATAAAGAAAGCTACTGAGGACCTTCATACCCCTGGTTATGTTTCGGTTGTAAACCATTACTACTGATATCGATATTTGAAAACGGTTTTCAATAACGATATGAAACCTAAATATCAGTTATGTAACCATTGCAGCCAAAATCTGAAAACGTCCATGCTTAGTATATAGTACCCAAGTGTATGCGCAAGTATAGGTGCAATCTCTATTCCCTCACTCTCATAGTCCGATGGGACGGTAAACCGATACGACTGGAGAGAAATCAGGCGCAGGACTAACGGCTTTACATACTTTCCGAGGCAGGGGGGTGAGACACCGCCTACTTCCTGACTCCAAGTAGCTAACTGAGAATTTCTTCACGGAAAAACACAATAACTGATTTTTTCTGGCCCCACCCGGGATTCGAGACCAGGACCTCATAATCAGCAGTCGCACTATTACAACCACTAGACCAACGAGGTAGTCAGTAATCTCTATGATTTTTATATAATAGAGTAATATATCTGTATATATTTTTATATAATAGAGTAATATATCTGAATAATAAAAATCTGTTTTTACTGAAAAACTCACGGGTCACAACGCATCTGCATTTTGATTCGGAATCGAAGATAGGTGTAGATGTTTACGGGCCATAGCAAACACTTACCATCAGGCAGACTGTGTGCTTGTTTGTCTCCCTAATACTATAAAAAAAACTTTAAAATAAAACACGCCAAATGCTTTACACATCATCCCTACAGCCGTTCGAAGTCCACTCCTTAAAATAGGCTTTCCCAATAGATTGCTTAATAGGGGGGATATTTACCATAATTGCCATTGTTACGGCCCGCAGCTGCCCCTGCAAAAGTCGCCTTGGCTGGGGCCCACAGCAGCCTCCTCGACGGTTAGACGCGGGTCGGGCCCAAATGGCCATATGGAAAATGTCCTATCATACTAAACTGTAGGAAGAAGGCTAGAAAAATATAGTACGTACCTGTATCAGAATCTAAGACTGCCCCAAGGCCCTAAACAGCCATGTTTGACAAGCGGGTTGGCAACCGCAGTTTTTTTTTATAATTTGTGAGTTTTTATCAGGAAGAGATGCTGCTGCCATCTCCTGTTTTAGTTACCCTCTGTTGCCTCAAAAATAAATTCACTATTCCATATCATCCCTTAGGTGTGTTACCAGGTAAATATCAAGAATAATTATAATTTCGATATCTGGGTTGAAAGCCTTTTAAATTATATCACTAATAAATAAATTCCTTAAATAAATTATTAGTTTTAAAGTAAGCTTTTAGGTATTTTTTATAGAATAATAAAAATGCCTAATAGTACACCCACGGAATATGATATGGAATAGTGGATTCTCCATAGATTACTAAAATATTGTATAAAACAAGGGATTTTCTTACGCCGCAACTACACGGTCACGTAAAAGTATTACTCACAATGTTTCCTGCACAAAGAGGTAAAATATAATAAAATAAATAATAAAACGTGAAACTTTTTAATAACCATCATTTCTGTCTTCGCGTCAGTATGCTCGAGTTTAAATATTTTATTTCTAAACGGCAAATAAACGTCAGTCGGAACAACAATGTGTGTATGCAGATAGTCTCACTAGAATAACTTACACTGAAAGCTTTTTAAAATACATAATATTTTTAGCTAACAGTTCCTTTTTAAAATGATTTCAGCTACAAAAGCAAAAATGTACTATTATTTTGTTGACTATATCCTATAGACTATACAGATCTACTATTATAATGTATCAAATGTTACAAATCTGAAATTGTACGATATGTTATACGATTGTTTAATTTGGCCATAACTTCAATAAAGCTAATACCCTTACCTATCATTAAATAATATTCTGGGAACACATTATGTGTTCCTATTCCATTTTACCCCGGGTAGCAAAATTTATTCGTATATTACGTAAATACTTCATACAATATTAAATGAAGTATATAGTTCGTATATACTTCATTTAATATTGTAACTCTTTAACTAATCTAAAACTCTTCTAAACTCTAGACTCGAGCCTTCTCTGGCGAATTTAATTTCCAAAGCAAAGAAGTTTTCATAGATTTCAAATTCTGTAAAGTATCAATTTTATTTTGAAATGTTACCCCACTATAAGAATATGTCCTGTTTTGTGGGGTGGGTATCATTTTATTATTAGTAGTATTCTTACCAGGTCGTCACTCCATCTAGTGGGGGTTCGTTCGCCGGTACGAGGCCGCCACTCGAGAAACTTTTTTTCCAATCGGTTGCCGGTTCTTCGAGCTATATGGCCGGCCCATTGCCACTTCAGCTTAATAATCCGTTGGGCTATGTCGGTCACTCTGGTTCTACTGCGGATATCCTCATTTTTAAGTTTATCACGTACTATGTATGTACGTCGTTTTCTGATCCTACTCGGTTTTTATTCAGCCTGTACACTGTACTATAACATCGTGGATTTATTTGAACAATATGATTTGGTTATATACTGATCTGCTATATCTTCATACAGCAACGTGGTAGACATGCTGCAGCTATCTTACGGTTGCAGTAGTAGTGAGTCAGCCGACCGGGTAAGGACCTTGCTCTCACAGAATATCAGCGTGAGATAGCGGCTCAATGCTGCTTTGTTTCTTATGGCGAGTATAAAACGCGGTAACGCGGTATTTTAGATTAGTCGTCAGAGGTGACGGAATATTTCGATCCTCAATCGATATAGGTTTCTATAGACGATAGCATCCACTCAGCATACCATCAGGTATACTGTATGCTTGTATATGCACTCTCATTCTTTAAAAAATTAACAGTTAATATAGGATAATTTCAAATGAAAAAAATATTAAAATAAATTTGATTTTATTTTAGATATCGACGAGTAAAGTAGATGTTAACGTATATACAAGTATACATACTGTAAAATTTATTAAGAATTAATTTAGAAGTTTACTGGAGTATACTACATTGCCCTCTAATGCAATATAATTTTAGGTAAACTTTTACATTTTATGTCGCCTTTCATGTAACACATTAGTCGCTGTATTTGGAGACACATTTGATGAGCGAACTCGTATCAGAAACATATCATATACGCTTTGATTCGAAAGAGAATTTCGAAGATGGAGCTTTCAAGTGGAATATTTGACGTTTTTGCTATTAACCTAATTCTTGCAAACGAACTGAACAAAGAACAAACAGCTTTCTGCACAGGTAATCGTCACAAGAGGTTTTAATGTAATGGGTCTAGGCTGAGCCTTTCAGTAAGTCCCTCGCCTCGGCCCGGATAGCACGTTAGCTAAATTATACGACTAACTTAATATAAACGTTTCTTTTTTACTTTATACCGTATATATCAATCACCTCACTTATACTACCAAGTTTCGGTCGAATACCACAAATACGCGAACGTAAAACGCCACTATGTGTGTACCGCTTCTAAACTTTTCTGTAAGATGTATAGCTCTACAAATATACTAATTTCTAAAAAAAAAACTAAACAAACGTAAGAAAATTATTCCGTAGATATACAGTACGCATAGTAGAGTACAAGTATTTTTTTAGACTCAAAGACAGTATAGCGATAATACTATAGAAAAAAACAAACTGCCCAAGTGCGTGTCAGGCCACGCATAATGTAGAGTTACGGTTTCGTAGTTGCCCGTCACAATACGTGAGCTCTCTTGATAATGAGCACAAGGAGTTCGCGGTTTGACCGCTATAACAACTAAAAATGGGTCCAAATAGGAAAATGGTAACTGAAAGACTTATTTTCAAATCAGACTTTTAGGGAGTGGTATTCAAAAAGGATTAAACAAACTTTTCGATTTTGTAAATAATACAATTTAGATCAAACCATTCACATGCCAAGGTAAAGATCATGATAGTTGACTATCTATCTACATATTCGTGGCAGTGCAACCCTAAGATATACATATGTGACTGTAATGAACCTTCACGTATACCACCACGGTCCTAAATTATCCTAAGGTTGCCCTCGTAAACCAAGAGTGTGACGAATGAAACTGAATGAGGCTATATGATTGTATGAATACTTTGAATGAGGCCTACAATAACTACCAACAAAAAAATAACAGAAAGTAAGTAAGAAATATCCTCCTTGCCTATACTGCAAATGTAAAAGTAAAGCTATAGTAGTAACGCATGTAAGTAAAATACCACTTAAAGCTAAACATTTCACAAACGGACCCCTGAATCGAAAAGATGTTTGCCACACCCCGAGTTTGTTTTTGAAAGACCTATTCAACGATACCCTACATAATGGAATAGACGGGAAAAAATCATCTTCCATTTACTTGTATGGCAAGTAGCCAAAATAAAAATGTTTTTAAGATTTTATTTTGCAGTTTTTTAGGCGTGATTAATATCTAAAACTATGCAAAGTTACAGATTTGTAGCACCTAGGGTCTCTGAGCAAAACCGCGGACGGACGGACGGATGGACGTAAGGACTTGACGAAACTATAAGGGGATAACTACGGAACCCTAAAAATCAGCTAAATAAGAATACCTAATACAATATATTCTAGAAAAAAAAGGTTGAAATTTAAGCCTAGATTCAGAATATAAAATCTTATAAAATCTCTTTAGGGTTAAGGATATAATGATTACCTCATCATTATATTAAAATTCAAAATCTATTTTCAAATTATTTCTCTTGTTCTCTATGTTTACTTCAGCGCTGTGTAAATGGCGCATAAAATTAAAGATGCCTATCATAAAACACATTAACCCACCTGTAGCAAGAGAACCAACTACCATTTACAAAACTTTGCACTTCTAAATTACTTTGTTTCATACGCACGCCTAGTCTCAAGCACGTGTTTTGAATTTTAACTATATAGTCTGTAGTCATCAAAGAAATGACAACATTAGTAGACTTTAACGCATCATAAAAAGGATGTGTGCTGTTTACACGCGGAAGTAGTGAACCTTCAGAAAATTTAACTTTGAGAGAATGACACGAATGCAGGGTATCAGAAGTAAGATAATTGTAGGATTTATTTATTAGAACATTGTTACCAAGTTTAAAAATTATTTTACATTTATTTTACATATATAATACACTAAATACGCGGGTCTCAAACCATAGGGCCTATATGCAAAATTGCGATTTTTTGTTTTTAATGCCATTGGTTTGTACTATAAGAAATAAATAATCTCAATTTAACTTATAATTTAATACTAATTAGTTTTTGAATAAATTATTTTTACGTAATAAATTAAGTATGTAATAAGCTAGACAGTCTGAAATTATTTTTAGGCCATATAGCCGTATAGTAGACGTAAGAGCAATATTATGGCTTATTGGGGCAGATTTGACGAGCCATAAAGGCGTATGCGCATACGACCGTCAATGTCCACATGATCTTGCGGATATTTAGTCGTTAAAGCAGATGTATGTACATACGTCTACAATTTTTTGTATCGCTGTCTCAAGATTTCGTCAAAACGCGGACGATTAGTCATGTCATCATCATCATTACAGCCCTTCACAAGTCCACTGCTGAACATCACAGGCCTCCCCCAAAGAATGCCACAAAACACGGTCCTGAGCCACCTGCATCCATCGACTTCCTGCATGTCTTACCAGGTCGTCACTCCATCTCGTGGGGGGACGACCTACACTTCGCCTACCGGTACGAGGCTGCCACTCGAGAACCTTTCTTCCCCATCGGTTGTCGGTTCTTCGAGCTATATGGCCGGCCCACTGCCACTTCAGCTTACTAATCCGTTGGGCTATGTCGGTCACTCTGGTTCTACTGCGGATATCCTCATTCCTAAGTTTATCACGCAGAGAAACTCCGAGCATAGCCCTCTCCATAGCTCGCTGAGCGACCTTGAGCTTCCTCATACGGCCAGCAGTGAAGGACCACGTCTCAGTTCCGTAAGTCATCACTGGCTACACGCACTGGTCATGTCAACAACACCCAATATACACTGAGTGAGTTATTAAAACAACAAAGTACCAGAAAATATACAATGTCTTTTAATTACCAAGTTTAAAGTATTTATTAAACAAAAACTATAGAAAAATGCTTATTATAATATAACCATTTCTCCCGCTGAGTTTCTGCTGATCCTTCCCAGGACAGGAGCATTTTCAGAACCAGTGGTAAATCTAAAAGAATACTTAATATGAATTAACATTAATCTATATTGAATAAAAATGTTCTATTCTTACTTTTATACTAAAGAAAATGTTTCATTAGTCTCGCATTTGACACCAATGTCAGTATAAAATAACCAACGAAATACCGCTTAAAGAGCTTCTTCAGTTCAAAGTATAAAACTTACCACGTTATAAACTAATACCCTCTGCGCAGCCGTTGTTAAGACCTAGCATATTAGAAACACCAACCACCACATCTTTTTTACACCTAATTGTTCATGCAAGATTATTTGTATTTGACTCATGCCAATGTCTAAAGTTGCCTGAATTTCGCGGTATGTCACATGTCGATCTTCCTCAATCAGCTTACGCACAGCATCAACGTTTTCTTGGGTGACTGCAGTTTTTGGACGACCTTGACGGGGATCATCACTGAGCTTGACACGTCCACGTTGAAATTCAGCAAACCAGCGATAAATTGTGGTTTTGGATGGGGCTTTATCACCAAATGCAGAAATCATCCAGTCAACACACTGTTTTTGCGTTAAACCACTTCGAAAGTCATAATAAATCATCGCTCTTGAATTTTCTCGAGTCAATTCTATTTTCTCAACGACTAAACAAGTTTGACAAAACAAGTAACAAGACCGAGAATCTTTTTTTAAATAAATAAATGGTATTCGATTTTTAAAACCAAGGAGTTTTCAATTAAAAAGATTTTAATATGACAGGAACAGTGGAAATATTCCATTCCCGATACTTTTAGTGCAGCCTATGTATTACAAAAATTTGCCAGTTGTATAAAATAAATTGGAGGAGGTAATAATGATAATGAAGAGTTAATGCTTGCTGCAACAAGAGCATCTTAGTAACACACACACCTAGAAAAAAAAACTGATTCATTATTTATAGTGTATTTTTAGGTATATAATCTTGACATGCCTCTTTAATGTAATTGGTCATTTAAAAATTAAAAGATAATAACACGTTATTAAAACGTGAACACGTTATTAAAATTTTACATAACACTCAACACCAGTATTGCAAGAAGAATTGTTATCGTTTAATAATTTTAATGGCAAATTGCGTTAGTGAGGCACGCCAAGATTATTTATTAACTGAATAGGACTGAATAAGACAAGTAAGTAAAGGTACCATTCCGTAGCCGACCGCAGACAGCAGCAGCAGACGACGTGTCGTCACGACACGACTGGTTTCTATGTAGTTGTATGAAATACCTTCCGTAGCTAGCGACACGTCGTTTGCCGGAGCGGCAGACGACATATCGCCCGACCGCAGATCAGTAGTGCTGCCAACGTCCGAGCAACACGT
This sequence comes from Parnassius mnemosyne, assembly GCA_963668995.1. Classification (NCBI taxonomy): domain Eukaryota; kingdom Metazoa; phylum Arthropoda; class Insecta; order Lepidoptera; family Papilionidae; genus Parnassius; species Parnassius mnemosyne. Next base: position 49,710,378 of record CAVLGL010000104.1, on the reverse strand, counting down.
TGAATTTTTCTCAAAAAAATGAGTTTCACCGATTCCGTGGAGGAGAAACTGATAAACCAGGTGGCCCAATATCCCGCACTGTACGATCTTTGATGCATCTCACAATAATTATTTAAACACTGTGATAAAAGAAAATTTTAGAAAAAATATAGGAAAGGAGTTAAATAAAAACAATAAATAGGTATATATATATATATATTTTATAGTATAGGGTGACAAACGAGCACATAGTCCACCTGATGGTAAGTAGTTGCTGTGGCCCATAGACATCTACATCTATCCTCGTTTGCGAATCAATATGCAGATGCGTTGTCACCCGTGAGGACTAAGATAGAATGCCTCTTTTCCAGTAAAAATGAACCATACGAAACACAGCAGTGTCAAGCTGCTATTTCACATTGGTATTCCGTGAGAGCGTGGTCCTTCCCCGGTCGAACCGACCCATTCGTGCTATAACTATACTACTAATATAGCTGCAGCATGGCTCTAACACGTATGAATAGGTACCTAGTTTATTTACATAAATAGAGTATCCACAGAACTTTCGCAACAGATTGGAACACGTGCTGCTGCCGCCTGCAGGTGGGTTCGGAGTCATGACCGCAGCGACGTGTCGTTGCGCGGAATGGTACCTTTATTCTTAAGTATCCTTTACTTAAGTTTTCTTTAGTTGTGCAATTTTTGTGTTTAATAATATTTTAGAGAATTTATTATGCTTGGTTTTTTATGAATATAAGTTTCTTTTAATGATTTGATCTTTTAAAGATTTGATGATTGAAAATCTCATGTGCCTTGAATATCAAATCTGTTCTCAAAACGTTCTTTTTTTTTAATTTCAAATTTCAAATAGTTATGTTCTTTCAAATTGAAATAAAACCAAAATCTTAGTTTTCCTTAAGATTTTGGTTTTATTTCATTTCGTCTAATGTCTTATGTTCGATTTTAGACGTTTGTGATTTTATGTAATTTAAAATAATTATATTGAGATTTATGTAAGTTCAGTCTTTTATATAGTTATTTCTTGTTTCCTATTTTTCACTCAGTTGATATTGTGCAATTGCTACCATTTGTTTTTTTTTCTTGTTTGTTGAACAAAAATGGTTTATAATTCTACGTTGAAACCAAACACTACTCTATATTAATGATAAGCCAAACAGGAGTAATTTTTTTAAATCACGGAAATAACGTTAATTTTGATGGTTTCTCATTCCAAAATTGCAATATTTAAAATCACAAACCTGGTTCAAATTACTAGTGATACGCCCCTATGGTTTGAGATCCGCGATTTATCTTGCGAGAGAATGAGATATCATACACAGAGAGATAGAGAGAGAGAGAGAGCGAGAGAGAGAGATAAAGAGAGAGAGAGAGAGAGAGAGTATTATATAAACTTATTATACAGACTCGAAGTCTATGATTTCAAGAAATGCCACAAGTGGCATATGGTAATCTATCTCATTCTCTCAGGCTGAATCCTATAGACGGTTTCATCGCGTTTCAAGTCATAAGGATTCTAAAGAAGTTTTGACTTCTTCTGTGTCTACCTGATTGTTTAGGCAAGAATATTTATTTTTATTATTTACCTTCGAAACGTATTCTAACGCGTGCGCTTGGCCTCGATATCGAGGTCACCTCCCCCTCCCCCCGGCCGCGTGACGCGGCGGGATAGGACTTTTCGAGATTTAGTGAAGAATTTATTGCGAGCTAGACTGACGTTTTTTCCGCTCCTAACTTGTTGAGAAAGTATCAACCCGCGTAAATCGCCGTGAGAACCGTATCGTTCATCAGGAACTACTAACTCCGTTAAATTCATTGTGCAATCATAATAGTGATTTACCTCTGAAGTACTACGTGTAGCTGTCCCATTTCGTGACAACCCAGGAAGAGTGCCTCCAGAGGGGGAAAGTTCCGAAGATACCAGCGCATACCTTCATCAGCGTCATCCAGATCAGGGCCCGTCAACATACACGCACATACAATTACACATACACTCACGACACTGTCATAAGCCGGGCCGGTCTCGGAGGATCGTCTCCGCTCCTGGAGCAAGTGAGTGCCTTATCGTCTTGACATTTCCCCTCGTTTGTTTCCATCAGAAAATTTCTACGTGGCCACATTGAGCCCGACCTACGTCTGCTCGGGAAGTCTTCAGCTCATGGGCCCCTGAGGATCTGATCCTTTAAGGGAGCAGCCGTAGGCCGTAACAAACTGGTAGCAGAACGCGGTTCCGGGTTCGATTCCCGGTCGATCCCGACCATAGTGTTGATAAACATTAAACAATTCTGGTGGCAGGGAGCGTTGGTTTGATTGGTTTAATTTGTATCTACAATCACGCCCGTCCGTAATACGTAAAAATATTTTTTTTTGTACGTAATAATAGAATTATTTCCCTTTGTTGTTTGTTGCTTGCCTTTTTTTGGTTAGTGGGTAGTTTGAAAAACCGCGCCCTAGGTTGCGCAAGCGGGAGTTTTTCTAGAGATATACGTCATGTAGGTAGATGGTTATTTTTACGTAATCGGTTAATTATCGTTGTCGGATAGTTGTAGTGGATTACTTATCGATTTCTGAATTTCGAAGTATCTTCGTTTATACTGTAATTTGTAATTGAACTAAAGAGTAGTAATTGTATTTGCGCAATTTGAATTTAACTTGATTTGACCGTACTAGGGTTGTTACGTGCAAATTTGATTTGTGTTTTTTCGTATTTACTTGTAGTTTGATTGATATTATCGTATTAGTAGTACTGTATTCGTCATTTCTTTTATTTTGTTATTAGTATTCGTTATTGTATTGTATTTAGTATGCCGTCACATAAGCTACTAATTCGTTGCTTGCGGACTGAGCAAGCAACGAATGCGTGTGCGCTGGGCCACCAGCGCACACGCATTGATAGGCCAACCGGACAGGGTCTATAATCTGAGGAAGAGGCTCGAGCAGGTCGATGCTCGAAGGGCTGCCGTGGAGGAGGCTTATTCTGAGCTCGAGGACTCGGAGGTGGAAAAGGGAGTCCTGGACTCCTGCCGCGCGGACTACGAGCAGTTCCTCGCGCTAACGGACGACCTGATCGAGGCGGGGGCAAGGACGCGGAGAGGGAGCGCGAAGCTCGGCTGAGTAGCCTTCTCGAGTCCCCGCGGAAGCCGCCTACTCAGCCAGAGCTGCTAGGACGACTCCCCACGCTGGACCTGCCAAGGTTCTCCGGGTTCCTCTCGGAGTGGCTGACCTTCGTCGGCATGTTTGACAGCCTGGTGGTCGCCCGGAGGGACCTGACCCCCTGCCAAAAAATGGGGTACCTCCTGGCATCACTGGAGGGGGAGGCCCGGGGCGTCGTCGGCCACCTTAAGTTGTCGGACGACGCCTACCAAAACGCCAGGGACCTCCTCGCTGGAAGGTACGCCAACGTCCGGCGGATTGCGGACGATCATGTTCGGAGGCTGCTGAACCTCCCGCTGCTGAAGGACCGGACTAGACTACGTGAAGACATAGTGAATCCAGTCGTCGTAGCGTGCAACTCGTTGCGGCGGCTGGATTTACCTGTGGACGAGTGGTCTTTTCTGCTCCTTCATATAGTGCTGTCCCGCCTGCCCCTCGACCTTCGGCTCCATTTTGAGGAGAGGTACGGAGGGGATGGCGCTTCGTACATGCCCCCCTTTAGGGACCTGCTGCGGTTCCTGGAGGAGCAGTGTAGGCAGCTGGAGAACGCAGCAGGCGCCGTCGAGGGCCCCCCGGCCGCCTCCCGAGCGGTGCCCAGGGAGAGGCGGAATCAGGGCGGCGCCTACCCTCCTGAGGCCGAGCGGAGCCCCCGCGGGAGGGCGCCCCCCAGTACCCTCCTATAGTGGCCTAGCGACCCGGGAGGCGTCTCCCTGATCCTATTGTCGAGCATCCGACCACCGGGCGGCGTCGTGCCCGAAGTTGTTGCGCGAGCATCCGACCACCGGGCGGCGTCGTGCCCGAAGTTGTTGCGCAAGCCGACTACGGCGAGGCGAACCATCGCCAGGGAGCGCCGCTGGTGCTTCTCGTGCCTGGAGAGGCATTTACAACGAGACTGCCCGCACCAGCGGCCCTGCACGCACTGCCAAGGTCATATTGTCATATGGTCATATTGTGCCTGGGTGCGCGCGGCTCGTTCTCTCGGGGCCCTGACAGCCCCCCAACTCCCACGGGCGGGGGCGCCCAGCCACGCCCACTGTCGGGCAACGCCCGGCGCTCACCGGTGGAGCACAGCGCCCCTCGTTCTGAGGGGAGTCCCTCCCCCGATCGGTCTGGGAGTCATTCCCCCAGGGGCGGGGGGTCTTCACCCCCCTCTCAGCGAGTTGATAGTGGATTCGCAGCCACTCAGCGGTCAGCTAGACCGTTCTCACCCCCGTTGGCTGAGTGGCCGCGACTGGAATGCCGCCCGCCCCCCTTTGGTCGGTGCCGGTACTACCGGGTTCCGGAGACTGCGTATCGGCCCCGGGCCTTGGAGCCGAGGATCCCCGAGTTTCCCCAGGTCGGCCCGTTCGGGGAATTCCAGTCAAGGGTCATCGAGACGCCGTCGGAGTGCCGCTCTCGGGGGCCCCGGTTCGGGTGCCGGTCCAACAGAGGCAGCTCCAGATAGGAGGCTGCCGCCCAAGCTCCCACCATGGCCGCCTCCACTGAGCCTATAAGTCGTCAGCACTCCACCTGTCAAACTGTTCTATTGCCGACGGCCTCAGTGAAGGTTTACAACCCGAGCGGCGACCGCTTAACGGTTCGAGCTCTATTGGATTCGGGTTCCCAACGTAGTGTGGCCTCTACTCGGTTGGTGGGAAGACTGGGGCTCCCCTGGAGCTCTGAATCACGTCCGATGGTAGGTATCGGAGGTGCCGAGCCTCCTGCTCCTAGGGGACAATCGGAGTTGGTGTTCAGCTCTGACAGCGAACACCTTCGTATTTTAGTCAAGTTAAATGTCCTCGACGACATTGTAGGGTTCCTCCCTAACGTTCGTATAAATGACAGCGCTGTGCACTGTGCGTCGGCTTTGAGACCGGCAGACCCTCGGTGGGCCCAACCTGGGCCTATAGATTTGTTACTGGGGACCGACACGCTGGGTGTCCTCTTGTTAGGTGAGATACGAGCTCTGCAGCCCGATGGCCTGTCAGCCATTTCCACTATATTTGGGCACAGCTTTTTTGGACCGGTTATGTGGTCTCCTCCCCCCCCGACGGCCGACCCGCTCTCCGTCGTGGGCGTGTCTCTATCGGACGCCATCCAGCGGTTCTGGGAAATTGAGGAACCACCACATGCAGCTCGAGTCGACCCTCTGGACCGTGAGTGTGAGTTGTTCTACCAGAACAATACCGGCCGGCGGGTTGACGGTCGTTTCGTCACTCGCCTACCCTTTCTGGACTCACGCCCCTCTTTGGGTCAATCTCGTGCTCTAGCCGAGAAGAGGTTGCTTTCCATGGAGCGCCGCATGCGGCGCGACCCAGCCTTTCGCGACAAATATGTCGAGTTCATGCGCGAGTATCAGGCGCTGGGTCACATGTCACCGTCCAACTTCGAATGGTGTTCACAGGAGCACTACTTCCTCCCTCACCATGCGGTCTTGAGGACCCCTGAGAGTAAGATTCGGGTAGTTTTTGACGGTTTCGCCCCCACATCAAACGGTGTGTCTCTGAACCAGTGTCTTCACTCGGGTCCTAAACTGATCAAGGACATATCCGACATCTTGACCCAATTCCGTCGACACCAAGTGGTTTTTGTCATGGACATTCGGATGATGTTTCGTCAATCAGTGGTCCATCGTGATGACCGCCGATATCAGCTGATATTGTGGCGCGAGAAGCCCAGCGATCCTATACAGGTATTTGAGCTGAACACCACCACATATGGACTCCGGTCCAGCCCGTATATCGCCATGCGAACCCTTCTTGAACTCGCGGAGAGAGAGCGCCTGAGATACGCTCGGGGAGCTTCTATTTTGGAGACTTCGGTCTACATGGACGACATTTGTACGGGCGCTTCCACCGTCGAGGAGGCTCTGGTCTTGCGAGACGAATTAATTGCCATCCTGAAGTCTGGAGGCTATGAGTTGCGCAAGTGGTTGTCGAACTCCCCTCATATTTTGAAGGACCTCCCAGGAGAGGATCAACAAGACCCTCATCAGTTCGAGCACCCTGAGAATCCTAATTTGTTGACTGTGCTGGGCATTCAATATCAGCCTGTTCAGGTTACCTTAACGTATAGAGTAAAACTTGACCCACCACCCAAAGCATGGACCAAACGCTTCGTGCTGTCCACCGTAGCCCGCACCTTCGACCCTAATGGGTGGATCACCCCGGTCATCTTTTTAGCTAAGTGCTTTCTTCAAAAGCTCTGGATGTCCGGGTTGGGTTGGGACGAGCCGATTGGCGGAGCCCTCTTGCGAGAGTGGCTCTCCATGCTCTCCTCCCTTCCGGATATCAACCGGGTTTCCATGCCAAGGTGCTTCCTTCCCCCAGGGAAATGTCGGGCTACCCTACATGGGTTTTGCGACGCCTCTGAGAAGGGCTATGCTGCTGTCGTATATTTGCGGACGGTGAGTTCCTCTGGTCATACTGCCGCCCATCTCGTACTCGCTAAAAGCAAGGTTGCTCCCATTAGGTCCCACTTAACTATTCCTAAATTGGAACTGTCCGGTGCCGCTCTCCTCACGCGACTCCTCAACCACGTTCACTCTTCCTTGAAGCCTGTAATCGACATTACGGGCGTCTACGCATGGTCGGACAGTGAGATCGTACTTTGTTGGCTCCGAGCTGCACCTCACAATCTCGAGGTCTTTGTGGCGAACCGCGTTTCTCAAATCCAGAGTTCTGAGACTTCTCTCAACTGGCGACATGTCCCAGGGGAGTTGAATCCCGCGGACTGCGCTTCTCGCGGCTGTGAGGCCCCATCGCTGGTTGACCACCCACTGTGGTGGGGTCCCGATTGGTTATCTGGGTCTCAGTCATTCTGGCCCCGGGGCAATTACTCCGAACCTACCGAATTGCCGGGCCTACGAGCCCGAGTCGGAGTGGGCAAGGATAAGCCCACTCGGGATCTCTCTCTTCTGGAACGGTACAGCTCCCTCGATAAGCTCTTGGGAGTTACTGCTTGGTTGCGCCGCTTTGTCCGCAATTCGAGATACCCATCCCACCGACTCTCTGATAGCGTTTTGTCCCCTAGCGAGCGCCGGGAAGCTTTGATGCACTGGACCCGTATGGTCCAAACGGAGCAATTTGAGCCCGTCATTGAAAACTTGAAGCGTGGCTCCGTTATCAAGGGCGCCCTGGCCCGCCTGAACCTCTTTCTGGATAACGCGGGGATGCTGCGCGTTGGCGGACGTTTGAAAAATTCTCAACTGCCGTACGGGGCTCGACACCCGTTGCTGCTCCCGAAGGACGGCGCCCTGGTCCGATTGCTGGTAGCCCACCACCATGTTAAGAATGCCCACGCTGGGTGCAACGCTCTTTTGGCTATTTTACAGCGGGAGTTTTGGATTTTGTCTGGCCGATGTCTCATCCGGAGCGTCATCTTTAATTGCATATCCTGTTATAAACTGAAGGCCACCATATCGCAGCCCCTCATGGGTGACTTGCCGCCCGACCGCGTCAGGGCCATCCGACCATTTGCTGGAGTCGGAACCGACTTTGCTGGCCCCTTCCTCGTTAAGTCCTCTAACATTCGTAACGCCCGTTCGCATAAGGCCTATCTTTGCGTCTTCGTGTGCCTTTCCACTAAAGCACGGAAGCCTTCTTGGCCACGCTTGGCCGTTTCGTATCGCGGCGCGGGTTGCCGGACTTGATCCAGTCGGATTGCGGAACGAATTATAAGGGCACGGATAGGTATCTAAAGGAGGTCGTCGAGTTTCTGTCTAGCCACCGTACCTATTTAGGCAATGCTATGTCAAAAAGGGGCATCCAGTGGAAATTCGACCCTCCGGCGTGTCCCCACTGGGGCGGTATTTTCGAGGCGGTGGTTAAAGTGGCAAAAACGCATCTCCGTCGCGTTATTGGTGAAGCTATTTTGACATTTGAGGAGCTCGCCACTGTATTCTGTAAAATTGAGGCGGTACTCAACTCTCGGCCCCTCTGTCCCCTCTCCTCCGACCCGAATGATTTGGAGGTTCTAACCCCGGGACACTTCCTGATTGGCCAGCCTCTTAACGCTCTGCCCGAGTACCCCTTCAGGGAAACGAGCGCTTCACGGCTTAGCAGGTTTTCCCTGCTGCAACAGATGACTCAAAGCTTTTGGCGCCGATGGTCCCTGGAGTACCTACATCTTTTGCAGCAGCGCGTTAAGTGGTCTGACAGGACGGAGCCTCCTCGGGTGGGAGACCTCGTGTTGATTAAAGAACCAAACGCACTACCTTTGTATTGGCGCCGTGGGCGCATTGTTAAATTGTCGTATGGAGCGGATGGGGTGCCTAGGGTGGCCGAGGTTTTAGTCGGAGATTCGGTCTTGCAACGTGCCGTCGCGACCTTGTCCCGTTTACCAATCTACTCGCGGACCTAATGCCTTATGTCCGGGGCGGGGGTTTGTTTAGGCAAGAATATTTATTTTTATTATTTACCTTCGAAACGTATTCTAACGCGCGCGCTTGGCCTCGATATCGAGGTCACCTCCCCCTCCCCCCAGCCACCTGACGCGGCGGGATAGGACTTTTCGAGATTTAGTGTAGAATTTCTTGCGAGCTAGACTGACGTTTTTTCCGCTCCTAACTTGTAGAGAAAGTATCAACCCGCGTAAATCGCCGTGAGAACCGTATCGTTCATCAGGAACTACTAACTCCGTTAAATTCATTGTGCAATCATAATAGTGATTTACCTCTGAAGTACTACGTGTAGCTGTCCCATTTCGTGACAACCCAGGAAGAGTGCCTCCAGAGGGGGAAAGTTCCGGAGATACCAGCGCATACCTTCTTCCGGACGGCATTGCGTCATCCAGATCAGGGCCCGTCAACATACACGCACATACAATTACACATAAACTCACGACACTGTCATAAGCCGGGCCGGTCTCGGAGGATCGTCTCCGCTCCTGGAGCAGGTGAGTGCCTTATCGTCTTGACATTTCCCCTTGTTTGTTTCCATCAGAAAATTTCCACGTGGCCACATTGAGCCCGACCTACGTCTGCTCGGGAAGTCTTCAGCTCATGGGCCCCTGAGGATCTGATCCTTTAAGGGAGCAGCCGTAGGCCGTAACAAACGTAAGTGGATGTTGCGGCCCATAAACACACATCTATCCCCAATCAATGATAATACAGATGCGTTGTCACCCCTGAAGACTAAGATATAATACCTCGTTTCCATCACTAAAGGGTCTCCGATTCTCTGCACTCACCATACGAAACTCAGTGGTATTAAGCTTTTATTCTGTGAGAGTGTGGTCCTACCCCGGCCGAGCCGACCCATTCGTGCTACAGCCCTAATGAGGCTGCAGCATCGATCTATTACAATTATATTATTTAACTATGTCAAAATATTTAGGGTTAATAATTTGTGTTCAAGTATTTTACTTATTTATAGCATTTTTCTAGAAGTTTTTAAACACGAAATTCTGTTTCGCATACTTCTCGACTGATACTCGCAAATACAAACATTTTAACAAAAATTATCTGTCTATTTTTTGCGCCATGTTAGATGTAAGAATACATACCAGATCGAAAATGCCTGGACATGGAGAAGCAACGCATATTTCATCGGGATAATATTGGGTAATGGATACTCTTACGCTACAGCCACAGGGCACAACATTCTCTTATTATTTTATGTCTTTAAATTTTTAAGCTTCACCGAGTATCATGATCCACTGTCGTATCTTGTGGTGGTGTGCGGAAGCAAAGATTACGAGCAGGGTCAGCAGCGCAGGGTCGTAACAGCTTGTGGCTATTATTTTTCTTTATTATTAGAATAGGGGTGAAAACTAGCTCATATTCCACAATAGTACGTGGATGCTGATGCCTATAGACATCTACATTTATCCTTGATTAAGAATCAAAATGCAGATGCGTTGTTACCCCTGAGGACTAGATGGAATGTCTCGTTTCTAGTAAAAAGGGTCTTCGGTTCTCTACACTTACTATACGACACCCAGCAGCAACAAGTTGCTATTTTACGCTAATATTCTGTGAGAGCATGGCCCTTCCGTGGTCGAGCTGACACATTCTTGCTACAACTACAGTGTCAGCATAGCTCTACCACGTAGAAGGCTTAAAATAGCACATTATCATAATAGCCCTGTATCGAAAATGCCAGAAAAATCTTATGGATTCCAATAGATATCGATATGACTGTCTCGTTTATGTCACACATAAAATACTCACATCGGCGACGGACACCAACGTAAAGTGTTAATATATTTACAGCAATTGTGAAGAATAATAAGAAAATGAGGATAAAAAACACAAAAAAGTCCTTCTATATAAATAGTAGGTAATATAAAGAAAGAAGAAAAATATATAGAGTTGGGATCCTTATATATTTTTTTATATTATCATATCTTACTATCTTATGTGGTATTTACGAGAAATCTAAGGAAACCAACATAGAAAAAGACATAAATAAAACGCGGGAATTAAACCCAGCTGTTCCGCTGTTTCTCTGAAATAAATAAGCTTTACGAATAAATTATGATCGTCGCGTGAATGTAAAAATAAAACTGTTGAACTAAAATTCCCTCTCTACCACTGAAAAGTCCTCCTAAAAGTGTACTGGAGTATAGTTTTACGGGCTAATGTAGAAGGACATAACAGTTCAACTTAGTTTTAAGATGCGGTTGTGCTGTGGACTTATTCACTTACAATATAATGAAGATAACACTACTGTTCTCCAATATATGACATTTTATTACGATAATATGTATAATCACACTCACAAACAACTGAACACTTCACGCACAAAAATACTTACTAAGAGACAAGAGAAATGGTTTCACAAAATTTTGTCAAATAAATAAGCTATGAAATGAAATTTGTAGTAGGCCGTAGGACTTGCTTCCACGAACGCTGGAATTGCTTCTTAATTAATTTTATACTAATAGCTGCCTAATAGTTCTTAGCAGCGCTCACTAATTGACAATTTCGTTTAACTGCAGAATATGCGAGAGAAGAGATATTATTATTTTCTACCTACAAATCGAGTAAATTTAAATCTCGCAATTAAGTATTATTTTCATAAAATAAAAGAGACAAACGAGCTTAAACACCTATTAGTAAGTAGCTACTTCAGCCATGTACACCTGCAACCAACTTACAACAAAGAAGTCTACAGGTGCATCGTCACCTCTTAGGAGAAAGATTGAATGCCCCACAGCCTGTAACTATATTGGCTCTCTACACGCTGCAGCTATATTATGGCTGTAACATGAATTGGTCGGTTCGGCCGGGGAGGACTACGATCTCACAGAATACCAGCGTAAAATAGCAGCTTAATGCTGTGTTTCGTACGGTGAGCGCAGATATCAGGATACTTTTATTGGAAACGAGGCATAAATTATTCCATATTAGTCTTCAGAGGTGACAACGCCTTTGGCATTTTGATTCATAATCAAGGATAAGACCGTGTACTCGTGGTTTTGACTGTTTCCTTGCTTTCCTTTAATTGCCTATAAATGAATGCTTTTCATCGTCATTACAACCTTACAAATTACTTTACTGTTCTATTTAATAATAATCATAAATAATAAAGTATTTTTCAGTTCTTTCGTTTCAAAACTAAGAGTAACGATCAAGCTTTTGGAACAGCCAATTTATTTTATCTAAAGACCGTTATTAATAATAAAAAAATAATTAATTAATATTTTTATAGCACAAATAAGACAGTTTTATCAATCAAAAGCATTCTCGCCACTGGCGGCTACGAGAGCCATCTATCAGCGGACTGCTGAATACTTCCCTTTTGATATTACCAATTTGAACCTCCATCCGTCGGGGCGTCCATGCTACGGTATTGCAATACCCGAAATAGCGTTCGGTTCGAATAAAATTCCATTAATTCAAAACTTTCATTATGGGGGGTATCCGACATTATTCCGATGATATCCCGGACGTCAGTCTGAGCGAGATTAGAATGGCTCTCCAGCACCTTAAAAACGGCAAGGCCCCAGGCCAGGATGGAATTACAGCGGAGCTTCTGAAAGCGGGTGGAAAACCGGTACTTGAAGTCCTTCAGAAGCTCTTTAATTCCGTCCTCCATGGTGGCATTACACCGGAGGCGTGGAGCAGAAGTGCGGTGGTCTTGTTCTTCAAGAAAGGCGACAACGCTCTCTTGAAGAACTACAGACCGATTTCCCTTCTGAGCCGCGTCTACGTGCTGTTTTCGAGAGTCATTACGAATCGTCTCGCGCGCAGACTTGACGACTTCCAGCCTCCCGAACAAGCCGGTTTCCGAAAAGGCTTTAGCACCATAGACCACATACATACCCTTCGGCGTCCGAGGAGTACAATTTGCCACTATGTCTGGCGTATGTGGACTATGAGAAAGCCTTTGATTCCGTCGAAATTTGGGCGGTGCTGCAGTCCCTTCAGCGATGCCAAGTTGACTGTCGGTATATCGAAGTGTTGAAGTGCTTGTACAGTAGGGCTACGATGGCTATCCGAGTACAGAACCAGAGTACGAAACCTATCCAATTGCAGAGAGGTGTAAGACAGGGTGACGTCATATCCCCGAAACTCTTCACCGCTGCATTGGAAGATGTTTTCAAGCTTCTGGACTGGAAAGGATACGGTATCAACATCAATGGCGAGTACATCACTCACCTTCGATTTGCCGACGATATAGTCCTTATGGCAGAATCGCTGGAGGACCTAAGCACTATGCTCAATGACCTCAATAGTGTTTCCCAACGGATAGGTCTTAAGATGAACATGGACAAAACAAAGATCATGTTTAATGTCCATGTCACACCTATGCCGGTAGTTGTTGGGAACACTAAGCTCGAAGTTGTTGACGAGTATGTTTACCTGGGACAAATAGTCCGACTAGGTAAGTCCAACTTCGACCGAGAGGTCAATCGACGGATTCAACTCGGTTGGGCAGCGTTCGGGAAATTACGGCACATCTTCTCGTCAGGTATACCTCAAAACTTGAAAACGAGACTGTACACCCAGTGCGTGTTGCCAGTGATGACATACGGAACTGAGACGTGGTCCTTCACTGCTGGCCGGATGAGGAAGCTCAAGGTCGCTCAGCGAGCTATGGAGAGGGCTATGCTCGGAGTTTCTCTGCGTGATAAACTCAGAAATGAGGATATCCGCAGTAGAACCAGAGTGACCGACATAGCCCAACGGATTAGTAAGCTGAAGTGGCAATGGGCCGGCCATATAGCTCGAAGAACCGACAACCGATGGGGAAGAAAGGTTCTCGAGTGGCAGCCTCGTACCGGCAGGCGAAGTGTAGGGCGTCCCCCCACTAGATGGAGTGACGACCTGGTAAGATTTGCAGGAAGTCGATGGATGCAGGTGGCTCAGGACCGTGCTTTGTGGCATTCTTTGGGGGAGGCCTATGTTCAGCAGTGGACTTGTGAAGGGCTGTAATGATGATGATGATGATGAATTCAAAACTGGATTCTATCGGAAGTAGGCTGGCAGGTATTAATGAGCTGTAGTAGAAATTTTTCATGAGGTGGACTTTTGGATTGTTTGTCAATTCAATAGCATCGGCTACTTGAATAAAACTGAAATAAATATCAAACAACATTGTTCTTAACTGTTATTAAATAGGATATAATTTTAAGGCTTAAAACATAATTCCGCTCACTGGTGTTTGTATATATAATAAGTTAAGGCATACAAACTACAACAGAATCCCTTAAAAATAGAATAAAATATTTTCAATTTGATGTCTGAACACTTTTCCGCTCTCTAGTTACTAAGCACCTCTCAACGTTTCGTCGCGTCGTTGCAGTGAAGATAGGGCACATTCTCTTTGGGGCCAACGTCTGCCTCAGTACAACTACCTAGTTTTCTTTTTCCCCTCTTCCCACCTGAAGTAGACTATTGACACGAATAATATATTAGATGGGGATTTTAGAATATCTCAAGTTCGGAGTAATCGCTTGTTTTTTAATACTTCACTAAACTTTGATCGCTATATGATATCACATTTTAAATGAGAATTTACACTGTTTAAATGTACATATGCTAACTTTAATACACAATGAGTATGCTTATTAATGTTATTTACTATGTGATAGTTTAAAATAATAAAACCTTATAGCATCTTGGCCGCTAGTAGAATTTTGAAACCCATAAATTTTGGACGCAAGTACGCACGCAAACACATATTTTAGCATGTAACAGTCACGCTGCAGCTATAATATGGGTCTCATATTCGAAAGGGTCTGCTCGATTAGATATTTAGCCGTATTAGGATGCTTACAGACACTCAGAATGCTATGGAAAGAGTGTGCTTGAAATTTCTCGGCGGGTATAAACTCCATGAATACGATATCCACAGAAAAACAGTGCCCTGAAGTGGAAGTGAACCGGCCATTTAGTTTGAAGAACCAACAACACATAGGAATGAAAGGTTCTCAAGTGGTAGCTCCATACTGGTAAATGCAGTGGCAGGCTTCCCCCAATAGATGGAGGCAGACAGGCCCTTACATCGTCATCATTATTACAGCCACTGCTGAACATAGGCCTCCCCCAAGGAATGCTACAAAGCCCGGTCCTGAGCCACCTGCATCCAACAACTTCCTACATGTCTTACAAGGTTGTCACTCCATCTAGTGGGGGAGACGCCCTACACTTCACCTACCGGTACGAGGCTGCCAATCGAGAACCTTTTTCCCCCAACGGTTGGCCATATAGCTTTAGAATCGAATCAACACTAAATTTATAATGTTAAAATATTTTATAAAATCAAATCTAATAAGATTGCACACTATTTTAAAAAAGCTATAATAAATAAAAACTAAAACTAAAAATTTAAATTGTCACTGTCAGATTTAATTAATCGGAAGTTTTGTTAACATATACAACACAAGAAAACAATAACTTAATGACACTTACTCATTAAGTTATCGTTTTCTTGTCATGACATCTATTTATTAATCTGGATGAAGGCGGTCCACCACTGTGCGATTTAGAAGAAGTTTTCTTCCTCGCACAACTTCCTTGTGTAATTAATTACCACCAGCGATTTTTCCGGACCGATACGACTTAGGGATCTTCAAGAAAAGAGCCGACTCCTTTTTAAAAGGCCGGAAACGCATCTGCAATTCCCCCGGTCTCGCATTTGTTCATGGGCGACGGTAGTCACTTACCATCAGGTGAGCTGCACGCTCGTTTGCCCCTTCCTATAAAAAATACTTTTATTATAACTTTTAATTTACCTTTTTATTTCTGAAAAGATAAAACAAAGATATAAAAATATATATAAAAAGAGATATTAAAAAAAACATTCATTCATGATCAGCAAAAAATAAAATTACAGTGCATTATTTAATTATGAAATATAAAAAAATAAATTTAAACAATTAAAATATATCAATTTTAAAATTAGTGTACTATGAAAATTAATTTATAATTAATTAATCATCTAATATAATATA
Organism: Parnassius mnemosyne; assembly: GCA_963668995.1. NCBI lineage: Eukaryota > Metazoa > Arthropoda > Insecta > Lepidoptera > Papilionidae > Parnassius > Parnassius mnemosyne. Next base: position 49,694,847 of record CAVLGL010000104.1, on the reverse strand, counting down.
TTTAATTTTATTGTTTTACTACGTTTCATATTTTTTATTTTTTGGGTACTCATTATCGGTGAAAAACATCTCCTTCTTTAACCATTTACCTACACCATGCGCGAATCCCAACTCTTAATAATTAATTATTAATTAATTATAAATACTTGAATAAGAAACAATAAAGAATAGCACCACTCTTTCTCTCCCAATACAGCTAGTCCCCGCGGGACAGAACGACTACAACCCTCCATTGAAACTAAATCATTACTAAAAATACGTGCAGATCTTCAACATACAAAATCTCTATTCTATGAGAAAAAAGAAGGAGCTATCACAATTATTCAAAACTTCATACAAAAGAATTAAGGAAAGATTACCAACGAAATAGAATACAAATATTACAGGAACACCTTAATAGTAGGAGTCTTAAAAAAGCTTATAAGCAATTAAACATAAAATTAACATTATGTTTCGAGCTATATGGCCGGCCCATTGCCACTTCAGCTTACCAATCCGTTGAGCTATGTCGGTCAATCTAGTTCTACTGCGGATATTCTCATTTCTAAGTTTATCGGGCAGAGAAACCCCGAGCATAGCCCTCTCCATAGCTCGCTGAGCAACCTTGAGCATCCTCATACGGCCAGCAGTGAAGGACCACGTCTCAGATCCATAAGCTGTCACTGGCACCACGCACTGGTTTTACAATCTTGTTTTCAGGTTTTGAGGTATATTTGATGAGAAGGTGTCTCATAATTTCCCGAGCACTGCCCAGCCCAGTTGATTCCTTCGATTGATGACCTCTAGGTCTAAGTTGGACTCACCTATTCGGACTATTTGTCCCATGATTACCTGGGACAAAGAGTCTGACAACTTCAAGCATTGTGCTCCGAACAACTACCGGCATAGGTGGGACATGGACATTAAACATGATTTTAGTTTTGTCCATGTTCATCTTAAGACCTATCCGTTGGGAGACACTATTGAGGTCATTGATCATAGTGCTTAGGTCCTCCAGCTATTCTGCCATAAGGACTATATCGTCGGCAAATCGAAGGTGAGTGATATACTCGCCATTGATGTTGATACCGCATCCTTTCCAGTCCAGCAGCCTGAAAACGTCTTCCAATGCAGAGGTGAAGAGTTTCGGGGATATGATGTCACCCTGTCTTACACCTCTCTGCAGTTGGATAGGTTTCGTACTCTGATTCTGTACTCGGATAGCCATCGTAGCTCTATTGTACAAACACTTCAGCACTTCGATATACCGACAGTCAACTTGGCACCGCTGAAGGGACTGCAGCACTGCCCAAATTTCGACGGAATCAAAGGCTTTCTCATAGTCCACATACGCAAGGCAAAGTGGCAGATCATACTCCTCTGTCTTCTGTATAATTTGCCAAAGGGTGTGTATGTGGTCTATGGTACTAAGGCCTTTTCGGAAACCGGCTTGTTTAGGAGGCGGGAAGTCGTCAAGTTTGCGTGCGAGACGATTCGAAATGACTCACGAAAACAGCACGTAGACGCTTCTCAGAAGGGAAATCGGTCTGTAGTTCTTCAAGAGAGCGTTGTCGCCTTTGTTGAAGAACAAGACCACCGCACTTATGCTCCACGCCTCCGGAGTAGGGCCACCATGGAGGACGTAATTAAAGAGCCTCTGAAGGACTTCCAGTACCGGTTTTCCACCCGCTTTCAGAAGCTCCGCTGTAATTCCATCCTCGCCCGGGGACTTGCTGATTTTAGGGTGCTTGAGTGCCATTCTAATCTCGCTCATACTGACGTTCGGAATATCTTCGGAATGGTCTCCGATAAGACTCGCTCTTGGATCGTAACTCACACTTGCGTGTAGCTCCAATGATGACGTGTACAGCTGTTCATAGAACCTCTCAATCTCACTCAAAATCTCAGGTGTCCCGGAAACGATGCTGCCACACTCGGTCTTCAGCTTTGACAGTTGGCTCTTTCTGTCAGATAGATCTCTGGCAAAGATTTTGGAGTCTTGTTTCCGCTTGATCGCTTCTTCAATACAAGCTGTATTGAAGTAGCGTAAGTTCCGCCGTATGCATTTGGAGATCTGTCTGTTAATTTGTCTGTAAGCTATCAAATTATGTACAAATTACATGAACAAAAATATTATATAAGGCTATTATGTCTTCTATCCTTTATAAAATTATTAGTTAAACTTTTCATATTTTTAGAATAATATAATTTTTCCGTTCCTTTCTTAGGTTGCTTAATGTTTTCAAAAATTTACAATAACTAAAAATGACGTGATTAAGTCAATCTTTCGTATTTGCAGGGTTGCCTATTGAGAATGATTGCACTCAAAATTGGCAAATATTGTCTGTGCTTAGCCCGAACTGTGTGGATAGAGCACTCCACTCATTGTATCGGACATCCAGACACTGCTCAATAGTTTCGAGTATTTGAGATTCCGTTGGCTTTTTATAGACCATAATATTTTCTTTCACTTTAAATCAGATAATTTATTTTATAAAAAAGCTTGTATTTTGTAAGTTATTTTACGAAGTAGCGGTTAATTGAAAAAAGTCAAGTAAATAATAAAAATAGATATTGCAAAATAAATATTAAAAAAAAAAACAATCTAATAGATTTTTCAATCGTAGGTTATTCGTAGGTTAAAACGCGACATAAAGAAAAAAATACATTTGTATGAATACAATAGCTCAATTGATTAACTTTTACATTCAGTCGGGTTACAATTTACCTATTTAATTTTTCCTTTTTTAAGTCCCGACGTTTCGGGCACTTTACAACACCCGCGGTAACGAGGGAACAAGCACTGGCTTAGAAAAGTGAAATAAACTATAATATAAGAATTAAATAAATATAAAGAATTAAATAATATAAGAACATACAACGCATTATTCTAAATGTAAAAACCCGTAGGCAATTATGAAAATGGAGTTCTATTATTCACGATATTATATATTGTATTATTTGGTAGGTTCTTATAATTGACATGTAGCAGATGTTATCTTTTATTAAAACCATTCCTCCCAATAACAAATTAATAAAAAGCAATAAAAGCACAATATTAAACGCATTTTTAGATTACAAAAAATATAAGACGCTTATAACAAAATATTGTTAATATATAAATATAAATAATTTTGAACGGAAACCTACTGTTGAAATTAAAATATTAATACGAACGACTGCTTGGTAGGTTGGTCTAGTGACTGTTTGCATCTCGGCTCGGACCAAAATCAGTTATTGGGATTTTCTGTTTCAGAGTTGGCAGGGTTTTTTTTATAGGATATGGTGACAAACGAACACACACTCCACCTGATTGTAAGTGGTTGCTGTGGCCCATAGACATCTACATCTATCCTCATTTGCGAACCAAAATGCAGATGCGTTGTCACCCGTGAGTACTAAGATGGAATGCCTCTTTTTCAGTAAAAAGGGTCTCCGGTTCTCTTCGTTCACCATACGAAACACAGCAGCATAAAGCTTCTATTTTACGCTGGTATTCCGTGAGAGCGTGGTCCAATCATTATGTTACACAAATTAACAACACAACAAATTAGAAATAGCTTGGTAGCGATCACCTCATTTCCAGAGGTTATTATCATCCATAAATTATTTAATATTATAATAACCCTTTTATACAAACTTAGTTCAATAAAGTTTTTGAACTTTGAGCAGGTCAAATTTTGTATATTTTCTGGAATTTTTTTGTAAAAGCGTATACATCGCCCCAAAAATGAATTACTGACTCGATGGAGTCGAGTAACTGGTATTACTAGCTTGTGTCTGTTCCTAGTATTTACAGAATGAATATCACTTTTTTTTTGTTAAACTACTTTTATTTTTGTGTACGTACATTACATTTTCATAAAAGTATTGAGAGGCCAAAGTTAATATATATTAATTTCATTAACACATTAAACGCCATGCTAATTATAACCAAAATTGATTTTTTTTGTCTTGGTGCACTTTGATGTATTATTAGGAGACATGAATATCCATATATGCTAGACCGCTGTAAAAGGTATAGTTTAGAAAAAAAACCTATAAAACCTCATGAGGTCACGGGTGTCCAACGCGGCGCCATGATATAAAAAAGAGCGTTTCCGTTACCGAGACGCCGCGTTGGTCACGCTTCCGGCCACCCGCCCCCGCAGTCGATCGTCAACTTTCAATCAAATATAGAAATAGTCCAATTCAGAAGGCAATTGGTAGACTACTTGACTCAGACAGAAAGTGGACCTGAAGCAAGCAATGAGCGACCAAGAAGAGTTAAACATAAACTTCAAACCAAAGAAGGTACTGTGAGAAGAACAAGGCGTTTTTGTGCCCAATGTTATAAAACTAATGTTGGTACTTATGGATCCAAGGCCGCCAAAAACAAAACTAAAAAAGTCTTTACATTTTGCAGCGAATGCGATAACAAACCGCATTTATGTTTGCCTTGTTTTAATAGAATTGATAAAATATAAAGGATTAGTTTGAAACGTTTTTCTACTTTGTAAGTCCTTACATCATTGCGAATTTTGTTATTTGACTACCTTAAGTTTTGTAATAAATATAACCTTGTTTTTCCATTGGATGCTATGTTTCTTTTCATAGACAAATGTATTTAGATAAATGTTCAGAGTATACAAAAAGTAGCTTCAGTCAAAATCTAAGCCGGCTTCAGTGAAAAAAGCACAATACAGGTCTAACGTGGGAATGTATGGGTAAATGTACCTAACTTGTTTGCCGTTTGCCTGAAAGTCGCGAACAGCTTAACTGATTTCGATGTAGCTTGGACCATTAGTTAAAACATTTAGTCGGAATATTCCATATTTAATTTAATTGAAATATATTTCATCGACTTTTTTCTGACAATATTTTTCGGTGTGAAGCCGGGGTGGGTCGCTAGTCAACCCATAAATTAACGTTATGGAATGCTACATAATATTTATGAGGTTTAAAAGCCAAAGAACGTATTTTTAAAAGTAAATTAATGCTTCAAAAAATGTTTTAATAATGTTGGCAAGTAGAACCACGGACGGCAATAAGGTTTTCCTTATAACTTGAAAAAAAAATTAGCTACACAAGAACCATTCAGCAAAAGTGTTCTACAGCGCCACTCCGGCCACATGCTTGCTATAAATCAATGAAATCTAAGTGCTTAGCGGTAGAAATAAGGTTCAAAGTCAGATATGCCTCGAGGTCACCGGTGACCTACGTGGCGTCTAGACACGGGGCAGGGTCCGGTCACCGGTGACCTACGTGGCGTTTAATGTGTTAAATTTTTGTCGCAGCGACGCTTTAGGCTTTAATTCATAAATTGCTCTTATGTCCCTCTTCTGTAACACAAATATAATTTTAGTGTCAGCTGCGTGTCCCCATAGTAAAATACCATACGACATTATGCTATGGAAATAGCTAAAGTGAACTAGTCTAACTGTTTCAACACTGGTAAGATTTCTTATCCTTTTTACAGCATATGCTGCAGAACTAAGTCTGCTTGCTGGTTTTGATATATGGGGGCTCCATTGAAGCGTCGCACCTAGTGTGATTCCAAGAAAAATAGTGGTATCTACAACACTCGTTTTCTCCCCATTTAAAATAACATTAGTGTTTAATTGTTTGACATTTGGAGTCATGAATTTCATACATTTTGTTTTAGTGCCATTTAAATGCAAATTATTAACATTGAACCAATTTACTAATTTAGATATAGCATTATTTACTTTGTAATATTTTAGCAATTGTCGACTTAATTTGAAAATTAGAGAAGTGTCATCTGCAAATAATATTATATCATAGTTATCCCCTACTATGTAAGGTAAGTCATTAATGTACACAAGAAATAGAAAGGGGCCGGAAATTGAGCCTTGCGGCACGCCCATTTGTACAATCGACCCGGAAGAGCTCATACTGTTAATGACAACTTTATCGCGTTCTCTTACTTAAATATGAAATAATTAATTTAAGATTTTATTTTCATGACGAACACTATCGAAGGTCTTGGATAGGTCACAAAATATACCCAAAGCATTCTGTGAATTCTCCCATGCATTAAAGATATATTTAATCAGCTCAACACTGGCATCAATTGTCGAGCGACCTATTGTGAAACCAAATTGATTTTTATGAAGTAAATTATTTATATTAAAGAAATTTAACATTTGATCAAGAACATTTTTTTCAAAAATCTTACTGTTGGTAGTACAGAAATAGGTCTAAAATTGGCGTGGTCTAATGTACTACCAGATTTAAAAAAATTACTAAAATTACTAAATTACTAATTATTAAGTACTACCAAATTTAAATGTATTACCTTACCATGCTTTATTAAATCAGGAAACACACCAGATTCGTTACTATTTAATATTAAAAATAATAGCTAAATGAGGCGCGATTGTATCTATTATAGACGCAATAACTTTAACGGAAATCCCCCACAGACCCGCAGTTTTCGTAACATCAGTAGTTTTAAAATATTTTACAATACGATTTGAATATACTCGTATATTAAATCAATAGGTACCTGATAACGGAATCCATCATTCCGTCTCATGGGTTTCATAGGTGACTATGGGGAATGCCAGAAAAATTTCATGGCTTCCGAAAAATGGCGATATAACCATCCGCTTTACAAGTAGCGTCAAGTGTACGAGACATTTGGCACTGCGACCATCAATCCTACTGCGACTACCAATCATGATAAATTCAACAAATCTTTCCCACAACGGGAGAAGCCCATGCCTAGTTGTAGATTTTTATGGACCGACTGTTGTTCCCCGCGAATTCATCCGCGTGGAATTTATAACGATTGATTACCAAGTATTTTAATTTTTTACGCGAAACCCTTATAATTTTTTGAAACAAAATTAGCCTGATTTACTCCTTATAAAATCAAATTTCTGCCAGTGAAAATCCTGTTAAAATCGCACCAGAAACTTCGGAGATTAGCCGTAATAAACAGACATATAGACAAAAATTTTAACATTTTTTTTTTGTTTAAGTACCTTATATAGTAGCACTTATAACAACATAAATAAATAATTTATTCATATGCATTTAGAATAAAGCTGTTATTTTTAATTCCCGGTGTAAACAGAGTGGTGTTATAAGTTTGTCGTGTGTATTTGTAAATCTGTTTGTCTGTCTGTGGCCTCATAGCTCCTGAATCCATGAACCAATTTTAATCAAACAAGGAGTTACGCGTTACGGTAACGATGACTTGTGAAGTTACTTTTTCCCTCCACCGCCTTTTATTCTAACACCCATGAGAAATAAGTGCGGCTGATACTTTCTCAACGCAATGATTGCCTACGTGATTGTTGTTACTTTTATTTATGTAAGAGTGTTTTTGTTTATTTTCCTTCCCTTGAGCGTAATATCCTAGTATCATTTATCGTCAACCGAGAATAACGATAAACTTTCTTAAGTTTTATGGAACCTTTTGCTCCTTGAGTTAAAAGCAATACTGCACATATTTCTTGTGAATCTTAGATTTAATTTTGTCTACATTGTAGTACCGTAGATCATTGTTTCGGAAAAATTTTTCATGTTACTAAAATTGTTAAATATAAATTTGTTTATATCCGCGTAATGAAAAAACATGATGTATCTACCTAGTTACCTAGTTTGAAGAGCAACTCTCGACCTCCCTCAATTGCGTGTACTATTCCTGTCACCACTACTCTCAACACCACCAAACTAGGAAAGACACACTACCGTCGCTAATATGATACGTGTGAAGTAGACTAACTTAGTCTACTTGACCTGACGATGCCTCGTGTAGTATGTGTAATGTATTTCATTAGGCGGATATAAGAAAATTAATTTTTAACATGTTTATAACATTTTTGGATTTTTAGAGTAACACCTGATTCTATTGATTACTTTTCGTGATACTCCCAACTGGCAAGGAGTTAATTGCAATTTAATGTGCTTTAGACACGGACGTATAAATAAGGCGGAGAGAATTTTTGTTAAGAAAGGAATGATGCACTGTAATGGCGGCGATGCAAGTATGTTTGTGTGTTATATAGGGTTGTCATGTGTAACAAAATTTCCTCATTCTTTTTATAAAACAATCTGTCAAAATATAGCATAACTTTAACGAAATACCAATTTATTATTACGTAACTAATGTAAATAACACGTGTGATGATTTAAAAAAATCTATGAATTTAGATTTTAATTGAAATCGAATTATTCTATTTCAATCAATATCGATTTAAATTAATGTTATACTATACAAAAATTGTATTTTATTATTGGAACGAAATATATAACAAATAAACATATTATAGGTAACCAAAAAATTAATATAAAATAAATTTACAATATATTACGTTAGAATTAGAAAACATTTAGAAACAGCATGGTAGCGATCACCTCAATGTCATGTATTATCAATATATACAATTACTTACTCTTTTGAGTCGATTAACTGGTATAACTAACTTGTGCTTGTTCCTAGTATTTACACAATGTACATCATTAAATACAAATACATACATTAAATTTTCGTAAATATACTGAGAGGCTAAAGGTAATATATTTATTTCTTAAAATTTTCTGCAAGTGTAAATTGTAGTTATTATTTTTATGACAATAAGTCATAAATAATTACCATAATTTACTCATTTTCATAACAAACAACAATGTTAAAAACCTTTTTGTTGAATATTTTTTTTAAACAACTGTCTTTTACTTTCGAAATTTCTTGAAATCCCCTCTAATTTGGAAATATGGTGGAATCGAATCGCCATATATTTTTCTGCTATATATTTATTAAGACTTATCGTGTGCTCTATCCCTGCAAATGTGTGTTCAAATTCCAAGCTTACAAAAACCCTGTCATTGGCAATAAACTTTTCAAATATTTTTGTAAGTATATACTTTTATTGCCTTTCATTGTACATTGTAATGTTTTCCTTAATAACCTTTCGTACAACCATTTCGCAAGTACAACAAATATTAAATAAATTGTAAGATGGAAAATGTCCACCTCCGAAATTTATTTATTATTTTTCAAATTTATTTATTTATGAAAGAAATACCTTTCTACAGTATACAAACGCGTGGTGCATTTTTGGCGTTTAATTTTTTTTGTTGCATAATAAGTAATGCTAACCGCCATAATTATATCCTATTATTAAAAACATGGCAACATATTTAAGAACCTTCTTAACCATATATATATAATCAGCCCAATTTTCAGGAAATGGTAACACAGTAAAAAATAAAAATAACGATTACAGCACCACATAATGGACTATGGCCAAAATGCATATAAGCGCATTATAATCGATCGGTACTTTTTTTAGAAACATTGTAATAATAAAGTGAACATATAACAACCTGACGAGGTTATTGGGCAAACATATATACCGTATCCGTTCCAACGTGGGTAAAAATAGGAATTTCCCAAATTTCGGGTAATTTTCCCTATAAATAATTAACAACACTGATCACGTGACTCATGTTTTGTGTTCCAAATATAGCATTTTAATTTAAGACATAAAATTCTCAAATAAGTGATTATAATTATGAAGGGTCATTCCTTGATGTTTTTTGATAAAACCACTATGATTTTTACAAAATTTAAGGACGCAAGACGGCATATTGATTTTTGTTTTTACTTATCACAACTACTTCTCGCGGACGACGCTTGTTGCGTAATGGCGGGCGCTTGACTTATTATTAGCGAATGAATGTGCGCGTGACCCCTTGTACGTACAAGAGAGCTGACTTATAAGGCTCGCCACATACATACGGAATTCTGTTTCGAGATTCCGTTTCGATATTCCGATTCGGAATCCCGAACGCAGCAAGTCCATATAAAATCGATGACCCGCCACACACGTACGGTAGTTTTCCGTTCGATATTTTGCGGGCAAAACGGGATTCCGTTTGTGTGTGGCCGACCGTTCGAAATTCCGAAACGGAATCTCGAAACGGAATTCCGTATGTATGTGGCCGGCCTTATGGGTGCCTCGGTGAGTTGCATAGCGAGATTCAGTTCGCCTTATTTAAGGATGATTCACGCTACAACGTGGCGCGGCCGGGCCGGTCAAACATTATGGTGTACTTTTTGTATGAAGCGATTCATGCCTGACCGTGGCCCGGCCGTGCCCCGGCCGTACGCCGCCGGGACTCGGCCGGGGCACGGCGTTGAAATGTCGGTGGGTATTGTTTCCCGGCTCTGGCACGGTCCGGCCCCGACACGTTGTAACATGAACATATGCGCTCGGGCGCCCGGAGAGCAGTCAACGTCAAATCTTAGTGAAGTGAGCAGCTCAACAGCAAAATGGACGATGAAAAATTATTAGAATGTGTGCGCAAGTACCCTGTGATTTACGATATGAGCCATCCTAAGTATTTAGATAACAAATACAAAAATATTATTTGGAAAACCATTTCGGACGAAATAAAACAATCTGGTAAGTTGTAACTAACATGTAAGTACATGTGAGTGGGATTATCGGTTTTTAGTAGGTATTTTAGAATATGTTAGGTAAATTATAAGAAGTATATTATAGTGTAAGTATGTATTTATTCTTGATACTGTTGTCCTATAAAATTACGTCCCGCTGTTGACGCTAAATATTCTTTAAATGTTTCTCTTACCGCAAATGCATCATTAGCCGGTCTTCCTGGTTGAACGCTCAATGGATTTAATAAATGTGGTTACGCATTTTGTGCACTATTATTGATAAGCCCTGTGTAATCTTTTTGTTCGCATAAAAAATTATGCAGTACGCATGTAGATAGAATAATGTAATCAACATTTTCTGGAGCAAGTTTCATTCTTCTTTGAAATATTCTAAATCTTTGTGTCAAAATACCAAAGGCATTTTCGACTAGTCGCCGGGCCAAAGACAGTCTATGATTGAAATTCGTTTTATTAGCGTCACCTGTTGCTTGGTGTCCTGGATACGGTCGCATTAGGTATGTTTTCAAAGGAAACGCTTCATCAGCAATTATTACATATGGTGCAAACGTAGAGGAACCGGGTAAATTTTTACCAATAGGTACATGAAGCGTCCCATTTTCTAAACGTTTTCCAAGATTACATTGTGCAAAAATGCCACCATCACTGTTTCGTCCGTACTCATACTATCTTTTTACAGATGATGTATGTAAAAAAAGGTGGGCAAACATACGGGACCAGTTCAAAAAACATAGAAACAAACGTAAAACCAAGAGTGCACAGGGTGCTGTGGCAATAAAAAAATATAAATATGAAGAGAGCTTGAATTTTTTACTGCCTCATATACAGGATCGAAATACAATAACAAGTATCGAGCGTGAGAACGAAGAGACGCAAAACGAAACGGTTACTTCGCCAGTTACTACGCCCAACGAAACAATTAACACCGATGAACAGCAGCAGCAGGAAGATCGCTCACCAGCTATTAGTGAACCAAATTTTACGCTACCTGCTGATGCGAATCCATATCCCCCGTCAACTGCACAATTCACTCGTTCCGGCAACCGCAATTGCAATGCAACCGTTGCAACTGCACACAATCGCCGTCGTATAGTGCCACAATCCCAGTCCTCTGCGTCAAGCGCATTAATGGAATACATTCTAAAAAATAAAGAAAAGTCCAACACACAAAACATTCATCCTATTGATGCTTTCTTCAACGGTTTGGCAGCCACCATAAAATCTTTTTCCCCTTACTATCAGCATCTTGCAAAAGGAAGAATATTTGCAGTAGTACAAGATTTGGAGTGGGAGCAATTGTCATCAGAGCCTTCTTCTTACACATCTCCAATGAGTGGAACAACGTCAGCGTCGTCTACTAATTCAAGGTCGGTGTATGCACCGGTTCCGATGACTACACCAACGCCAACACCGGAATCAACGCCTACGGAACCTACGCCTTCGGAACCTTCGCCTTCGGAACTTACGCCTTTGGAATCTAATAATTTGTCTACTTTATTTTCAGAGTTCACGGCAGACTAATGAAATGAATAAATACTATGCGAATTATTTAAATTTTTACTTTTTTTCATTCACAATGCAATTTTGATTATTGAAAAATTGAAAATGAAGTATTTAGAAAAAATCGACCCATCTTACAACCAGCTCTGATAGATGGTTGTGAGACGGGTCAATTTGTAATACTACATTTTTAAATACTATGTGATTTAGTGCATATCAATTTATTATTTACCTGATGCAGACTGCTAATCGTTCGATGGGAGATATAGGCTTTTGAAATCTTGTAATTTTTTTGGTTAGGTCTGGTTTTAGTAAAAAAGTAAAGCATTCTTTAGACATTCTAAAATAACCATAAAACTTGCTCTCATCATCTATTAATTCTTTGTAAAGTAAAGAAAATTCTTCTTCTGCTTCTCGCTTTCTCCAGGTTGGATGTACACCCCATCTTCTTTTAGTAGTTTCGCTTCGTTTTTCCAATACTTCATCATCGATGGCAATTGCAAATTCAACAGTGGTAGAGCTAAGCGGTAGCTTTTGCTGTCGCACGGATGGGCCAGCTCGAACCGGGGTGGTACCACGACCTCACAAAATACCAGCGTGAAGTAGAGGTTTACCTCTGCGTTGCGCTTGGTGAGTGCAGGTGGCCGGAGGCCCAATTCCCCCCCCCCCCCCCCCCCCATCAACATGGTAGTGGAATTAAATACAAGACTACCCCAGGAGGGTACCAGCACCCCTGGAGAATCCCTCGCTGAGCATCCACGACCAAACTACTTCACTCCTGAGCGTGGGTGCTCAGGCTGCCCCGCGTATTCTGGGGGGGGCAAAATTCCGCTCGTGACTAATGCTGCTCGGGGCAAGCGGAGCAATACAACCAAGGCGACCCCTGTCACGCTATCCGTGAATTTTTGCAACATCAGGGGACTTCATTCCAACCTTAACGCTGTCCATTACCATCTAGAGACGGCGAAGCCGGCCTTGCTCTTTTTAACCGAGACTCAGGTGTCCTCTCCGGCTGATACTTCATATCTCTCCTACCCGGGATACAAATTGGAACACTCCTTTGTGCCCCGGGCTGGAGTTTGTGTATACGTCAGAGAGGACATCTGTTTTCGACGCCTCGGCAGCCTTGAAGGTACGGACCTGTCCATCCTATGGCTGCGCGTAGACAGCGACGATCATCCCCGCGTCTACGGGTGCCTCTATAGGTCCCATAGCGGTAATGCCGACACAGACCGACTCATCGACCACGTCCAAATGGCTGCAGACTCCGTGCTACAACAGGTCCCATCCGCAGAGATCGTGATACTCGGTGATTTCAACGCCCACCACGCTGAATGGCTTGGTTCTCGTTTAACCAATCATGCGGGTAGATCTGTCTACGACTTTGCTTTGGCATATGGTCTAACACAACTGGTTACTTCGCCTACGCGGATCCCAGATGTGGAAGACCATGTACCTTCCCTGTTGGACCTTCTGTTGACCTCTCATCCGGATGGATATCAGGTCTCCGTCGATGCCCCTCTGGGCTCTTCGGACCATTGTCTGATCCAGATCACGGTGCCACTCACGCTCCAATCGCAGTTGCGATCTGCAGCTTGCCGCCGTGTTTGGCACTATAGGTCAGCTGATTGGGACGGGATGCGGTCTTTTTTTGCATCCTACCCTTGGGGGCGGGTTTGCTTCTCGCCGGAAGATCCCAGCGTTGTTGCTGATTCTGTTGCTGATGTGGTACTTCAGGGTATGGAACTTTTTATTCCATCCTCTGTGGTGCCCATCGGAGGCAGATCCCAGCCATGGTTTGGTCGCTCCTGTAATATAGCATCACGCTATAAGCAGGAGTGCTACCGGGCCTGGGCTGACGCATCAACGTCTCGGGATTTAAATACCAGCGCACTTAAAAAGAAGTATAATTCCGCCTCCAGGTCACATCGGCAGAATTGGCGAGAAGCTAGTTCGCCTTCCTTCGGGAACCCGTGCATTCTGGTCTCTCGCCAAGGCTGTCCAAGGGAACTTCTGTCAGCCATCCCTTCCATCTCTGCACAGAGAGGACGACTCACTGGCCCATGCCGCAAAAGAGAAAGCATATCTGTTGTGCTCTCTTTTCGTCTAACTCGACTCTAGATGACGGAGGGAACACACCGCCGACCATCCCGCGATGTGAGTGCTCCATGCCGGATGTGCGATTTACACAGCGCTCGGTTCGCAAAGCACTCTTCTCCCTGGACGTCAGCAAGTCGAGTGGGCCCAATGGAGTCCCTCCCATTGTGCTGAAGACGTGTGCTCCGGAGTTGCCACCGTTTTTAATGCGTCTTTTCCGGTACTCCTACTCCCAAGGCGTAGTCCCGAATTCATGGAAGACAGCTTTAGTCCACCCGATCCCTAAAAAAGGCGACCGCTCAGACCCGTCCAACTACAGGCCTATCGCCATCACCTCCTTGTTCTCCAAAATAATGGAATCCATTATAAACTTCCAGCTCATGAGGTACCTTGAGGATCACCAGCTGATCACTGACCGTCAGTACGGTTTTCGTCGGCGTCGAAAAAAAAAAAGAAAATCTTTCCCTCCAATGTCCTGTGCACTCTTCGACTTATTATGACAAATCATTCTCTGTTCTTGGAGTAAGACTTTGGAACTCCTTACCCCAGTCAATTAGAAGTGCTCAATCCTTAAATGTATTCCAGAAACAGATTAAAGAATACTATTTGTCTCTCTAACTCCTCTCACTTCCTCCGCTTAATTATGGTCATTGATCTGCCTGAAGAATGTTATCTTTTTAATGCATAAGTTTGTATCTTTATTTTATTTTTATTTGTGTTTTTTATTTTTATTTTTTATTTTAGTGCACCCTACCCATTGTTCTTTTTCTTATTTTGTATTTATTTCTTCTTCTGGGTTGTCTGGAAGAGATTGCTATGTAGCAATAAGACCGCCCTTTGTATTTCCCTCAATAGTTGTTATTTTTTATTTTTGATTTTGTTATCTTTTCTTGGTGTACAATAAAGAGTATTGTATTGTATTGTATTGTATTGATCAGCAGGTGATCTTCTAGTTTACTTAACTCATAGATGGGCGGAGGCAGTAGAGTCCAAGGGGGAGGCATTGGCCGTTAGTTTGGACATAGCGAAGGCCTTCGATCGGGTCTGGCCCAAGGCGCTTCTTTCGAAGCTTCCTTCCTATGGGCTTCCCGAGAAATTGTGCAAATGGATCACCAGTTTCCTTGCTGATCGGAGCATCAAGGTCGTAGTTGACGGTGCATGCTCTGATTTCAAGCCTATCGACGCTGGTGTTCCACAAGGCTGCGTGCTATCACTAACGCTGTTTCTCCTGCATATCAATGATATGTTGCTAACTGGTAGCATTCATTGCTATGCAGACGACAGCACTGGGGATGCCTTATATACCGGCCGTGCCAATATTTCTCGGGAAAACGTCGCCGAGTACCGGGACAAACTTGTGTCTGAAGTCGAGTCTTTGCTTAACAAAGTCTCGGATTGGGGCCGACTAAATCTAGTCCAGTTCTATCCCCAGAAGACACAAGTTTGCGCGTTTACCGCTAAAAAGAACCCCTTTGTCGTATCTCCTCAGTTTCAAGGCACTCCCCTTGCTATCTGAGCCAGTATCGGAATCCTTGGCGTCGACATATCGAATAGCGCGCAGTTTCGTGGTCACTTGGAAGGGAAGGCCAAATTGGCCTCTAAAAAGCTTGGCGTGCTCAGCAGAGCGGGACAGTATTTCATGCCGGCACATCGCTTGCAACTTTACAAAGCGCAAGTTCGGCCCCACATGGAATACTGTTCTCATCTCTGGGCCGGGGCACCCCAGTGCCAGCTCCTTCCACTTAACCGCATCCAGCGCAGAGCGATTCGAATCGTCGACGACCGAGTTATTTCCGATCGGCTCGACACACTGGCACTGCGTAGAGATGTTGCATCTCTTTGCGTCTTTTATCGCATCTATCATGGGGAGTGCTCTGAGGAATTGTTCGGACTAATTCCAGCCGCTCAATTTCACCTTCGCACATCGCAACAAAACTCGCGTTACCATCCATACCATCTGGATGATTGGCGGTCCACCACTGTGCGATTTAGAAGAAGTTTTCTCCCTCGCACAAATTCTTTGTGAAATCAATTACCACCAGCGAATTTTCCGAACCGATACGACTTAGGAACCTTCAAGAAAAGAGCTTACACCTTTCTAAAAGGCCAGCAACGCATCTGCAATTCCCCTGGTGTTGCGGTTGTTCATGGGCGGCGGTAGTCACTCCGCGTAAGTGACTCCGCCTGGCTGCGGCTCACCTGATGAGGTGAGCCGCAAGCTCGTTTGCCCCCTATTCAATAAAAAAAAAACATAAACTAAACCATTTTTTCTGGTAAATAAAATAGATAATCATTTTTTCCTCTACTATTAACACGGGGTCAGTAACATTGAAAGATTGCCGTGATTGTGGATTAAAATACGACAATCGTCTAGTTTCAAAGTAACATATCTAAATCGTATTCATAATTAGTATTTTGGGGTTTCCCTAAGATATTGGTTATAAACATCTTATTGAAGGCAATACTAACTAGACGACATGTCGGTTCCGGCAGTTGGTAACTGCCCGTCTGTCTGACTTTTCCAAAGAAATTTTCGAGACAATCTTGAATGAGACGTCTCGTAAATATAAATTTATTTAACTTCTTCGGATTTTAATTCTTCATTAAGTTTTATTAAAGATTTTATAGACACTTGAAATCCGTGAATGACATTCATGCTGTTTATAACGTCTTTCTGCCTATCGCGTCTTATTGGTTTTAAGTTCCTGAAATATTTTAGCATTTCTTCTAAAATCTCAATTTGATAGTATCGCATCAAACAGCTCTTTTATATTTATTAGGAGATCGCAGTGTACTTAAGGTAAAAAAATCAAACAAATTATTAATTAG
Source organism: Parnassius mnemosyne (assembly GCA_963668995.1). Lineage (NCBI taxonomy): Eukaryota > Metazoa > Arthropoda > Insecta > Lepidoptera > Papilionidae > Parnassius > Parnassius mnemosyne. The sequence continues at coordinate 49,678,013 of CAVLGL010000104.1, read as the reverse complement.
ATTTACAAAATCAAAAAATCTTTTTCGGCAATCTCGATAAGGTTTTAATCTACGTAGTAGTAGTGTCGGGAGCGGTGCTGAAGCTTTTTAAAAGGAACCAAATATGTCGCGATGACAATAATATATTAAAACTATTTCAGTGCAATACCGACTTCCTTAACTAAGTGATTACATTACTACGATGAGAACTATAATGAATCTTTTTAGAAATGCAAAGGGGTTTTATAGGATGGTCAAAACAAGTATGTTGACTGAAAGTATGGCGCCTTGGTTTGACCAGCAATAACAATTATAAAGTGGAGTCAGCGTCTCCTGTAACGTTACACTTCATAACATGTTTTCAGTAATCCAATATCAAAAGCTTAGTCGGCATAATTCGTGGTCAACATGTTATTGTAAAATTATAGCTACTTACATTTATCATGTTTACGAGTAATCTAATATCAAAAGCTTAGTCAAGACAATTTGGGATCAATAGTCATTAAGGCTATTTCCAGACTGCATAACTACGTAAACCATATTTACACTTTTTTATATTTCATTTTATACGAATTGTTCTTTAAAAAAGAAAATTCAACACTTATTATTTTCTACACAACCCCGAGTTTGAGCACTGGCCGAGCCGGTTTAAAGCAGTTTCTCTCTGTACATAACGAGCCACCAGTGCTCACGCACACATGCGCCTCAAGCTTGTAGTAGTGTACCTATCACAGCGCGGTTGTATGAAGTTTTGCCTCTGTACGGTACGACTTCTTTACTCATGTAAGGCAAATCTGTAAGGATCGAATAAAATAAATCTATTAAAAAGGATTCAATAGGCATAGCCTTGTTATCAAACTAAAAAAACATTTGAATATTAAATTAAATTTGTTCGTCAACGTCTTTCATATTCAAAATATTTTCTCAAATTTATTCAAATTTATTTCATAGGTTTAGATTTTAATATTTATTATTGCTGTTTGCTTAATTCTTAATTCAGTTATTATCGATTCAGAATACTTCAATTTCTTTTGTAGGCATTTCCTCGCATTTGGTGTATGTAAAGATTTTTTGTGAGATATTGACTCTGTATGAGATATTGACTAATTAATTCATTATTTTAAAATTTTAGGCACAATGTGTGATCAGAGTCGAAAGTAAAATAATTGTTGTGCAAACAAAAAGCAAAAAATGACCTTATTACGCGGCAGATTTCCTTAAGCATTTTGAATTTCTTGATCATTATTTGTAGGAATAACTACTATATCACCTCGAATTTTATCTGGTTCAGAATTTAGGCTGAGTTAAATTTTTACTATGAGAATTTTGCTGATTTAAATGTTCGTTAATGTTCTGTGAAGAATAGCTCTCACAATAACATGTTATATATATTTAAAAAAAAACGTTACCCCCACACTAGGATTTCCTCCTGTATCGTGGAGGCAGTTTACAAATAAAAATTTAACAAGGACAAACATCCAGACCCGGAACAATTATTTGTAGGCCATACAAATACTTGTTCCGTGCGGGATTCGAACCCGGCCCCCCAGCGCTGCAACTCATTGCTAAGCCACTGCGCCACGGAGCCGTCATATAAATATTACGCGTGGAAATATTATCTGCAAAAGCAAGATATAAATAACAACATGTTATAGTGTATAAAACAAACTGCCTTCCAAATAATAAAATTTCATAACTATACCTATTTTTAGTTTTATTTTATTCCGCATGCTCCTCTGAAGTACCTAACTTCGATTCATTTTGGTGCAACCTCTCAAATGTATGAAAATTCATCCAATAGGTTTGAGAGGCTTGAGCCAAAATTAGTCGAATTTGCCTTAAATAAAAAGTTTAAACGTTATACAATACAAAGGTTTGAAATTCCCGCCAAAAGTTTTATATGGGTACCCACCGTGGCGCTTGTGGTGTACGTGTATAAACACGTGCTTCCTTTTTTTAGTATGAAATTGGCGTTCCTACCTCGGTAGAGAGTAATTGTGTTCTGTGGTTTGTGGATAGCATGGACGTTTAAAAAAAAGCGAACTGAATCTCGCTATACAACCCAGTGAAGCACACTAAATAAATAAGCTCGCTTATACGTACAATGGATCATGCACACATTCACAGTAATAATAAGTCTAGGGCTCGCCATTACGCAACAAACGTCGTTCGCGAGAAGTTATCGTAAGCTTTCTGAGTTTAGGTACCCAATTTTGCTGCTTTTTTTTATGAAGAGTAAGCTTTCAGAGTTATTCACACGTTCGGATAAGGTCCAATGACTACATTAAGCAGGGTCTCAGGTTCTCGCCACTCATTACACGAAACACAGTAGCACTGTGCTTATACTATACACTGGTACTGTTATACGCGTGGGTTTTCCCTAGTTGAGACAATTTATTCATGCTGCGGTCATAATCGCTATATAGTGCTACGTTATTTAGGCAGATCCCAGCCATGGTTTGGTCGCTCCTGTAAAATAGCATCACGCTATAAGCAGGAGTGCTACCGGGTCTGGGCTGATGCATCAACGTCTCGGGATTTAAACACCAGCGCACTTAAAAAGAAGTATAATTCCGCCTCCAGGTCCTTCAAAAGCGTCATTGCCAAGGCAAGGTCTGAGCACATCGGCAGAATTGGCGAGAAACTAGTTCGCCTTCCTTCGGGAACCCGTGCATTCTGGTCTCTCGCCAAGGCTGTCCAAGGGAACTTCTGTCAGCCATCCCTTCCATCTCTGCACAGAGAGGACGACTCACTGGCCCATGCCGCAAAAGAGAAAGCCGATCTTTTGTGCTCTCTTTTTGCGTCTAACTCGACTCTAGATGACGGGGGGAACACACCGCCGACCATCCCGCGATGTGAGTGCTCCATGCCGGATGTGCGATTTACACAGCGCTCGGTTCGCAAAGCACTCTTCTCCCTGGACGTCAGCAAGTCGAGTGGGCCCGATGGAGTCCCTCCCATTGTGCTGAAGACGTGTGCTCCGGAGTTGGCACCGGTTTTAACGCGTCTTTTCCGGTACTCCTACTCCCAAGGCGTAGTCCCGAATTCATGGAAGACAGCTTTGGTCCACCCGATCCCTAAAAAAGGCGACCGCTCAGACCCGTCCAACTACAGGCCTATCGCTATCACCTCCTTGTTCTCCAAAATAATGGAATCCATTATAAACTGCCAGCTCATGAGGTACCTTGAAGATCACCAGCTAATCAGTGACCGTCAGTACGGTTTTCGTCGGGGTCGATCAGCGGGTGATCTTCTAGTTTACTTAACTCATAGATGGGCGGAGGCAGTAGAGTCCAAGGGGGAGGCATTGGCCGTTAGTTTGGACATAGCGAAGGCCTTCGATCGGGTCTGGCACAAGGCGCTTCTTTCGAAGCTTCCTTCCTATGGGCTACCCGAGAAATTGTGCAAATGGATCACCAGTTTCCTTGCTGATCGGAGCATCAAGGTCGTAGTAGACGGTGCATGCTCTGATTACAAGCCTATCAACGCTGGTGTTCCACAAGGCTGCGTGCTATCACCAACGCTGTTTCTCCTGCATATCAATGATATGTTGCTAACTGGTAGCATTCATTGCTTTGCAGACGACAGCACTGGGGATGCCTTATATACCGGCCGCGCCAATATTTCTCGGAAAAACGTCGCCGAGTACCGGGACAAACTTGTGTCTGAAGTCGAGTCTTTGCTTAACAAAGTCTCGGATTGGGGCCGACTAAATCTAGTCCAGTTCAATCCCCAGAAGACACAAGTTTGCGCGTTTACCGCTAAAAAGAACCCCTTTGTCGTATCTCCTCAGTTTCAAGGCACTCCCCTTGCTGCCTCAGCCAGTATCGGAATCCTTGGCGTCGACATATCGAATAGCGTGCAGTTTCGTGGTCACTTGGAAGGGAAGGCCAAATTGGCCTCTAAAAAGCTTGGCGTGCTCAGCAGAGCGGGACAGTATTTCATGCCGGCACATCGCTTGCAACTTTACAAAGCGCAAGTTCGGCCCCACATGGAATACTGTTCTCATCTCTGGGCCGGGGCACCCCAGTGCCAGCTCCTTCCACTTGACCGCATCCAGCGCAGAGCGATTCGAATCGTCGACGACCGAGTTCTTTCCGATCAGCTCGATACACTGGCACTGCGTAGAGATGTTGCATCTCTTTGCGTATTTTATCGCATCTATCACGGGGAGTGCTCTGAGGAATTGTTCGGACTAATTCCAGCCGCTCAATTTCACCATCGCACGTCGCGGTAAAACTCGCGTTACCATCTGTACCATCTGGATGATTGGCGGTCCACAACTGTGCGATTTAGAAGAAGTTTTCTCCCTCGCACAACTTCTTTGTGGAATCAATTACCACCAGCGAATTTTCCGAACCGATACGACTTAGGAACCTTCAAGAAAAGAGCTTACACTTTTCTAAAAGGCCGGCAACGCATCTGCAATTCCCCTGGTGTTGCGGTTGTTCATGGGCGGCGGTAGTCACTTACCATCAGGTGAGCCGCAAGCTCGTTTGCCCCCTATTCTATAAAAAAAAAATTGTGAAAATTGCATATTTATGTAAGCGTGAAGTCTATCGACAGATGAAATCACTAGCTGACAAAAACCACATAACACAGAGTCGTGCATAAGCCACGGTCGTGCAAACAGCCCGGTGTAACATGAATGACTGGCCCGGCCAGCGCACGGGGGACGTGTCCCGGCCGGGCAGGGCCCGGTGGCGACACGTAGTAGCGTGAATCATCCTTTATGCGTCCATGGCTTTAGAGTATTCACAGACTTTTCAAGAAACTGCCACTGTGTAGGTCGGACGATTAATTGATGCCAAAACAACTTACAGATCCAGTGTGATAATATCAGAATAGTATCCTGCATGTAGGTGTATAAAATTGGAATTTTATAAAGAATTGCTTACATTTACATAAGAAATGTAATGATAAATATACAGATAAAGATTTTATATACAGGCTAATTATTTGGTCTAACGGTCATTTTGATACGATATTCCTCGAAGATGATAATCTCCAGTATAGTTTCCGTTAGTTAGTTTCAGTAGTAAAAATGTTCCCACGGTATTTTGGATAGCTTGTTAAACAAGTAAGTATTGCAAACAAACATACAGTTCACTTGATAGTAAGTAAATACTGCGGATTACTAATATATAAATGCATAGTCAATCCCGATGACTGAGATGAGTGTCACATTACCGGTAGCATAGGCCTCCTCCGGTCCGCGTTACTAGTTCTACGAAACGCAGCATTTTATTCAATTTTTTGTCCGCCTCAATTATGTGACCCATAAAAAATAAAATAATCATAATTTAAAATAATAATTTTGTACAGCCGACTTCAATATAAGTTATTAAGAATAACTCAAAAACTATTAGTCTGAACTTGTTCAAATTTTTTACGGCTTTGTTACGGCCTACGGCTGCTCCCTTAAAGGATCAGATCCTCAGGGGCCCATGAGCTGAAGACTTCCCGAGCGGACGTAGGTCGGGCTCAATGTGGCCACGTGGAATCTCTCTAATTACACTAAAATATATGGGGGAGCGTTATACTACGGCCAGTCGCCAGAAGGAATTTGGACGAAGCTTACTTACCTATCCAAGGCGACTGGTCCCTCCGGAGTCGGTCAGGTCGCATGTGGTTGTGTAGTGCAAGGGAAAGAATGGTGATGTGGTGTGTATCTGGGTGTGACTGATGGTGATTGAACCTAGACCTTAGCCGTCGGCAGCAGCCCGGGTGTCGACACCGCTCCAACTTGAGAGGGCCTTCCGAGGCTTTGTCCACATTCACTTTCCTTGTTCGTCACGATAACAGTCACTTAACTCTATCGTACGATTAACTAACTTACAGAAGCCACTAACTATCGCGGGGTATAAAGGTTACCGCACAAAACACACACGGAGCCTCTGGACCAAAGATCGCTACCGTTTCGCGTTGCAACAGTTAGTTCTAGAATGTCAGAGGCCGCACTAGCTAATATTGTCGAATGCACTTATACAGATTCTGAGTCGGACCCAATAAGTCCCGGGAAGCTCTCCAGCAGGAATGCGCGTCACAAAATCCTAGACCGTATATTTACGCGCCGCACCTAATTATTCCGAGTTCCCTAACAGAATTGACCGCGTGCTCACGCCAACACCGCTTACAGACGATTGACTTTTCACTCGCGACCCGCGCGCCACTCCACGCTCGGAAGAACTTCAAACCGGTATCGCCCAGAGCCGCGCGCCCCCTAGACGTCGATTCCGACAACAGCGTTTTGCGTGAACAAACCCCCGTCCCGGACATAAGGATTTAGGTCCGCGAGCAAACCGGTCAGCGGGACAAGGTCGAGACTGCAAGTTGCAAGACTGAATCTACAACCAAACTAGGCCACCTTAGGCAACCCATCAGATCTTGCAACCCTAACCAACGCCTCAAAATATAGCCCTAATGTGGCAAGCCGGAGGGTCAGCCTCCACTGGATGCCCCTCCTGGGCATCGCAGCACTTTAATAAGTCCTGTACTGGACAGAAGTCCGACGACCTCTTTCAAACACCTATCTGTGCCCCTATGGTTAGTTCCGCAATCCGACCGGATCAGCTCTGCAAACAGCGACGCTACACGAAGCTGCCCAGACAAATTTTGTGCCAGCAGTTGCTTCAGTGCAGAGCGCACCCACAAATTCCACATGAACGTCGTCTGTGGAGAGCCGAACGAAACGCACAGATAGTCCCTAGTATGAGTTTTCAACAAGTAGGCCTAGCCAGGCCACCCACCATATTATCATTTACTAAAATAGTGCAGCAGCTGATTTCAATCTGATAATCTCCAAAACTAGCTAGCCTATTAGGCAAGTAGTCCTATGCTCATATTTCAACTAATTTTTCAAAAGCATCAATGTGCAACTACAGAATTAATTCAACCAAATTAATCACCGATGCGCATAGGTCAACTTGCGAATTAAACAAAACAATAACGTAAGGGACAGCCCTACTTCTTCGCAAAGCAAAATGATTAAACACTATCATACACATAAACATAATTTTTCAAATAGTGCGCCATTCCATTTCAGATGAATTCAAATTTTCCTTACAGCAAACAGACGCAACAATCAAATACAGTGATTAAATATATGTACAAAACACATGCAGTAGCATTTAAAGGAGTAGATTAAATTCAATTCTTTTAATTTAAACCGCTAAAAATAGGAAAATTTCGCGGAAAGCCCAAAGCAATTTTTAATTTTAATTCATATATTTTTTGACTAAGTGCTCGACCAAACCAAATCTAATACGCCTTGACAGCGTGATTCAACGCTCCAGAGGGGCCCTAATCTTCCCACCACCAAGTGGAGGCCACATGGCGTGAACCCGAGATCGCTAACAGTCGCCACTTGGGTTGTACGCCTTCACTGAGGCCGTCGGCAACAGAACATTTTGACAAGTGGACTGTTGACGGCTTAAGGCTCAGTGGAGGTGGCCGTGGTGGGAGCTAATGCGACAGCTAGCCAGGGCCGCCTCCATCAAATGGGGAACAGTGGTACACCAGTCGCGGCCACTCAGCTAACAGGAGTGAGAAGGGTCCAGCGGACCGATGAGTGGCCGTGAAGTTCCTCTCCACACGCTTAGGGGGGGTGATGACATCTCCGCCCCTGGGGGAATTGCCCCCCGACTGGTCGGGGGAGGGACCCCTTTCAAACTTAGGGGCCTGGTGGCTGGCCGGCGGGCGCCAATTGTCGCCCGGCAGAGGGCGTGGCTGAGCGCCCCCGCCCGTGGGGGTCGAGGGCTTGGCAGAGCCCCGAGAGGAGACGCCGTTCGCACCCAGGCACAAAACTGCATGGTGATTTCCCTGGCAATGCAGACAGGGCCGTTGATGCGGACAGTCTCGCTGGAGGTGCCCTCCCAGACATGAACAGCACCAGCGGCGCTCCTTGGCGATAGTTCGCCTCGCCGAAACCGGCTTACCTAATAATTTCGGGCACGACGTTACCCGATGATCAGACGCTCGACAATAGGAGCAGGGGGGGGGTTGACGACGACTTGCCTGGAGGATTCAGCCTCTCACTGGGTACGTCTCGTAAGTCGTCAACGGTGCCCGCCGCGTTCTCGATCTGCCGGCACTGCTCCTCCAAAAACCGCAGCAGGTCATAGAAGGGCGGAATATAGGAGGCCTCGTCCCCGCCGTACCTCTCCTCAAAATGGATTCGAAGGTCGAGAGGTAGACGGGACAGCACGATGCGGAGCAACAAAAAAGCCCATTCGCCCACTGGTAATTCTAGCCGACTCAACGTATTACAGGCCACCATGACTGGATCCAACAGGTCCGGACGTAGTCTGGCCCGGTAACTGAGCAGCGGGAGGCTTAGAAGCTGCTTAACATGCTCGTCCGCAATTTGCCGGACGTTGGCGTATCTTCTGGCTAGGAGGTCCCGAGCAGTCTGGTAGGCGTCGTCTGACAATCTCAAGTGGCCGACGACGCCCAGGGCCTCCCCTTCCAGTGAGGCCAGGAGGTACGCCATCTTTTGTCTCGGGGTCAAGTCACTCCGGGCTTCCACTAGGCTGTCGAAAAGACCAGCGAAGGTCAGCCATTCGGAAAGGACCCCGGAGAACTTTGGCAGGTCCAGAGTTGGGAGTCGTCCCAACAGCTCCGGCTGAAGCTGCTTCAGGGAGGACTCGGGCAGGTTACTCATCCGAGCTTCACGTGCCTCCTCGGCATACCTGCCTTCAGCCTCGATCAACTCGTCCGTGAGCCACAAGAACTGCTCATAGCCCGCAAAGCAGGAGTCCAGGACTCCCTTCTCCACATCCGAATCCTCGAGCTCAGCGTAAGCCTCCTCCACTGCGGCCCTTCGAGCATCCACCTGCTCGAACCGCTTCATCAAGTTATGGACCCTATCCGGTCGACCCATCAAAGCATGGGCGCTTGTAGCCCAGCGCAACTCAGTCCGCAGACAACGGATCAGTAGCTTGGGCGATGGCATCACTATTAAATATAAATTACGACGCGGCTCGAGCACAAATTACAAAGATAACAAATAAAAAATACACCAAAAAATTAACAGTTAATAAATGCAGTTCCTATTTAATCGCGTTGAATAGAGATCGCACTAATACGAATTACTACGTATCAACCAAATACAAGTTAGCACAAAAGAAAAGACACAAATCAAATTAACAAATAACAAATACTAGTGCGATCAAATCAAGTTAAATTCAAATTGCGCAAAATACCATTACTACTTTTTAGTTCAAATACAAATTACAATACAAACGAAGATACACATCACGGTCGATCAACAAAAAATCCCTAGCACGGAAATCGACCCTTCGATAAGTAATCCACTACAACTATCCGACAACGATAATTAACCGATTACGTAAAAATAACCATCTACCTACATGACGTATATCTCTAGAAAAACTCCCGCTTGCGAAACCTAGGGCGCGGTTTTTCAAACTACCTACTAACCAAAAAAAAGGCAAGCAACAAACAACAAAGGGAAATAATTCTATTATTACGTACAAAAAAAATATTTTTACGTATTACGGACGGGCGTGATTGTAGATACAAATTAAACCAATGCTCCCTGCCACCAGAATTGTTTAATGTTTATCAACACTATGGTCGGGATCGACCGGGAATCGAACCCGGAACCGCGTTCTGCTACCAGTTTGTTACGGCCTACGGCTGCTCCCTTAAAGGATCAGATCCTCAGGGGCCCATGAGCTGAAGACTTCCCGAGCAGACGTAGGTCGGGCTCAATGTGGCCACGTGGAATCTCTCTTATTACACTAAAATATATGGGGGAGCGTTATACTACGGCTAGTCGACCGGAAGGAATTTAGACGAAGCTTACTTACCTATCCAAGGCGACTGGTCCCTCCGGAGTCGGTCAGGTCGCATGTGGTTGTGTACTGCAAGGGAAAGAATGGTGATGTGGTGTGTATCTGGGTGTGACTGATGGTGATTGAACCTAGACCTTAGCCGTCGGCAGCAGCCCGGGCGTCGACACCGCTCCAACTTGAGAGGGCCTTCCGAGGCTTTGTCCACATTCACTTTCCTTGTTCGTCACGATAACAGTCACTTAACTCTATCGTACGATTAACTAACTTACAGAAGCCACTAACTATCGCGGGGTATAAAGGTTACCGCACAAAACACACACGGAGCCTCTGGACCAAAGGTCGCTACCGTTTCGCGTTGCAACAGTTAGTTCTAGAATGTCAGAGGCCGCACTAGCTAATATTGTCGAATGCACTTATACAGATTCTGAGTCGGACCCAATAAGTCCCGGGAAGCTCTCCAGCAGGAATGCGCGTCACAAAATCCTAGACCGTATATTTACGGGCCGCACCTAATTATTCCGAGTTCCCTAACAGAATTGACCGCGTGCTCACGTCAGCACCGCTTACAGACGATTGACTTTTCACTCGCGACCCGCGCGCCACTCCACGCTCGGAAGAACTTCAAACCGGTATCGCCCAGAGCCGCGCGCCCCCTAGACGTCGATTCCGACAGCAGCGTTTTGCGCGAACAATATGGGCCACACGAGAAGTACCAGCTTTCAAATAAAAAAAGAATCATCGAAATCGGCTTACCCAGTAAAAAGTTATGAAGTAACACACATAAAAAAACATACAGTCGAATTGAGTACAGTCTCCTTTTTGGAAGTCGGCAGAAAATATTAAACAATATTGTAAGTTAAGTAGTAGTTATATAGTAGTAAGTTAATAAGTTATATCTGAAGTTGTAGCTACTGACTAGGATCATCATCATCATTACAGCCCTTCACAAGTCCACTGCTGAACATAGGCCTCCCCCAAGGAATGCCACAAAGCACGGTTCCGAGCCACCTGCATGTGCATGTCACTTCATTTAGTGGTGGGACGCCCTACACTTCACGTGTCGGTACGAGGTTGCCACTTGCGAAACTTTCTTCCCCGTCGGTTGTCGTTTTTTCGAGCTATATGGCCAGCCTATTGCCACTTCAGCTTACTAATCCGTTAGACTATATCCGTTACTCTGGTTCTTCTGCGGATATCCTCATTTTTAAGTCTATGACGCAGAGAAACGCCGAGCATAGCCCTCTCCATGACTCGCTGAGAGACTTTGACTAGGATAACCTAAAAAAATAAAAGACAAAGGTTCAGTTTAAAAAAAAAGATGAATAATATACTGTGAGGCATTCCATCTTAGTCCTCAGCGTATCAGTTGACTTAATTATCAGATGGACTAAATATTAGTTCGCTTGTTACAAAAATTATATCAGTTTTAAATTAATGCAGAATTCAAGAACCACATTTTCATTTTGAATTACGGCGATGAATTGCCTTACTACACGGTTCTTAATGCGTATTTATTTTGCCAAAATAGCGAAACAGCTGGCTCCAGTTTCCTTTTCGTTATTTATTACGCGTCGTATTAAGAAGCATTGTACCCGATGTTTGATGATACATTTCTTTTGAAATTCAGTTAAATAACCTATCATCCTAATTTTATCTCAAGTGAGTATAGATAATCTAATTTGAAATCTACTTTAATATGTAGCTTTATACGGGGTGGCGATAAAGTTATCAAATAAATGAAAAGACTTATCCTACATAACGTTCTTTGAACATACACAACTAAAGATATATATATATATATATATATATATATATATATATATATATATATATCAATTAACATTCTAGTCGCAATAGCCCTTTTATTTCGTTTTTTGCCTAATTATGAACGGGAAAGTGTAGGTAAATAATTACCTATGGCGATGCCCCGTGAGGACTGCGTACCTACCGCACCGTTGCTGCTTTAACATGTCACTCCTGGTCAGTAAACTAATATTATCAAGGTGATTTATTTCGTGTCAATTTTTACGCTATTTAATTTGTTTGAAAGATGATTTTTTGTTTTTTGGTAGAATTGTTTATTTTATTATTTTAATCGACATATATGAACTTTTATATACCACTGTGTTATTTAATGTGATAACCTAATCTCCACCCAGTATATTAAACTACGTGTAAATTTAAACTTTGTATAGCATTAACTTTATTTTTAAGTCAAAAGACGTGGTAATTCACTTTTAAATGACCAACGAGCGTCTTAATTAGCTCTATCTAGTTATTTTATTTCCTGAGAAGCCTTTGAATAAAGACTTCCTTTCTTTCCTACGTTGTAAGAAAAAACTGAAACGTTTTAATTAACGTAACTTAAAGCTATCGTAATAGTTATTTTCAAGTACTTGTTGCAAATTAAGGCAGATATAAAATGTGGCCTATGAAGGCACAAGTCCATAAACAGGAAGAATTCACAAGCCGGCCCCTGTGTTGTTTACATAAACTCGAAGATTTTTCTGCCGACTTTCAAAAAGGAGTACCTTTTTGAAAGTCGGCAGAAAAATCAAAAGACTGTACTCAATTCGACTGTATATTTTTTTTGTGTGTTACCTCATAGCTTTTTACTGGGTGAACCGATATCGATGATACTTTTTTATATGAAAGCTGATACTTCTGGTGTGATCCCATTTGAATTTGATCAAGGTCAGACCAATAGTTTTTGAGTTATTCTTAATAACTTATATTGAAGTCGGCTATACAAAATTTTTAATTTTAAAATATTTAAGTTCTCGGCCATGGTTTTTCTAAAAATGTTTATGTTTAAAAAAAAGTAAAAATCACATCCAAACCTGCTCTTGATTCGAAACGTAAACAAGGTGAAATCAATGAAAATGCCCACAGTCGATAATAATAGATGGCTTATTCATCGTGTAAGTGAATACGATCGTACTTATTGGAATTTATCACGGTATACAATAATACGTATAAAATATTATATTTTTACGTAGTAGACCAATGCTGCAGCCATGTTGTGATTGCGGTACGAATGGGTTGACTCGTCCGGGTAGGAGCATACTCTCACAGAATACCAGCGTAAAATAGGACCTTAATACTACTGTGTTTCGTATTACGAGTATAGAGAATCGGAGATCCTTTTTACTGGAAACGAGGCATTCCATTTCAGTTATAAGGGGTGAAATTTTTAAATACTCTACGAAGTTATAAATGATTTTTTTTAATTTCTCAAATTTCGAGTGCCTTGTTACCCACATTTATATTCAAAAAAGAATTTCCCCTCAGCAAAATACCAGAATTATCAAAAATTAAAATTACATTAAAATCAAAGGAAACACAATAGGTAAAACTAATTTCTTCATCATCATTACAGCCTTACACAAGTCCATTACTGAACATAGGCCTCCCCCAAGGAATGCCACAAAGCACGGTCCTGAGCCACCTGCATCCATCGACTTCCTGCATGTCTTCCTAGGTCGTCACTCCATTTCGTGGGGGGTCAGCCTACACTTCGACTACCGGTACGAGGCTGCCACTCAAGAACCTTTCTTCCCCATCGGTTGTCGGTTCTTCGAGCTATATGGCCGGCCTACTGCCACTTCAGCTTACTAATCCGTTGGGCTATGTCGGTTACTCTGGTTCTACTGCGAATATCCTCATTTCTAAGTTTGTCATGCAGAGAAACCCCGAGCATAGCTCTCTCCATAGCTTGCTAAGCGACCTTGAGCTTCCTCATACGGCTAGCAGTGAAGGACCAGGTCACAGATCCGTAAGTCATCACTGGCAACACGCATTGGTTGTACAATTTCGTTTTAAGGTTTTGAGGTATGTCTGACGAGAAGATGTGTCGTAGTTTCCCGAATGCTGCCCAGCCGAGTTGAATCCGTCGATTGACCTTTCGGTCGAAACTGGACTTACTTAGTCGGACTATTTGTCCCAGGTAAACATACTCGTCAACAACTTCGAGCTTAGTGCTCCCAACAACTACCGGCATAGGTGTGACATGGACATTGAACATGATCTTTGTTTTGTCCATGTTCATCCTAAGACCTATTCGTTGGGAGACACTACTGAGACTATTTTTCCAAAATATCGACGGAATCAAAGGCTTTCTCATAGTCCACATACGCCAGACATAGTGGCAAATTGTACTCCTCGGACTTCTGTACAATTTGCCGAAGGGTATGTATATGGTCTATGGTGCTAAAGCCCTTTCGGAAACCGGCTTGATCGGGAGGCTGAAAGTCGTTAAGTCTGCGCGCGAAACGATTCGTAATGACTCTCGAAAACAGCACCTAGACGCGGCTCAGAAGGGAAAGCAGTCTGTAGTTCTTCAAGAGAGCGTTATCGCCTTTCTTGAAGAATAAGACCACCGCACTTCTGCTCCACGCCTCCGGTGTAATGCCACCATGGAGGACGGAATTAAAGAGCTTTTGAAGGACTTCAAGTACCGGTTTTCCACTCGCTTTCAGAAGCTCCGCTGTAATTCCATCCTGGCCTGGTGCCTTGCCGTTTTTAAGGTGCTGGAGAGCCATTCTAATCTCGCTCAAACTGACGTTCGTGATATCTTCGGAATAGTGTCGGATAAGACTCGCTCTTGGATCGTTGCTCACACACACGTGTGGCTCCAACGATGACGTGTACAGCTGCCCATAGAACCTCTCAATCTCACTCAAAATCTCAGGTGCCCCGGAAACGATGCTGCCACACTCAGTCTTCAGCTTGGACAGTTGGCTCTTTCTGGCAGACAGATCTCTGGCAAAAACTTTGGAACCTTGGTTCCGCTCGATCGCTTCTTCAATACAAGCTGTATTGAAGTTGCGTAAGTGCCGCTACATGCATTTGGTGATCTGTCCGTTCAATTACCTGTATGCTGTCAAATCTGTTGAAGAATGTAGCTGCATCTCCCGTCTAACAGCCATGAGATTGAGAGTGTGATCGGAGAGTTTTGTGTTCTTCTGCGGCGGGTATTGCAGAACTTAGCTCTGACCGCATGGACAGTTTCCACGAGCTTGTCATTCATATCGTCCACTTCATTGTAGTCTTCTAGGCACTGAAAACGGTCCTTTTTTTGAATTGTATTGAGATTCTCTAAAGAAGTTTGTACCCATGAGTACAATGAAGTTGAAAGAGCCGTGTAGGCTAACAGCACAAACATGACCAGAAACCAGAAAAGAAACACGCCCACCCAAGCTATGCAACGAAAATCGATTAAAAACTAACAAAATTGCAACAAAATGTCGTGATATTGTTTTTATACACAGAATCCCTCTAATTCCAAATAACTTTACTTTCAGTTTTAAGCGTGTTCAGTTCCCAGTCATCGTATGTTATACGACGACCGTAAATAAAGCGGCAACGTCAAACTTTACGCGTTCCAGGAGTGGACTTCAGTACTAACTGCTTTGCACATGGCCAACTCTATGTTGCTTTTTCCCGCGTTAGTATGCCCCATAACTTATTTGTGTACCTACGCCCTGGCTGTCTACTTCTAACGTCGCGTCGTTTATACAGAAGCTCTATCATAAACAACTTAGAACTTTGAGGATAACGATTTATTTTGTTACCACTTATTGATACATTAATGATATAAATCGTTTAATATTGTCTTAACTAAACGTCAAATTCTTTAAGTAAAACCTATATACGCGAGCTACGTCGCGGGCACAGCTAGTTGTTAAAATAGAAACATAGCCGTGGTAGCTCAGATGGTTAGCGCTCGCTGTAAGCTTCACACGCGAGCAACCCGGGTTCAAACCCCGCCGGCACCAAAGAAATTGTTAATTGCAATTTTAAGTGCTGATTTACCACGTGCTCGACGGTGAAGGAAAACATCGTGAGGAAACCTGCATGTCTGAGAAATAAGAAAAAAATATTTTACAGACATGTGAAGTTCGCCAACACGCATTGGGGCAGCGCGGCGGACATTTCCTTGCCCTAAAACCCTCTCAGAAATGAGAGGAGGCCTGCTCCCAGCAGTGGGACGTAAATAGGCTGCAACTTTATTTTACTTTTTTTTATAGAAACATAAATAATTTTGAACGGGAACCTATTGTTGCAAATTAAAATATTAATAGGAACGACTGCTTGGTAGACCTACCTACCTACTAGTGACTGTTCGAATCTCGGGTTGGGCCAAAATCAGTTATTGGGATTTTCTGTCTCATTAGCAGAGTTCGGAAGTTGGCGGTGTTACACACCGACCGACCGTCCTCCAGACCGAATTTCGGTCACGGCGCCCACCCTCAACGGAGACTAGTCATCGGCGCAGGTCAGGATTATAGTGCCCAAGTGTGTGCGCAACTACAGGTGCAATCTCTATTCCCTCACTCTCATAATCCGATGGGACGGTAAACCGATACGACTGGAGAGAAATCAGGCGCAGGACCAACGGCTTTACATGCTTTCCGAGGCACGGGGTTGAGACACCGCTAACTTCCTGACTCCAAGTAGCTAACTGAGAATTTCTTGACGGAAAAACACAATAACTGATTTTTTATGGCCCCATAATAAGCATGATAAGCAGTCGCAATATTACAACCACTAGACCATGAGGCAGTCAGTAATCTCTATGATTTATATATAATAGAGTAATCTCCATATTATATAAAAATAAATTGCTGCCCGTTTGTCTCGCAACAATTTGAAAATGGCTGGACCGATTTTGATGAGACTTTTGTGTGTGTTTGAGTGGATGGTTTAGATTCCCTGGATGGACCCAGTAGGTAGCGCTGTTGTTGAGATCCAGAAATAATATGTCCAAAACCGGGGTGGGTTGCTAGTTTTAAATACTTATGTTGACACGCAACATAATATGAGTCACAAAAATAAATAAAATTCCATTGTTAGATACCTTTTAATAAACCTTATCAGCTAAAAATTGATGAAACCAGTAATAAGCAAAATTACACGTGTAAGGAAATTCACTACCTCCACATCATCCCGTGCGTGCCGTAACAGCCGGCAGAGAGAAATTGAAACTGGATATGGGCAGCAGCATGTTCTTGATAACAACTCAAAATTATAAGAACTGCGGTTGGCAACCCGCCTATCAAATTTGGCAACTACGGCAAATGCCCCCTATGATTGCATATATATATATATATATATGTAGATAGATAGATAAACGAACACAATCCATCTAATGGTAAGTGGATGCTGTGGCTCATAGACATCTACATTTATCTTCGATTAAGAATTACTAGTACTACGACAGAATTTTACGCTTAATAAACTTGAAAAATGAAGGACTATCATACAAACATTCAACCCCTATTTAACCTCTTTGAGGGTAGAATTTTCAAAAATTGTGAAATATGTACTTCTTTGTTTTTAATTTATAGCCTAAATACCGAGTTTCATGGATATGACTTGACTGACATGATGGACTTTTATACAAATTTTAATCCCCCATTTAACCCGCTTGGAGGTGGAATTTCAAAAAATTCTTTCTTCGTGCTCGCCTACGTTATAAAAAATCATACTGTCAATATTTTAAGTTTCTTACTTTAGTGGTTTAAGTTGTGCTTTGATAGATCATTCAGTCACTTAGTGAGGACAAGTTTTATATAAGTATAGCTTTTAACATTATAATATTTTTCTTTTTAATATTTTAGGGTCGCTAATAAAATAAGATTAGAAAGAAAACACTTAACATGTTTTTCTAAAAAATATTACTGGACTCACAACTTTCTTTAATGCTGCTGTTTAATAGGTCAGTATCTATTAGGGTTTGGGTCCCGGGACGTCTCGTGTCTCGAAGTTCCGGGACTTTTCGTAATTTTAGTTATATCGATTACCGGGACTTTCGGGAGACAAGATTGTCGAAATTGTTATGTAATCATTTTTATTTTCAAATAATTGGAGGAGCCTAGCACCATGTGTTAGTTTAATGAATAATTACTTGGTCTACTACGTAACTACTGAGTAAGCAACACAATAAATTAAACAAATATGTGATTATGAGAATTAACAATGAGATTATAAACAATGATTAGATACCAGAATTACCAGATAATAGTAAAGTTATTAAGAATTAGTATGATTTTTAACTATAAGATTTAACTGTTTAAAAGTGCATCTGTGTGTGACTAAAAGAAATAAACAAAGCAATTATTAAGACTAAAATGAACGTTAAAGTTATTTAATTTTCTGTTTAATTGTTTAATTAATGTTGATTTTTACAAAAAAATTGCCTCTTTTTAATGCGTTTCACCAGAAATTAACTCAATTAAAATTCTTCAAAAAAGGCTTACCCATCTTAAAAAAAATAAAAATGTTTTTCTTAAAAGTCTCAAAGTCCCGGGAATTCCCGGGAATTTGATTATAAGCAGTCCCGTTTCCCGGGACTTTGAAATTGTCGGGAATTCCCAAACCTTAGTACCTATAGAGTGATGACAATTGTTACTTTCTTTTACTTTACATTTTAACGCTTATTGAAATCTGCGATACTGGTTTTTTAAAATTACGATTTGAATATCCTCGTATATTCAATCAATAGGTACCTGGTAACAGAATCCATCATTTCGTCTCGTGAGTTTCATAGGTGATTACGGAGAATGCCAGAAAAATTTCGTGGCTTAAATAAAATGGCGATATAACCATCCGCTTTACAAGTAGCGTCAAATGTACGAGACATTTGGCACTGCGACCAATCCTACTGCGACTACCAAGTGTAATGAATTCGACAAAACTTTCCCACAACGGGAGAAGCCCATGCCTAGTTGTAGATTTTTATAGACCGACTGTTGTTCCCCGCGAATTCGTCCGCGTGGAATTTATTACGATTGATTACTGCCATTGAAAGTCCCATCAAAATTGCACCAGACATTTCGGAGTTTAACCGGAATAAACAGACATATAGACAAAAATTTCAACAATTTTTTTTTGTTTTAAGTACCTTGTATACTAGCACTTAAAACAAGATAAATAAATAATTTATACATAAACATTTAGAATAAAGCTGTTTTTTTTAATCCCCGTTGAAAACAGAGTAGTGTTATAAGTTTGTCGTGTGTATTTGTATATCTGTGTGTCTCTCTGTGGTATAATAGCTCCTAAATCTATGAACCAATTTTGATCAAACAAGGAGTTACGCATTACGGTGATAATGTCTTGTGAAGTTACTTTTTCCCTCAACCGCCTTTTATTCTAACACCCATGAGAAATAAGTGCGGCTCATACTTTCTCAACGCAATGATTGCTTACGTGATTGTTGTTACTTTTATTTATGTAAGAATGTTTTTGTTTATTTTCCTTCCCTTGAGCGTAATTTCCTAGTATCATTTATCGTCAACCGAGAATAACGACAAATTTTCTTAAGTTTTATGGAACCTCTTTCTCCTTCAGTTAAAAGCAATACTGCAAATATTTCTCGTGAATCTTAGATTTAATTTTGTCTACAGTATAGTACTGTGGATCACTGTATCCGCAAAATTTTCATGTTACTAAAATAGTTAAAAATAAATTTGCTTATATCCGCGTCATGAAAGAAAATGATGTATCTACCTAGTTACCTAGTTTCATGAGCAACTCTCGCCCTCCCTCAATTGCGTGTACTATTCCTGTCACCACTACTCTCAACACCACAAAACAAGGAAAGATACATTACCGTCGCTAATACGATACGTGTTTTGCCTCAATAAAAGGCATCATCAGGTGAAGTAGACTAACTTAGTCTACTTGACCTGACGATGCCTCGTGTAGTGTGTGTAATGTACTTAATTAGGCGGATATGAGAAAATTAATTTTTAACATGTATATAACATTTGTGGATTTTTAAAGTAACACCTGATTCTATTAATTACTTTTCGTGATACTCCCAACTGGCAAGGAGTTAATTGCAATTTAATGTGCTTTAGAGTATTCACAGTCTTTTCAAGAAACTGCTACTGTGTAGGTCGGACAATTAATTGATGTCAAAACAACTTACGGATCCAGTGTGATTATATCAGCATAGTATCCTGCATGTAGGTGTATAAAATTGGAATTTTTGTAAAGAATTCCTTATATTTACATAAGAAATGTAATGATAATTATACAGATAAAGATTTTATATACAGGCTAATCATTTGGTCTAACGGTCATTTTGATACGATATTCCTCGAAGATGATAATCTCCAGTATAGTTTCCGTTAGTTTCAGTTAGTTAGTTATAGTAATTGCAAACAAGCATACAGTTCACCTGATAGTAAGTAAATACTGCGAATTATTAATATATAAATGCATTGTCAATCCCGATGACTGAGATGAGTGTCACATTACCAGTAACATAGGCCTCCTCCGGTCCGCGTTACTAGTTCTACGAAAGCAGCAGTTTTATTCACTTTTTTGTCCGTCTCAATTATGTGACCCATAACAAATAAAATAATCATAATTTAAAATAACAATTTTGTACAGCCGACTTCAATATAAGTTATTAATAATAATTCAAAAACTATTAGTCTGACCTTGATCAAATTCATATGAAACCAAACGAGAAGTATCAGCTTTCAAATAAAAAAAGAATCATCGAAATCGGTTCACCCAGTAAAAAGTTATGAAGTAACACACATAAAAAAACATACAGTCGAATTGAGTACAGTCTCCTTTTTGGAAGTCGGCAGAAAATATTAAACAATATTGTAAGTTAACTAATAACTGAAGTTGTAGCTACTGACTAGGATCATCATCATCATTACAGCTCTTCACAAGTCCACTGCTGAACATAGGCCTCCCCCAAGGAATGCCACAAAGCACGGTTCCGAGCCACCTGCGTGTGCATGTCGCTCCATTTAGTGGTGGGACGCCCTACACTTCACGTGCGGGTACGAGGTTGCCACTTGCGAAACTTTCTTCCCCATCGGTTGTCGTTTTTTGAGCTATACGGCCAGCCTATTGCCACTTCAGCTTACTAATCCGTTAGACTATATCGGTTACTCTGGTTCTTCTGCGGATATCCTCATTTTTAAGTCTATGACGCAGAGAAACGCCGAGCATTGCCGTCTCCATGACTCGCTGAGAGACTTTGACTAGGATAACCTAAAAAAATAAAAGACAAAGGTGCAGTTTAAAAAAAAATAAAAGTTGAAAAATAGTGTGCACTTGTATACATAGATTGACTATTTGGTATGACTCGTTTTCTGCCTAGAAATCAATATAGGTGGGTGCCATCGTCTTAATTATTTCTGCCGCCAAGCCGCAAAGCGTGCAGTACTGTGAGGCATTCCATCTTAGTCCTCGGCGTTTAAGTTGACTTAACTATCAGATGGACTAAATATTAGTTCGCTTGTTACAAAAATTATATCAGTTTAAAACTAATGCTGAATTCCAGAACCACATTTTCACTTTGAATTACGGCGATGAATTGCCTTGCTACACGGCTCTTAATGCGTATTTATTTTGGCAAAATAGCGAAACAGGTGGTACCAGTTTCCTTTTCGTTATTTATTAACCCCGGGGCAACCCCGGTGACAAATAGTTAAAAAATTGGGCTCCCAAATAATTTCGTAAAAATAATTATTGTAATTGATCATTTCCACCTCAAATTTAAGTTATAGTTGTTAATTACGAACAAATTTTATTGTGTAATAAATAAAAGTGGTAAATATTTAAATAAATAAATTTTTAGTGCCTCTAAACTTAAAGTGACAGCAGGTAACGAACATCGTTTAAAAGTTACTGTAATTCTTGTTATCCCTTTTAATATTTACGATATATCTCTTAAGTGTTGTTGTTTTCGGATTTCATTTTGAATTGTTTTCTTGATAATTTAATTTGAGATCTGTAATTAGAGTCCTATAATTGGATATTTGCTTACTCTGTTCCCTTAATTTTCCATCTTTGTTTTCTTTTACTATTTAAAATACATAGTAAAATGAATACTCGTAACGCCAAAACGCGCCAGATGGAGAACCAACTCCATCTTGCGCTCCAAGAACTGAGGGCGTCCAGGGAGCAGTGTGAGCTGTTACTTAAAGAAAGGGATGACAACGAAAAGGAAATAATAAGTATAATTTCGAAAAATACTCAATTGAAAAGTGATATGGTTAAGTTACATAGAGACTATACAGATATTTTAAAGGAAAGGGATCAGCTCCAGAGGACAGTCGATGAGTTTGACCGATGCAGCAAAGAATATGAGGAATCCCTCAGATTAATTGCTGCATTGAAATTACAATTAACTGAAGCTAATGAGCAAATTTCAGAATTTAAACAAAACATTGATAACTTGCATGCACTTAAAACTCAGAGTCTGTTCGAGGAGCTCGTAGAATGTAAATTTCATAAAACGTTGCAACCCTCCACAACAATAGATTTGACTGATGATTCTACCACATCAAGAACAGCAGAAAGGATTACAAGCAGCAGAAGGAAATTAAAAAAATATATAAAAATTAATAAATATATTAGGAAAGTGCAAAAATTAGTTAAAACTAAAATTAATATTAAAAATTATATAAATGTATGTAAGGAAAAGCAAGAGTTAATTAGTAAAATTAAATTATATTCAATTGAGGTGGAAAACATGAAAAATTGTTATGAGACTGAAATAGAGTGTCTTAATTCACAAATTTTATCACTTCAAACCTCATTACAAATTATGTCAAATAAATATCAATCTGCAGGGAATGAGATAAAAGAACACATACTGGCCATGGATAATCTGGTAAAGTCCTGCAAATATAACGAGGAACGTTTTGACTCCTTATTAAAATATCAAACTGAATATCAGCGCTCACTGCCAGGTTCTTCAGGGACAGTGTGTGTTAATAATATGACAAGCAGTAATACTTCATTTTCTTTACCTACACTCTATGATAGTACCATAACAAAGCAGATAAATTTAAAAAGTAATTCATATAATGAAAAAAATAATATAATTGTGTATAGTGATGACATAGGCAAAAACTTGGGTATATCATTGAATAACTGTTTAAAAAGGCAACAGATAAGTAATTACTGCATGCCTGGAGCATCATTCAGTGATATTATGAATAAAATTTTAACTAGTAAATTTAACCCTAATAGTATATTAATAATTTTTGTTGGGAGAAGAGGCAATATGAACAAGAATCAATTATTAAAATATATTGAATATCTCAATAACATAAATGTGGTTAAAGTTATCTTGTTTACATTGCCTTATATAGAGGGGTGGCCACAGGAAAATAAACTAAGACATAATTTAAATTTAATGATGCATAACTTGACATGTAACAATAACTTAAATTTGACATTTAATTGTAAGAATAATAATGATAAATTTCATTTAATTGATATTAATAATTTAACTAAGAAGTTTTTGACAAGAGATAGGTATTACCTATCAAAGTATAGTTTAAGACTGGTAGCAGATACGCTATCTTATTATTTATATTTTAACTCAGCCAATGATTTGGCTACCTTGACACCTGCTTCTTTTGAGCAACAAAATAATTTTACATTTGATTTGGAACCAGTTCCAAGTAATTTAAATTAGATAATAAGACAATAGAGGTAATCTCTAGCAAAGATAATTTAAATAGCTTAGAATGCAACTTACCAATACATAATTATGCAATTTTACAAAATAAAAATAATAAAAACTGTATCAACCTGGTGCATCAAAATATACAAGGTATGTTAGGCAAAGAATTAGAAATTGAATTATTTTTAAATAGTAACAGTATAAATATTTTATGTATTACAGAACATTGGTTGAAAGAATACAACTCCATATTTAATTTCAGTAATCACCAGGTGGTCAGTTCGTTCAATAGAGATACTAAATTACGTGGTGGCTCCTTAATATTAGCTAATAAGTCCTTATCATGTAAAGAACGTAAAGACATTGTGAGCCTCTCTGTTGAGCGTACTGTAGAAATGGCATGTGTTGAGCTTGAGCACCTTATTGTTGTCAGTGTTTACAGACCCCCATGTTCAAGTTATGATACTTTTGAAAAAATTATGGAAGAAGTTTTAGTTAAGCTTAATAAACAGAATAAATCTCTTGTAGTGTGTGGAGACTTTAATATCAATCTCCTGGAAACTTCTTCCATCAGTATTAAATTCTGTTCTTTGTTCAAATCCTATAATCTTAATAATTTATTCTTTGAAGCTACACGTATTGCAGGGTGTAGTGCAACTTGTATTGATAATATTTTTACAGGTGTTGTACCAATCAACAAATCAATAATTCAAAAACTTAGTTCAGATCACTGTGGACAACTGGTTTCGTTACCTTATATGCACAAAAAACAGGTAAATGAGAAAATTGTGTTTGTTCCTATTAATGCAAAACGCCTGGAGAGATTTAGAAGTAATATGTTAAAAATCCTTCCATCCCTTTCTTATAAGAACAATGCAGACTATTTATATAGAGAATTATTTACCTTTATAAACAATGAATTTAATAAAACATTCACTTCTAAAACATTCTCCAGAAACAGTCGCAAGGCATTTAATGAGTGGGCGACAGTAGGAATTTATAAAAGCAGACGAAGGTTATATGACCTTTACCATGAAAGATCGTATAATCTTTCCGATGCTTTTAAAGAATATGTAAAAAATTATTCTAAAATGTTTAAAAGAGTTTGCTCCACAGCCAAATCATTACATATTAGTAACAAAATTAAGGCAGCTAAGAATAAAATTAAAATGACGTGGAGTATAATTAACAGCGAAACCGGTAATGAGAAACCTCGTAATTCAAACTATCAATTAAAAATTAATAATGAATTGACTAAATCAAATCAAGAAGTTGCAGCGGTGTTTGAGAAATATTTCACTGATGTTCCTATCTTGACAACAGAGTCATTGAATGCTTCTCCAACTGTCGCCGAATCATTACTTAAACAGAATGTTAATACCTGTTTAAAAGAATTTAGATTTGAAAAAGTATTACCGCATAATATTGTAAAATACTTCAAAACCATTGATGTAAAGAAAACCGCAGATTTGTGGGGGATTTCCGTTACAGTGATTACGTCCATAATAGATTTAATTGCACCTCATCTTGCTATTATTTTTAATACTTGTATCGATTCTGGTGTGTTTCCTGATTTAATGAAGTATAGTAAAGTAATACCTTTATTTAAATCTGGTAGTACATTGGACCCCGCTAATTATAGACCTATTTCTGTACTACCAACTCTCAGTAAAATTTTTGAAAAAATAATTTTGGATCAATTGTTAATTTTTTTTAATACAAATAAATTACTTCATAAAAATCAATTTGGTTTTACAAGGGGTCGCTCGACGTCTGACGCCGGTGTTGAGCTTATGAAATATATTTTTAATGCCTGGGAGAATTCACAAGATGCCTTAGGTATTTTCTGTGACCTTTCCAAGGCTTTCGATTGTGTTCATCATGATACATTAATCAGGAAACTACAACATTACGGTGTAAAAAATTTGGCGCTTAAACTTATTACTTCATATTTAAGTAACAGAACTCAAAAAGTCGTCATTAATGGTAAATGTTCCTCCGGATCGGTAGTATCAATGGGCGTTCCTCAGGGCTCGATTCTTGGCCCATTCCTGTTCTTAATCTATATTAATGACTTACCTTATCTTGTAGGGGACAATCACGATATAGTATTATTTGCTGACGATACCTCTTTAATTTTCAAACTGAAACGGCAGTCAATTAAATATGACGATGTAAATAATGCTCTATCGAAACTAGTACATTGGTTTAACGCCAACAATTTGCTCTTAAACGGCAATAAGACAAAATGTATTAAATTTACAATACCTAATGTAAAACATTCGAAAACCAATGTGCTCTTAAATGGGGAGGAGTTGAGTCTTGTGGATACCACTGTTTTTCTCGGTATTACTATTGACGCGAAACTTCAATGGGGCCCCCATATATCTAAATTAGCAAGCAGACTTAGTTCTGCAGCATATGCTGTAAGAAAGATTAGAAGTCTCACAGATGTTGAGACAGCTAGGTTAGTGTATTTTAGTTACTTTCATAGCGTAATGTCTTATGGAATTTTGCTATGGGGTAATGCGACTGATATTGAAGCTATATTTGTTTTGCAAAAGAGAGCCGTACGGGCGATTTATAATCTAAATTGTAAAGAGTCCCTTAGAGAAAAATTTAAAGAAATAAACATATTAACTTTGGCATCGCAATATATTTATGAAAATGTAATGTATGTACATAAAAACATAAATAGCTTTAATAAGAATAAGGATGTTCATACCTTAAACACTAGGAACAAACATAAGCTTGTAATGCCACTTACAAGACTCCACAGAATTAGTAATTCATTTATGGGGCAATGTATACGCTTTTACAACAGAATCCCAGAACATGTTCAAAGTTTGTCAATAAACAAGTTTAAAAGTTTTATTAAAGAAAAACTGTACAAAAAGGGTTATTATAATATCAAGGAATACATGAGTGAAAATAACCCCTGGGAATAAGGTGATCGCCACCATGCTGGTTCTATGAAAATTCATTTAAAATTGTATAATCAAAATTATTGTTAAGTGAAATTATGTTTAAAAAAAAAAGTCCCGCTGGGTTTCTTGCTGGTTCTTCCCAGGACAGAGGTATTTTCCGAACCAGTGGTAAATAAAATAATGACTTTCAATAAGTATTATGTAATAATCCATATTGAATAAAAATCATTCTATTCTATTCTATTCTATTCTATTCTATTACGCGTCGTATTAAAAAGCATTGTACCTGATGTTTGATGATACATTTATTTTGAAATTCTGTTAAATAACCTATCATCCTAATTTAATCTCAAGTGAGTATATTTTATTTTATTTGGTATATTTTAGCTTTTTTATCGTGTCAAATTTAGTAAAAATTGCTAAAATGTACTAAAATACAATAAAAATAAGTGCACATATTTATATTTATTATTATGAGAAATTTAACAAAACTATTCTACCACTATACTACTTATAATTGAAGACTTTAAAGTTAAGTATTTATTAATTTAATTAATTTATTTATTTGTTAAAACATATTATAAAATAAATCTAACTAAACGGTTACACGCAATATTTAGAAAAAACTAAAGGAAAACTAATACAAAAAATTTGAATTGTTGTACTGTCCTACTCCCCGTGGTATCATGCCAAGAACGCTGGCTGCGTTTCCTCGCTGAATGGCTATACTTAACCTTTGAGCGAGAAAAGAACCAGCCCTCTTTTTAACATCTCTCATTTTAATCAAGTAAAATTATCTTAATTCACTGCTGGGTATAGGACTCATGTGGAATACCTAATAGCGCTGCCTAGTGGTATCAAAACCTTTAAGACACAAATTGGACCCTGCCCTGGTACGGGGACGTGCAAGACTAGTAAACTAGTAAGCACGTGTCGTCTTCTCCCAGTATTTTAGGAGTGATATCAAAACTCGCGAATAGTTTAAGAGTTGAGAGCAGTCCTCTTCGAGGTGATCTCAGAAGAGTCGTGTCTAGGTCCTCTTTGAGTTAACCACAAGAGAGAGTCTGGTTAGGGAAATATCCCACAAAACCACGACATGCGCATTGCCGGCATCGTATGCGAGTTTAATCTGTTCATTTCGTTTAGGAACCTCACGAAAAACTTGCTCTCATTAGGCAAAGACTCTGTCGCTAAGACCTTACACACCATGGGAAGTTAAAACAAAGTACAATAAATACTAGCACTTACAGAGTCAAAGTTCCAACACGTTCATGTGCGGTGACACCGTGAAATAGAGATGTTCAGTTGCCTCCTAAATAAAACAAAACAATTTGTTTGACTATATTACTGGTATAGTTGCAGTACAAATGGGTCGGCTCCACCAAGGAAGGACCACGCTCTCACAGAATACCAGCGTAAAATAGCAGCTTAACGCTGTTGTGTTTCGTATAGTGAGTGTAGAGAATTGGAGAACCTTTTTACTGGAAACAAGGCATTCCATCTTAGTTCTCACGGGTGATAACACATCTGCATTTTGATTTGTAATCGAGGATAGATGTGGATGTCTATGGGCCACAGCAACCACTTAATATCAGGTGGACTCTGTGCTCGTTTGTCACACTTATCCTATAAAAAATTGTTAATTCTTGCTCAATTATTTTGTAGGCTAAATAACTACTTGTTCTTAGCCACTGTACAACAACGGCGCCGTGCTAATATGCGCATTTAGTAAATTATATTAAAAACATACTTTAATATTTGGATATATATATTAAGATACGTGTAAATTTATACTTTGTATAGCATTAACTCCATTTTTTAAGTCAAAAGACGTAGTAATTCCCTTTTAAATGACCAACGAGCGTCTTAATTAGCTCTATCTAGTTGTTTTATTTCCTGAGAAGCCTTTGAATAAAGACTTCCTTTCTTTCCTGCGTTGTAAGAAAAAAACTGAAATGTTTTAATTAACGTAACTTAAATCTATAGTCATAGTTACTTTCAATTACTTGTTGCAAATTAAGGCAGATATAAAATGTGGCCTATGAAGGCACAAGTCCACAAACAGGAACAATTCACCAACCTGCTCCAGTGTTGTTCAAACTCGACGTTTTTTTTTTAGGTTTTCGGCCATGGTTTTTCTAAAAATGTTATTGTTTTAAAAAAAAGTAAAAATCACATCCGCACCTGCTCTTGAATCGAAACTCGAAACGTAAACAAAGTCAAAGAAAATATACACTACGCGAAACAAAGTAGAGTCAATGCAAACGCCCACAGGCGATAATAATAGATGGCTTATTCAATCGTGTAAGTGAATACAATCGTATTTATGTTATGGAAATTTAAATGATCTAATTCTAATTTAAACCGTAAAGCTTTGCAACTCTGTTTAGATTTGCATATGACATCCATTTGAAGCATACCCGCCTTACATACTTACTACCAAATTTATTTAGTAAAACCATAAGAATGTGTGTAGAAGGTAAAGCAAACCTACTCGTATCAGAGGAATTCCTTAAAACATAATATTTTGTTTTAATAATCATTGTCCATATTGAAGTTTTACTTTATAACCTCTCACTGCTTAATATACCATTAGTAAAACTAGTTTTACTTATTGTTACCTTTGATTTTAATTTAATTTTAATTTCTGACAATTCAAGTATTTTGCTGAGGGGAAATTCTTTTTGTCACTATAAATGTGGGTAACACAGCACTCGAAATTTGAAAAATTAAAAGAACTAATTTATAACTTCGTAGAGGGTTTAAAAATTTATAAAATTTTATATAAAGTTGAAAAATTTATATCTGAAATTTATAAATGAAATGTAACTCGAGGACTTGTTTCATTACTTCAACGAACAAAAATATTAAATTAAGCGGGTTTAAAATGCAATGAATAATTGCACACTCCCGCATTTGTATTCTAAATTTGGTGTTTGAATTCTCTTTGCTCGCTGAACTGAAAAGTCACGTCATAATATCATATGTGTCAGTCATATTAAGGTTGCACTGAACGATGTTTGTAAAACGCTTAATTAATGATGAAATAACAGAACGTGGGAATCGCGATAAGTGACAAATTCAGTCTCAATGTTTCGCTTTTGGCTTATACACTTAACATTTATTCACAAATGCACTGTTGGAAATAGGTCTCTGCTAAATGCTTTTCATCAACTGAATAACAATTTGTTTACAAAATGTCAACTACACAAACAACACAAACCTTAGCACTCTTCAAGGTCGTTTAAATGAGCGGCTGAAGTTACCAAACCTGATTCTTCGTTAATAAAGTTTAGTTGTTAATAAAGAACAACAAGAATTATGTAATTATCCCATCTGAAAGACCAACGTTGTCATGGGTGCAACATAACACCCGAAACACCAAGAGTAAAAATTTGTGAAATTAAACGTGATAATATTTGGTGAATTTGTTATTAATAAAAGACTTTTAAATATTTTAAGGAATCTGTAACAACTAAACACTATTTCGCGTAAATTGAAATCTCAGATGATCTTTGATGGATAAACTATTCATCTGATTTTGATTTATGCCTTACAGTTTTATGTGACTGAGCGGTAGCTGTATTATAGTTTATCACAAACGGTATATGACCTTACTGTCATATACCGTTTGTGATAAACTACTTATGGCCTTACACGATATTCTTCCATCGCAAGAAAGATTTGCCGTAATCGTCGCCAGTTTTTTTTTACAGAAAAGGGCCAAACGAGCATGCGGCTCACCTGATGGTAAGTGACTACCGCCGCCCATGAACAACTGCAACATCAGCGGAATTGCCAGCGTTTTAGAAAGGAGTAAACTCTTTTCTTAAAGGTCTCTAAGACGTATCGGTCCGAAAGTAAAATAAGGAAATGTTTGCAGTAATAAATATTTTGCACTTCAGCCTCATCCCCTCGTAACCAGTTAGAGTAGAGTATATTACCTACATCTGACATACAATAAGTTTTTTCTTATAGAATAAGAGTGACAAACGGGCACACAGTCCACCTGATGGTAAGTGGATGCTGTGGCTCATTAGACATCTAAATTTATCCACAATTAAGAATCAAAATACAGTTGCGTTGTCACCCCTGAGGACTGAGCTGGAATGCCTCGTTTCCAGTAAAAAGGATCTCCGATTCTCTACACTCATCATACGAAGCACAGCAGTATTAAGCTCCTATTTTACGCTGGTATCCTGTGAAAGCGTATGGGTGGACGCACCAACCCATACGTGCCGCAACCACAACATAGCTGCAGCATGGTTCTACCACGTAAAAATATAATATTTTATAAATATTATTGTATATCGCCATGTGTCGACCGTGAGTTTTTCGGTCCTTTCCAAAGTCGCTACTTATAGCTACTAAGCTAATTATATTTATATTATAATCATAGTGTTATTGTATTCATATTAATTATATTGCAAAAACGTTGTTGTAAAAAGCTGTGGCTTAGCGTGAGTTGCAGCGCTGAGGGCCGCGGGTTCGAATCCGCACGGAACAAGTATTTGAATGGCCTAAGAAAAATTGTTCTGGGTATGAATATCTGTTTTTATGAAATTTATGTGTGTAATCTGCCTCCACAATACAGATGGAAACAATAAATTTAGGTATTTTTAAACGAATAAAGTAATAAATTAAAAAGTCAGAAATATTATCGTGTCCTAAAAAGGACAAGACATTAATGTTGGATCTTATTATCTTCAAAATATTAAATTTACTTTCAACTGGCAATGCACAATAAACTTGCAGACGGTACCATTCAAAGACTTATTTGTGGTTCACATATTCCACACACTGTAGTTAGTGCATAGCCTTCCTTTGAATATCATTGAGCATACAGGCTTAGACAAGGGTTTGCAGAGGTCGTTATGAAGCGCATCAAGCTAAATGAGAATAGAAACCTTTGGATATAAGCGTTAAAATATAACAAATACAGTTGCTTATTCATTGTCTTAACGTAAAAAAACTTTCACACGACATATTTTTGACAACTGACTGCGGCTATGTTAAATTGCCTGTTGGCGTGGATTTTCAACAGAATGATGTCGCAAATGTGCCGTCAAATTTTTAATGAGTCATTTACAAAGTGGACAGCTCACTTGCGCAGTGGCAATGGCGCTGCAGTTTCGCGGGTTCGAAGAAACAGAAACTTTTTTATTCATTTCATTCTTTTTATCTATCTATATCTGTGCAATTTATATCTCGGAAATTCAGCACAAGATTCCACTTCTGCTGAATCAACTTTTACAGATTTTATTATTTATTTGTCAATCAAAATAACAGTGGTAGCCACGCGGCAGCTTTTGCTGTCGCACGGATGCGGATGGGCCGGCTCGAACCGGGGTGGTACCACGACCTCACAGAATACCAGCGTGAAGTACAGGTTTACCTCTGCGTTTCGCTTGGTGAGTGCAGGTGGCCGGAGGCCCTTTTTACTGGAAATGAGGCATTCCATCTTAGTCCTCACGGGTGACAACGCATCTGCATTTTGATTCGCAAACGAGATGTAGATGTCTATGGGCCGCAGCAACCACTTACCGTCAGGTGGACTGTGTGCTCGTTTGTCACCCTTATCCTATAAAAAAAATAACAATTACAGTGACTGGATAACTGGGACCTTAAGGAACCTGTAAATTTGTCTTACTTAAAGAGGTATTCCACTTACCCAGTGTCTCAGATATCCAGGTATAAATAAATATCTATGACATTTACAGAGGGTTCCATTAATAGAGGTGAGAATAGAGGTTATTTCAGTTATAGTTGTGCGACTATTAAATTAATATGATATAAAATCCGGACGATAGCAAAAACAAACTAAAACTGGAGGTCATTTTTACACAATTAGCCATGTGTTTTTTTTGGAATTTTGGGGATTTTTTGTACCATAGGGAATTTGCAGGTAGAATAAGAATTAATAAACAAAACGGTACACAAAATAAAGTCTCAGTAAAAGAGGTAAAATATAATTGCTGTCTCAATTATAGAGGTAATGTCTCAATTATAGAGGTAATTACGACGAATAAAATCGAAAGAACTAATTCCTAAAATATAGCCTCAGTAAAAGACGTAAAATACACTCGCTGTCTCAATAATAGAGGTAATTATGACGATAAAATCGAATGAACTAATCCCAGATATAGAGGTTTGATTTGTCCCACCAACAGAGGTAAATCAGTGCTAAAGTGTCGGGACCGAAGCATGAGTTCCAGCTATGGAGGTTTCTCACTTATCCATGACCCACTTAACCAAGTTTTACTGTATATATTTATCAAACCAATAAAAATAAATTATTATCCATTATATTTATTTTTATCGGTTTCAACGTGGTAGAGCCATGATGCGGGGATGCTATATTAGTAGTATAGTTGTAGCACGAATGGGTCGGCGCGACCGGGGAAGGACCACGCTCTCACAGAATACCAGCGTAAAATAGCAGCATAACGCTGCTGTCTTACGTATGGTGAGTGTAGAGTACCGGAGACCTCTTTTTAGGTACTGGAAATGTACGAGGTGTTCCATCTTATTCCTCACGGGTGACAACGTATCTGCATTTTGATTCGTAATCGACGATAGATGTAGACGTCTATGGGTCACAGCAACCACTTACCGTCACGTGGACTGTATTCGTTTATCATCCATATTCTATAAAATAAATATTATTATATGTATTGTTATTAATATAGTTATAATAATAAAAAAGGAAGGTTCTAAATTCAAGTGCATGTTTTTCTTCTTCTTTTTGCATGCGATATCTCTATCAATTGTAGCTTATTTTGATAATGATGTTTTATTACATAGGCAATATCATACAAATTAGGGGAAAAATTTCACTCCTAATGGTGGAAAATAGGAAATGGACTTTTGAATGTGTTTATTATGTATTTATAAACGTCATTCTAGTTATCACCTTGAACACCTTGTCCAGTCTAGACGTTAATCCACTAAAAATTCAAATGATTAAACCCTTAATAAAATTTAAAAGCCAATATAAAAACAACTAACCGTGTAGTGGCCGTGTAAGAAAATCCAATACCCCATATCGTCCCGTGGGTGTCGTAAGAGGCGACAGAGGGAAACAAATCAGGAGATGGGCAGCAGTGATAACGACTAAAAATAAAAACTCAGTTTTTATAAAAGCGTGGCAACTATGGCAAATCCGGGCTAACCTTCTTAATGGCTAAACCGATTGTAATGAAAGTTTACGAACAGATACCGCGCCTCTAATTAATCACGTGCTCGCCGGTGAAGGAAACATGGTGATGAAACCTACAAGTCTAAAAATACATCGAAGACACGTAAAGTTTGATAACACCCAGTGGCACAGCACGGCGGACATCTATATAAATAAAATGATAGAGGTTTGCAGTTGTGCGCGCATCACGGAAAAACTGCTGGATAGATTTCAATTAGGTTTTATAAGTTTTATTTCTTACACCTTTGGTACTTGTCTAAAAAAAATTGTGATATTTTCGTTTAATATAAAGTTATTAAAGTTTTAAGAAAGAACGGTTTTTATATATGTAAGCACTACGTGTACAGTGATGTGTGTTTTTTGCCGCGGAGAGGTAGGGCAAGCGATGTAGCGCGCATGCGTAGGAGAGGGAAAGTCTCTTCTACTTCTGACTTATGATAAAGTTAGGGCCAGCTGCGCATCATTTGCGCTAACGACATAATGCTTTTCATTTGTACCTTGATCAATTGTCTCCCGTAGTGTCCCTAGTAATTTTTCACTGTTAAATAACTACATACAAAAACACACACGCTTGTCACCCAGATAGGTAGGCAGAGACTACAGAATTCTATTTGGCACGGTCCTGAAATACCTCTCTCGTCTCCTTTACATCCATATATCTACGTATACACGCTCGTCGGTTAAGGATATTTCTAATATAGTCCATTTTAGATATTTCGCTGATTTGTTCGACAAACCTTCGTCTATGGCGTCCCTTCACGACTGCCTGTCATTCAGATTTAACCCTAGCATACTCCTTAGTGATCGCGTTTCTACAGCATTTATTCTACTCTCGTCCTTCTTCTGCCAGACCCAACTTTCACTACCATACATTAAAGTAGGGACTAACACAGCATTATGAATTGCCATACGTGCCTTTTTTACACATTCTGACCTTTCATAATAGCGTGTAATGCCCCATTCGCTCTATTTGCTGCGTTCACTCGTCGTTCTATATCCTTATCATATCTACCGTCCCTGCTACATACACATACCAAATATACAAACTCATCCACTTGCTCAATCAACTCCCCTTCTATTTTTATTTCACATAACGGTTTACTTTCTTCTCTTTCAAAAACCATAACCTTCGTCTTACTTGCGTTCACTTTCATTAAAAATAGTAAATGTCATTATATTAAAAATACAAATAACATAAAGTACCTCGGCATAATAATAGACAAGAATCTAACCTTCAAAAAACATATAAACTATTTAGTTCAAAAA
Source organism: Parnassius mnemosyne (assembly GCA_963668995.1). Taxonomy (NCBI): domain Eukaryota; kingdom Metazoa; phylum Arthropoda; class Insecta; order Lepidoptera; family Papilionidae; genus Parnassius; species Parnassius mnemosyne. The sequence continues at coordinate 49,643,372 of CAVLGL010000104.1, read as the reverse complement.
ATTAGAAAGCTTATCTACATATTTAAAAACATAAGACATATCGCAAATTGGAATTTAATTAAAACTGTATATGAATCGTTAGGTAAATCTATCCTGTCCTATGGCATTTCTGTATGGGGAAGCTCTAGTAAAACATTAATGATGGAAGTTGTAAACTGCCTTGAAAAAACCTAGGATGTATCCGACTACGAACTTGTATGCAGAAGCCAATGCGTTAACGGTTCGAAAAATTTACATATTATCAATAATCTTAAAAAAACATAGTTGTATTGATTTGTTGGATGATATAAGGAACTCTGGTACGAGGAGAGATTATGAAGTTTGTGAAATTATTCTGGTAAAAATATTTTTTAAGTTTAAATTTTAAAAGTATTTCAGTTTTAGAGGTAGTCGATTATATAACAAAGCAAACAAATTACACCGTATCATTAACGTAACTAAATTTGAATGTATAAAGAAAATTTCAGATTAGCTGCTTAAAGTTGATTATGAAAAAACAGAACAATTACTGCAAATCGCATCTTAACATACCACGTACGAGTTAACACACACACACACACACACACACACACACACACACGCACGCACGCACGCACGCACGCACGCACGCACGCACGCACGCACACGCACACGCACACGCACACGCACACGCACACGCACACGCACACGCACACGCACACGCACACGCACACGCACACGCACACGCACACGCACACGCACACGCACACGCACACGCACACGCACACGCACACGCACACGCACACGCACACGCACACGCACACGCACACGCACACGCACACGCACACGCACACGCACACGCACACGCACACACACACGCACACACACACACACACACACACACACACACACACACACACACACACACACATGTCTGTTCTTATACGCTATAACGCAGTGGTAGACACAGATGTCCGATGCTACCAACGTCTGAATAGACAATTAATTCGGTATAAGACCAAGTAATGATCCGTCCCTACGTTGGACTCCGGCAAACCTTTGTATCTACCACTGCGCTCCTCATTCTTTCATTCACAAGTATGAAATCTAACTTCTATGCTTCTATTCTTCTTCTATGCTTCTATCATCACCTCTTTTCCATGTATACATGTGAATTTTCTTATGACGTATGAAAGTGCTCGTCACTAAAATATATTTTTCCACACAAGATGAGGAGGATTACACCATTCTTATTTATACTTTCATCACCAAACTTTCATCAACCCAATATTCTTTCATAACCTAGCCTCTTCACGCGAACCCTTCCATTAAAATATCCTAATATAACAAAATTTTCGTTACCCTTGCATTTTATTAGCACCATCCTTATCATCTCCCAAAACTGCTTTTAAAATTAAGTGGGCATAGACATGTCTGGGGCGTAGACTTCTAAAACAAACAACTTTTTAAGCCCAATTTCATTCGTATCCATAGCAGTCTCGGGCATACACATTCATACTCTTTCACACAATTACTCATTCTTTCTGAAAGGATGATACCAACTCCCTCGCATGCCCGCTCGGTCTCGTCTACACCCGACCAGTACGTGGTATACATGCAATGTGTAGTGGCATCCTTTTCCTTCCGTTTCTTCTCATTTACACATAAAACATCAAAAACAGAAACAGAAACTTTTTAATTCAATATAGATTACAAATAATACTTATTGCAAGTCACTCTTTAGTTTCATTACCACTGGTTCGAAAGAAAACCTCTGTCCTGGATAGAACCAGCAATAAACCCAGCGGGACTTTTTTTAAATACAGCTTACAATCATGTAATCACAATTAACCACACAAAACAAATTAGAAATAGCTTGGCAGCGATCACCTCATTCCCCGGGGGTTATTATCATCCATAAACTCCTTAATATTATAATAATCCTTTTTATACAAACTTTGTTTAATAAAGTTTTTGAACTTTGAAACTCAACTTATGCATAGATCTACAAATCAACCGATCAACATATTAGTAATACATAAAATATGAATATTTTTGCTATTTAAGAACAATTCAATTTCTAGCTCTTTGCCTATCATGCCTTCTATATTCTGATGCACCATTTATAAAAAAAATTTATTATCACTTTGTGGAGTCATACAGTTAAGGATTTGTAAGCTACATTCTAAATTATTTAAATTATTATAACTCCTGGAGATTACCTCTATTGTCTTATTTTCTAATTTAAATGACTTTGAACTGATTCCAAATTAAATATTAAGTTATTAGACTGCTCAATTGAAGCAAATGTTTGTTTAGCCAAGACCTTGGCTGAGTTAATATATATGCAATAAGATAGCACATATGCTATCTGTCTTAAATTATATTTGGATAGGTAATACCTATCTCTAGTCAAAAATTTCTTTGTAAAATTATTTATGTCTATTAAATTAATTCTAATACTATAATTATTATAACCATTAAATATCAAGCTTAAATTTTATTACATGAAAATTTATTCATTAATAAATCTAAATTATCCATTCATTCATTCCATCCGTTCCTCTATTATACATCATATCGCATGCTCCATCCATCTGATAATTTTTATTTCATCATTCATTCATTGCTCCACATACATTCAGCGTATCCAGACGGGTTTCCGCAATACACTTTTCGCCCCTCCGTGCGACAAAATGTGACGGGTGGTGAACCTCGTCACTGGTTTTCCTACCGGAGATTCTTCACACCCCTGCTCCATTAACGGGGCGCCGGGAACTCGAGGCCATTTCTTTTAATTGTTGACTCATGGTGCGACTAAGAGGTGGTAGATTTTACGCCGCTACCATACGGCAAGGAGCCGAGTCTATCATTTCGGCTTTGTCGCTCGTTTAGCACCACCCGGGGGACACGTGTAGGGTGGGCCTAGGGTTAGGTGGTCGAAGCCTACGGACGCGAGCGACTCATCCCCCAAAAGATATTGCGTTTATATCCAAACAGCATGAAGAATTCATCAGAATTACGAGTATTACAATATAAATCTTCGCCACCTATATCAGCAAATACAGCAAATAATTACTGAATTTCACTTTATGAACGTCGGTGAAAATCTTGCTGAGCAGATAATAAATAATCCTCATAATAATCATGAACACAGGGCCACTTTCTCAAGTCAAAGAAACGGCCAATTAAGCTCGTTCGCATTATTAGATACGGATGCTACTCGTATTGAGGTAGAAAGGATTATAATGGGACTGAAAGAAACAAGCACGGTTGGTTGGCACGGCATACCCACTAGTATATTAAGGAAATTTAGGCAAATTCTTGTACCGCCATTAACTCATATTTTTCGAATTTGCCTCTCTGAAGGAATTTTGCCAGATTGTTTAAAAAATATTGTAGTTCTAGTGTATAAATCGGGAAACAAAAAAAACATTTGCAATTATCGGCCTATCCCATTACTCTCATCTACGTCTAAAACATTAGAACAAGTAATTATTTACAAAGTAAATCCATATTATCGAATATGCATTATGGTTTTCGACCAAAACTGTCCACTGCTGATGCTGTGCAGGAAATTTTTAATTATTACGTCTATAAGAATTAGATAAAGGCAACCAATCAATTAGCATTTTTCTTGATCTAGCAAAATCTTTTGATACAGTTTCTATTTCCATCCTATTAAATAAGCTAGAGAGCATAGATATTCGAAGTAAACAGCTTAAACTTTTTGCGAACTATTTAGAAAATCGATATCAATGCATAAAAATCGAAGAAGCTATTAGCTCCGAACAAAAAAAAATACTCATTTAGGCGCGCCTCAAGGAAGTGTATTGGGGCCAACCCTATTTTTGATATATATAAATGAACTTTGCAATCTCAAACTGAACTCAGGTGAAGTGCCTATTATTTCCCCAAATACGGTGGACAATGTTTATTTATTATGTCCACAGGAAAATTTTTACAGGGTTAATAAATAACTCCAACAAAACATATTAACACTGAATACGGACAAAACCAAAAATATTCATTTTTCTATGCGCAGCTCAACCCAGCATACAAACATTCCAGAAATTTATGCACATCAATGTTGCTCAGTCGCAGAGTCTAAATGTAAAAGTGTACCCAGTTATATTTAATACAAAACTATTGAATACCTTGGAATAATTATAGATACTACTTTTACATTTAAAACCTATGTCTTTTACTTATGTCTATTTTTAATAAATAATAATTAAAAAAAACAATAAAAACACGCTTTTGTAGACAATCAAACTAAAAAGTAGAAAATAATTTTCAATAAGATTAATTTAAGAAAATAGTGATTAACATAAAAAAAATTATATTGTAAAAAATCACTGGGTGCTTATCATTTGTAATAAATATTTTTGTGGATATTTGTAAAATTAACGTCATTATAAAATATCTTAAAAAACAACCCACGCTTTTTTACAATAAAATGAATATTTTTGATACCCTGCATTCAACTACAAACAAAGAAGGCTACAAATGTGTTGTTACCTCTGACGACAAACATGGAATTCCTCACAGATTGTAATTAAACTATATCTCTATCCTCTTCAGAGCAGAAAAGCACTGCTATATAGCGGCAGAAATAGGGAAGAGATTTTAACATGGTAAAGTCACGCTGCAGCTATATTTGTTGTTGACTGCCTAGTTGATCTAGTGGTTCTAGTGATGCGACTGCTGATCATGAGGTTCCGGGTTCGGATTCCGGGTCGGGCCAAAAAAAATCAGTTATTGAGTTTTTCCTTCAAGAAATTCTCAGTAGCTGCCCGGAGTCAGGAAGCTCGTAAAGCCGTTGGTTCTGCGCCTGATCTCTCTCCGGTAGTGTCGGTTGACCGTCCCATCCTACTTTAAGAGTGAGGGAATAGAGAGTGCACCTGTGCTTGCGCATATATTCAGGCACTATAATCCTGTCCTGCGCCGATGGCTAGTCTCCGTTGAGACTGGCCTCCGCGACCGAAATTCGGTCTGGAGGACATTCTTATTTTTTTAAGATTTAAGATTCTTTATTAAAAACATATATATGTTACAAACAAAATGTTGCACTGATTCCTAAACTAGGATTAATCCTGTATCTTAGGATATCAGTACCTTCCCATACAATTATACCATATAAATTTTTTTACGCAGACTATTATAAAACAATTTTTTTTAATAAAACTAAGTTATTTCTTTTCTACCGAGTGTATGTGCGCGCGCGCGCGTGTGTGTGTGTGTGTGTGTGTGTGTGTGTGTGTGAGTGTGCGCACGTTCTTATTAGCTTATACGTTAACACTAAGAAGTCTTTCACAAGCATAGTAGTCAAATTCTTTTAACCAATCTAGCAAAACGATTTTTAATTTAAAGTTGTTTAGCCTCTGTATAACTTTTGTTTTGTTGAATCTATTATATAGCCGAGGCGCAAGATATTCGTAATGCTTTCTTGCTATCGAGCTTTTCCTGTTAGGAGCAAGGTACATTAGTTGTAGCACGAATAGGTCGGCTCTACCAGGTAGGACCACACAGAATACCAGCGTAAAATAGCAGCTCAAGGCTTCTGTGTTTCTTATGGTGAATGGAGAGAACCGGGGATCCTTTTTACTGGAAACAAGGAATTCCATATTAGTCCTCAGGGGTGACAACGCATCTGCATTTCTATTTTTAATCGAGGATGAATGCCTAGATATCTATGGGCCACAGCATCCACTTACCATAAATTGGTATGTGTGCCCGTTTGTCACCCTTATTCTATAAAAAAGAGGGTGGTACCTTTCCAGACGGACTCCTAAGGAAAAAATGAGTCCCAACTTTTAGCAGATAACTCTTTGTTAGATAAAATTATCTCCTTCCCTGTACCTACATTAAATATTGGTTTCACTACAGGAATAAATTATTATAATGCCTTTAGATTGCACCTCGTGCTATTCAAGTTATAAAACTTTAAGAAAATATTGATAAGAAAATCCTGGTGTTCCATATTTTTCAAGTAGAAGTTTCCTATTATCTATGAAAACAAAGGTTTCATTTTATAGTTTAAGATTAAGGAAAGTTCACGATCGACTAATAATTCAGTCAAAAATTGTGGAAATATTTTAAATGTAAAATATGAATATTTTTCTTTGAATGTTATGATTACGTCGAAATATAATTTTATGTTACTACCATGGACCGTATGGTGGTGGTTTAATAATATCCACTACCCCATATCTTCCCGTGTGTGTCGTAAGAGGCTACAAAGGAAAAAAAGTCATGATATGGGCAGCAGCGTCTTCCTAATAACGACTAAAAATAAAAAATAAACTGCGGCTGCCAATCTCGCTCGGCAAGAGTGTTAACTATGGCAAATATCCCCTATAGTGGAATATAGGCTGTAACGATAACGGTAACGGTGTCTATCATAATTATCTATAAATAAATACATATAATAAAACATACATTTACTATTATTATTACTATATATTTCTGCTCAGGCCACTTTTGGTCCCTTAAATTGGGTGGATTTGGTGGAAAAGTCGATTGTCAATCACTGGTCGAGTCGTTTTTGCTATCATCATTACCTATGCGACAATATCTTGGGTCTGTTATCCCTGTAATAAATTGCGATATTACAGGAATACATTGCTTGTCCAACACCGTGATCGTTATATCACCTACCTAAGTTCTCGAAAATCTCTGGAAGTGTCGTGTCCAGCAGTTAAGTTATTACGGAATAATGGTGAGGAAGAATAACAAACAACTAAAGTATAATACACCTTGAGAGCTTACTACATTAAATTAAAATGCTTGAGAAACAAAAGAAGTCCATTAAACTCGATATTGCAGCGGTATTTCGAAACAAGACGTTCAATATTTTCAACTATCTTTCCTTATTACTTTCCTCGTTGCAATTAGGAATAGAGCGATTCGGACATTTCCCATTTACTGCACGTAGTGATGGGAAGGGTGAGTGGAATGGAAAATATCTTGTTATATATTTCATTTTTTATGAATTATTTAGTGACTTCATTATGACGACCAGACGACAACTGTTCAGTGATGTCTCCGTGATCGCGAGGGTGAAACTGGTAGCGATCACCGAATGGTTAGAGGCACACTGAACCTAAACGTTAAGTTGGAGAGGTCTCGTCTAATGAAGTCAACGCTCCGTCCCCCTCGTGCTCTGTTCCAAAGACCCGAAACCTTTCAGCTCGAGTTACAAAACCGTTTTCAGTGCCTGGAAGACTGCAATGAAGTGGACGATATGAATGACAAGCTCGTGGAAACTGTCCATGCGGTCGGAGCTAAGTTCTGCAAGACCCGCCGCAGAAGAACACAAAAACTCTCCGATCACACTCTTAATCTCATGGCTGTTAGACGGGAGATGAAGCTACATTCTTCAACAGACTTGACAGCATACAGGCATCTGAACAGACAGATCTCCAAAGGCATGCGGCGGGACTTACGCAACTTCAATACAGCTCGTATTGAAGAAGCGATCGAGCGGAACTAAGGCTCCAAAGTCTTTGCCAGAGATCTGTCTGCCAGAAAGAGCCAACTGTCAAAGCTGAAGACAGAATGTGGCAGCATCGTTTCCGGGACACCTGAAATTTTGAGTGAGATTGAGAGGTTCTATGGGCAGCTGTACACATCATCGTTGGAGCCACACGCAAGTGTGAATAACGATCCAAGAGCGAGTCTCATCCGACACTATTCCGAAGATATCCCGGATGTCAGTCTGAGCGAGATTAGGATGGCTCTCCAGCACCTTAAAAACGGTAAGGCCCCAGGCGAGGATGGAATTACAGCGGAGCTTCTGAAAGCGGATGGAAGACCGGTACTTGAAGTCCTTCAGAAGCTCTTTAATTCCGTCCTCCATGGTGGCATTACACCGGAGGCGTGGAGCAGAAGTGCGGTGGTCTTGTTCTTCAAGAAAGGTGACAACGCTCTCTTGAAGAACTACAGACCGATTTCCCTTCTGAACCGCGTCTACGTGCTGTTTTCGAGAGTCATTACGAATCGTCTCGCGCGCAGACTTGACGACTTCCAGCCTCCCGAACAAGCCGGTTTCCGAAAGGGACTTAGCACCATAGACCACATACATACCCTTCGGCAAGTTGTACAGAAGTCCGAAGAGTACAATTTGCCACTATGTCTGGCGTATGTGGACTATGAGAAAGCCTTTGATTCCGTCGAAATTTGGGCGGTGCTGCAGTCCCTTCAGCGGTGCCAAGTTGACTGTCGGTATATCGAAGTGTTGAAGTGCTTGTACAGTAGGGCTACGATGGCTATCCGAGTACAGAACCAGAGTACGAAACCTATCCAATTGCAGAGAGTTGTAAGACAGGGTGACGTCATATCCCCGAAACTCTTCACCGCTGCATTGGAAGACGTTTTCAAGCTTCTGGACTGGAAAGGATACGGTATCAACATCAATGGCGAGTACATCACTCACCTTCGATTTGCCGACGATATAGTCCTTATGGCAGAATCGCTGGAGGACCTAAGCACTATGCTCAATGACCTCAATAGTGTTTCCCAACGGATAGGTCTTAAGATGAACATGGACAAAACAAAGATCATGTTTAATGTCCATGTCACACCTATGCCGGTAGTTGTTGGGAGCACTAAGCTCGAAGTTGTTGACGAGTATGTTTACCTGGGACAAATAGTCCGACTGGGTAAGTCCAACTTCGACCGAGAGGTCAATCGACGGATTCAACTCGGCTGGGCAGCGTTCGGGAAGCTACGACACATCTTCTCGTCAGACATACCTCAAAACCTTAAAACGAAATTGTACAACCAGTGCGTGTTGCCAGTGATGACTTACGGAACTGAGACGTGGTCCTTCAATGCTGGCCGTATGAGGAAGCTCAAGATCGCTCAGCGAGCTATGGAGAGGGCTATGCTCGGAGTTTCTCTGCGTGATAAACTTAGGAATGAGGATATCCGCAGTAGAACCAGAGTGACCGACATAGCCCAACGGATTAGTAAGCTGAAGTGGCAGTGGGCCGGCCATATAGCTCGAAGAACCGACAACCGATGGGGAAGAAAGGTTCTCGAGTGGCAGCCTCGTACCGGTAGGCGAAGTGTAGGGCGTCCCCCCACGAGATGGAGTGACGACCTGGTAAGACATGCAGGAAGTCGATGCATGCAGGTGGCTCAGGACCGTGTTTTGTGGCATTCTTTGGGGGAGGCCTATGTTCAGCAGTGGACTTGTGAAGGGCTGTAATGATGATGATGATGATATTTCATTTTTGTATAGACCCAAATGTTTATTCCCTCAGGCAAGTTGCCACTGTAGTAAGCTTACTGCCAGGCCAGATGACTCATACCGAACGTCTTGTTCTTCAAACTTGAATTGAACTGGCACCGCTTTACTAGGTGGTAGAACTACCTAGGTCCTAAGTCCGCCTAATAAATTATTACCTTTATTTGCTTTGAACAAGTTACAATGTTATTACATACACATCATCATCATCATTACAGCCCTTCACAAGTCCACTGCTGAACATAGGCCTCCCCCAAAGAATGCCACAAAACACGGTCCTGAGCCACCTGCATCCATCGACTTCCTGCATGTCTTACCAGATCGTCACTCCATCTCGTGGGGGGACGCCCTACACTTCGCCTACCGGTACGAGGCTGCCACTCGAGAACCTTTCTTCCCCATCGGTTGTCAGTTATTCGAGCTATATGGCCGGCCCACTGCCACTTCAGCTTACTAATCCGTTGGGCTATGTCGGTCACTCTGGTTCTACTGCGGATATCCTCATTCCTAAGTTTATCACGCAGAGAAACTCCGAGTATAGCCCTCTCCATAGCTCGCTGAGCGACCTTGAGCTTCCTCATACGGCCAGCAGTGAAGGACCACGTCTCAGTTCCGTAAGTCATCACTGGCAACACGCACTGGTTGTACAATTTCGTTTTAAGGTTTTGAGGTATGTCTGACGAGAAGATGTGTCGTAGCTTCCCGAACGCTGCCCAGCCGAGTTGAATCCGTCGATTGACCTCTCGTTCGAAGTTGGACTTACCCAGTCGGACTATTTGTCCCAGGTAAACATACTCGTCAACAACTTCGAGCTTAGTGTTCCCAACAACTATCGGCATAGGTGTGACATGGACATTAAACATGATCTTAGTTTTGTCCATGTTCATCTTAAGACCTATCCGTTGGGAAACACTATTGAGGTCATTGAGCATAGTGCTTAGGTCCTCCAGCGATTCTGCCATAAGGACTATATCGTCGGCAAATCGAAGGTGAGTGATGTACTCGCCATTGATGTTGATACCGTATCCTTTCCAGTCCAGAAGCTTGAAAACGTCTTCCAATGCAGCGGTGAAGAGTTTCGGGGATATGACGTCACCCTGTCTTACACCTCTCTGCAATTGGATAGGTTTCGTACTCTGGTTCTGTACTCGGATAGCCATCGTAGCCCTACTGTACAAGCACTTCAACACTTCGATATACCGACAGTCAACTTGGCACCGCTGAAGGGACTGCAGCACCGCCCAAATTTCGACGGAATCAAAGGCTTTCTCATAGTCCACATACGCCAGACATAGTGGCAAATTGTACTCTTCGGACTTATGTACAACTTGCCGAAGGGTATGTATGTGGTCTATGGTGCTAAAGCCCTTTCGGAAACCGGCTTGTTCGGGAGGCTGGAAGTCGTCAAGTCTGCGCGCGAGACGATTCGTAATGACTCTCGAAAACAGCACGTAGACGCGGCTCAGAAGGGAAATCGGTCTGTAGTTCTTCAAGAGAGCGTTGTCACCTTTCTTGAAGAACAAGACCACCGCACTTCTGCTCCACGCCTCCGGTGTAATGCCACCATGGAGGACGGAATTAAAGAGCTTCTGAAGGACTTCAAGTACCGGTCTTCCACCCGCTTTCAGAAGCTCCGCTGTAATTCCATCCTCACCTGGGGCCTTACCGTTTTTAAGGTGCTGGAGAGCCATCCTAATCTCGCTCAGACTGACATCCGGGATATCTTCGGAATAGTGTCGGATGAGACTCGCTCTTGGATCGTTACTCACACTTGCGTGTGGCTCCAACGATGATGTGTACAGCTGCCCATAGAACCTCTCAATCTCACTCAAAATCTCAGGTGTCCCGGAAACGATGCTGCCACATTCTGTCTTCAGCTTTGACAGTTGGCTCTTTCTGGCAGACAGATCTCTGGCAAAGACTTTGGAGCCTTGGTTCCGCTCGATCGCTTCTTCAATACGAGCTGTATTGAAGTTGCGTAAGTCCCGCCGCATGCATTTGGAGATCTGTCTGTTCAGATACCTGTATGCTGTCAAGTCTGTTGAAGAATGTAGCTTCATCTCCCGTCTAACAGCCATGAGATTAAGAGTGTGATCGGAGAGTTTTTGTGTTCTTCTGCGGCGGGTCTTGCAGAACTTAGCTCCAACCGCATGGACAGTTTCCACGAGCTTGTCATTCATATCGTCCACTTCATTGCAGTCTTCTAGGCACTGAAAACGGTTTTGTAACTCGAGCTGAAAGGTTTCGGGACTTTGAAACAGAGCACGAGGGGGACGGAGCGTTGACTTCATTAGACGAGACCTCTCCAACTTAACGTTTAGGTTCAGTGTGCCTCTAACCATTCGGTGATCGCTACCAGTTTTCACCCTCGCGATCACGGAGACATCACTGAACAGTTGTCGTCTGGTCGTCATAATGAAGTCAATCTCATTTTTTGTGGAACCGTCGGGGCCCCACAGGAAGTGGACCTGGTGTCCACTTCCTGTGGGGCCGCTTCTGGAAGAAAGAGTTCATCATAAAGAGTCCCTCTTTCTCCATGAAGTCGGCCAGCTGCTGGCCCCTTGGGTTCCGTTGCCCTATTCCAAATTTCCCTACTTTCAGCTCACCGTTCTCTCTTGTGCCTAGTTTTGCATTGAAGTCTCCCATTAACACCGTATATTGGGTTTTGGAGGAATGCATGGCTCTAGAGATATCCTCATACATTTCCTCCACCTCCTCATCGGGGTGTGCCGAGGTTGGTGCGTAAACCTGTATGACCTTCAGCGAATACCGTTTGGTGATTCTGAGTATAAGGTACGCAACCCTCGTCGACACACTCCCGATTTTTACAACGTTGTTAACGAGAGACTTGTGGACGATAAATCCGACACCTCCTTGGGACAGATGGTCGCCCTCCCGGTGATAGAGCAAGTTGCCGGATTCGAGGATTACCGTGTCCTCCCCCTCTCTTCGGACTTCAGATAATCCTATAATATGCCAGCGCAACTTGTCTATCTCTTCTTCCAGCTCCACGATCTTCTCGTCAGTCCTCAGGGTGCGTGCGTTGTACGTTGCCAGGTCGAGTCGTCTAAGGTGGCAACCGAACCTCCACCGGAGATTCTTAGCACCCCCTGCCCCGCCGTTACCATGGTCGCCACCGTAGCCAGGAATAGCGGGGCCGCCGGGGACTGGGGGCCGTTTTTTGTTGCTCTCATCATTGGGGGGTATTTGCCATAGTTGCCACGCTTGGCGAGCGGGTTGGCAACCGCAGTTTTTTTATTGTCATTTGGCTATTATCAGGAAGATGCTGCTGCCCATCTCCTGGCTGTTTCCCTTTGTCGCCTTTTACGACACCCACGGGAGGATATGGGGTAGTGGATATTCTTGACCGCCACTACACGGCAAATTACATACACATACTTTCTATTAATAATAATTGGTAATTGTGTATTTACGTTCTGTTTATATACGTTTTTGTGAGGGAATAGAGAGTGCACCTGTGCTTGCGCATACACTAGGACACTATAATCCTGTCATGCGGCGATGGCTAGTCTGCTTAGCTGGCCGCCGTGACCGAAATTTGGTCTGGAGGACATTAAACACGTTCTTTTATTGTTCATACATGCAGTACAGTAAACCATATTTACATATTTTTGTATTTTATATGACTCATTTCTTATTGTTAAATCAAACATTAAACGAAAACAAGCGCGACGTGTACACCCTGAATTTGAGTATTGGCCGAGCCTGCTTAAAGCAGTTTCTGTTGGTAAGTGACGACGTCTGGGTAGGTACCACCCTCTTGCCTGTTTCTGCTGCCAAATAATATATCTATACAAATAAATAAAATGTAAAATGTAAAAATAATGTTAAAATAACAGCTTTTTACAAAATGCATATTAAAGTATATACGGTATTAATAAAAAAATAAATTTTTTTAAATTTTTGTCTTTCTGTCAGTCTGTATGTCTGTTTGTTCCGGCTAATCTCCAAAACGGCTGGACCGATTTTGACGGGGCTTTCACTGGCAGATAGCGGATGTTATAAGGAGTGACTTAGGATACTTTTATACAAGAAAAGAAATAAGAGTTCCGCGCAAAAATTAAAACCCATGAAATCGTGGTAAATTACACGCGGGCGAAGTCGCGAGGGACAGCTAGTAATAACTGAATATAAAATAATGCTTGCACTGCCGTATTCCGGTCTAAAGGGTAAAGAGAGCCTGAGAGAGAGATACCTTTTTTTTCCTATTGTTAAATGGTTACTGTTGTCCATGGACACCTGCAACCAACATCAAGCAAAGAAGGCTACAGATGCGTGTGATCTCTGGGGACTAAGATAGAATGTCTTACAGCCTGCAACTACACTAACACAGCAGAGCAAGCACTCCTATATGTATTTGGCAGCAGGATTAGGTAAGAGGGTTGTGCCTATCCAGACGGATACTAGTAAAATCTATATGTATAGATTTTCATTTAAAAATCGTTTTTAAGGCAAGGATGACTCCACCGTTCAGCCTCAATGCATGTTGACAGACTCTCATGATTTGTATTGCAATTAATAATTTCAGTGGTGATGAGGAGTAAATTTGCTTTGCTCAATGATTATAAATGAAGAGTATGAGGATTTTTTTTGATTTTGCGCTTTCCTCCTGACCTACTACAGCACAATTAATATTAATGTGTATTTAATTTTGTAAGTAGTAGAAAGTGAGCTGTTTTTAAGCGAAACAAATATATTTTTATCGACATCGGCTATCATCCTAAACTAATTCTATCGATGTAAGCTTTTTCGTACTTAAACTGTTTGTGCAATCGAGACATTAAGCGTGATTGAGTTGTTTTTATAGTTTCATAAGGGCACTTTGCTATAGTTGTAAGACAATATATTAATCGCTATTATTTTTATGCTGGGGTACTTTACTTCCTATTTTATACGTTATAATAATATGTAATATTTCTTCATTATAACATTAAAATATTATATTATTTAGTTAAAGCTTGCGGCCACTGTTTCCATTGCATATCTATAGTAAATTGCGTTAATTGCAAGGTCTGTATTGGATCCTTCAAATGATTTTATTGGGACGACGTCATAATACTATCAGATATACTTCTAATAACAATTTAAGATAAGTTGTGCGATCTAATTGAATGTGTGTGAAAATGAATTATAAAAACAATCAATAAAATTTCGAATTGCATAACAGGTACAAGCCATACATATACACTGCTGACAATTTTTTTTTATAGGATAAGGGTGACAAACGAGCACACAGTCCACCTGATGGTAAGTGGTCACTGTGGCCCATAGACATCTACATCTATCTTCGATTAAGAGTCAAAATGCAGATGCGTTGTCACCCGTGAGGACTAAGATGGAATGCCTCGTTTCCAGTAAAAAGGGTCTCCGGTTCTCTACACTCACCATACGAAACACAGCAGCGTTAAGCTGCTATTTTACGCTGGTATTCTGTGAGAGCGTGGTCGTTCCCCGGTCGAGCCGACCCATTCGTGCTACAACCATAATATAGATGCAGCATGGCTCTACCACTATAAAACAATGACACGATTTTGCCAATTGTTATAGTATCTTACATATTACAATTACAGACGTGATTTACCAACAGACCTTTTCATTTTAATATTCTAATATTATACAAACGTATAAATTTATATAAACTAACGCTTATAAACTAACCTTTACGTTACACTGCTTTACGCTTATGGCCGACCTCGAACACCTGAAATATTTAAGAGTTGTAAAATAGTATTTCAATAATTTAAAAAAGCACAATGACACATGAATATTATAGAATAGAATGGAATGAGATGAGATGGAAAGGGATGAACTGGAATGTGATGGATGGGACGGGATAGTATGAGATGGAGTGCGATGGATGTGATGGGATGGAACAAAACAAGATATAACAGAATAGGACAGAATATAATAGGATAGAATCAAAGATAATAGAATAGTTTTTAATTGAATGTGTAGATTAGAGGTAATTATTATTGATAGTTTTTATTTACTTACGCAAAAACCTCTGTTCTGGAAAGAACTAGCAAAGAAACCCAGCGTAACTTTTATCTACAGTAACAATATAAAATAGGATGTAATAGATTGCTTCCAAGCTGCTTAAATTATACCATATAAAATTTTCATACATTGTCCCAAGAATGAAATAATGACCCTGTATAGTCGAGTAACTGGTAAGCTGTTTATAGAGTGTACATTACTTTTTCCATGAAAATGTAGTTGCTAAAAATTACTCATCTTATTTAATTAAGAAACCCATTAAAGTTTAAAAAAAATATTTTCTCATACATAAATAACATAGCACTATATAGTGATTATGACCGCAGGATGAATAAATTGTCTCGACTGGGGAAAATCCACGCGTAATACAGTATACTAGTGTGTAGTATAAGCACAGTGCTACTGTGTTTCGTGTAATGAGTGGCGAGAACCAGAAACCTTGCTTAATGTAGTCACTAGACCTGATTCTCACTCTGAAAGTTTATTCTGCATAAAAATAAAAACAGCAAAATTGGGTAATTAATCTCAGAAAACTTACGACAACTACTTCTCGCGAACGACGTTTGTTGCATAGTGGCGGGCCTTAGACTTATTATTACGTGTTGTACGTACAAGCGAGCTGACTTATATTGTGTGCTTCACTGGGTTGTATAGCGAGGTTCAGTTCGCCTTTTTTATGTGTCCATGCTATCCACAAACCACAGACCACAATCACTTTTTACTGAGAGAAGAACGCCAACTTCATACTTGAAAAAGGAAACACGTGTTTATACACGTACACTTCAAGCGCCACGGTGGGCACTCATATAAAACATTTTAGCGGGAATTTCAAACCTTTGTATTGTATAACTTTTAAACTTTTCATCTATGGTAAATTCGACTAATTTGGGCTCAAGCCTCACAAACCTATTGGATGAATTTTCATACATTTGAAAGGTTGCACCAAAATTAATGGACGTTAAGTACTTTAGAGGAGCATGTGGAATAAAATAAAGCTAAAAATAGGTATAGTTATGAAATTTTATTTTTTGGAAGGCAGATTGTTTCACTATAATTGTTATTGATGTTTTTTTTTATTGCTTTTGCAGATATTATTTCCACGCGTAATATTTTTAATATAACAATTAATGTTATTGTGCGAGCTATTCTTCACAGAAAGTTAACGTAAATTTAAATCAGCAAAATTCTCATAGTGAAAATTTAACTCGGCCCAAATACATGATGTGAAACAGATAAAATTCGAGGTAATATAGTAATAATTCCTACAAATAATGATCAATAAATTCATAATGCTTAAAGATTTACCACAATATTGTCATAACTTTTTCTTCTTCTATTTTAGGAAATCTCCCGAAAGATAAGATCATATTTTGCTTTTTGTTTGTAAAACAATTAACTTGCTTTCGATTCTGCTCACACATCGTGCCTAAAATTTTAAAATAATGAATTAATTAGTCAATATCCCATACAGAGTCAACATCTCACAAAAAATCTTTACATACGCAAATGCGAGGAGATGCCTACAAAATAAAATTGAAGTATTCTGAACCGATAATAACTGAATTTAAGCAAAAAGCTATAATAAATATTATAATCTAAACCAATGAAATAATTTTGAATAAATTTGAGAAAATATTTTCGATATGAAAGACGTTGACAAACAAATGTAATTTAATATTCAAATGTTTTTTTTTTTTAGTTTAATAATATAGCCTATTGAATCGTTTTTTTAATAGATTTCTTTTGTTCGATCTCTACATATTCGCCTTAGGTAATGTCACACGAGTAAAGAAATTGTACTGTACAGAGGTAAAGCTTCATACAACCTCGCTGTGATAGGTACTACTACAAGCTTAAGGCGCTTGTGTGCGTGAGCACTGGCGGCTCGTCATTAACAGAGAGAAACTGCTTTAAACCGGTTCGGCCAGTGCTCAAACTCAGGGTTGTGTAGAAAATAATAAGTGTTAAATTTTGTTTTTCAAGAATAATTCGTATCAAATGAAATATAAAAAGTGTAAATATGGTTTACGTAGTTATGCAGTCTGGAAATAGTCTTAATAACTGTTGATCCGAAATTGTCCTGACTAAGCTTTTGATTTTAGATTACACGTAAACATGATAATTGCAAGTAGCCATAATTTTACAATAACATGTTGACCACGAATGGTGCCTACCAAGATTTTGATATTGGATTACTGAAAACATGTTATGAAGTGTAAAGTTACAGGAGACGCTGACTCCACTGTATAATTGTTATTGCTGGTCAAACCATGGCGTCATACTTTCAGTTAACAGACTTGTTTTGATCCTATAAAATCCCTTGCATTTAGAATAAGATTCATTATAGTTCTCATCGTAATAATGTAATCACGAAGTCAGTATTGCACTTAAATATTTTTAATATATTATTGTCATCGAGATATATTTAGTTCTTTTTAAAAATCTTCAGTACCGCTCCCGACACTTAACTACGTAGATTAAAACCTTATCGAGATTGCCGAAAAAGATTTTTTGATTTTGTAAATCAAATTAATAATTTGTTTGATTTATTTACCTCAAGTACACTGCGATCTCCTAATAAATATAAAAAAGCTGTTTGATACTATCAAATTGAGATTTTAGAAGAAATGCTAAAAATTTTCAGGAACTTAAAACCAATAAGAAGCTATAGGCAGAAAGACGTTATAAACAGCATGAATTTCATTCACGGATTTCAAGTGTCTTTTATAGACATCTTTAATAAAACTTAATGAAGAATTAAAATCCGAAGAAGTTAAATAAATTTATATTTACGAGACGTCTCAATCAAGATTGTCTCGAAAATTCCTTTGGAAAAGTCAGACAGACGGGCAGTTACCAACTGCCGGAACCGACATGTCGTCTAGTTAGTATTGCCTTCAATAACATGTTTATAACCAATATTTTAGGGAAACCCCAAAATACTAATTATGAATACGATTTAGATATGTTACTTTGAAACCAGACGATTGTCGTTACCGTTGTATAAACCCCGTGTTAATAGAAGAGGAAAAAATGATTATCTATTTTATTTACCAGAAAAAAATGGTTTAGTTTATGTGTCGGGATATTTGTATAGGAATGATGTCTCGAACACCATAAATGTGAGAAAATAAAATTGAACATTAATATACAGGAACAATCTATAAATATGGCAAAATATTCTTTTTTCAGCCATTACAAGGATTTAAAAAAATATAGTGTTCAATGGGTTTTTAAAATTATACTTCCTGATAATTTTATCGCGTTTGTTGTATTGCTTGAGCAAAAATTACGAGAATATTTTGACTTCGAAAGAAAGATTGTAACTATTGGTAGTGAAATATTAAAACGTATGCAAGATTTTATATTTGTTATGAAATGTGAGTGCTTTGAAACAGTTTATTTAAATTTGAATTGAATTTAGAATTTAACATTTAAATAATAGCCAAAACTAATTGTTGAGGAACCATAATTATAAAAGAAAAACAACAATATTTTTTTATGAACTACGTATTCTAAATACGTAGTTTATAAAAAAATATTACATCTTAAGTATCTATTAAAATGCTGTTAAACGTTTTGTTTATTTACTTTTACGGATTCTATCGCGTTTAATTAACTTATTTTTATTAATTCCCGACGTTTCGGATGTTTTATAGCACACATGGTCACGGGAGACTGAGTTGACTGAAGTCCCGATGTCAGAGTTAACACGGAGTACCTTAAGCTTTTTTTATTTATAATTTTGGTCCGATCTACGCAGAATGAACTTACTGTGTCTTGAAGTCTTGCAGTGGTATGCTTGGGTTTAGTTTTAATTTTATTAATTACAGGATCCCAAGCAAGTGGTCAGCCTCCCTCTCTATTGAAATTAGGATGTTTTTTAATTTCAATAGCCTCACGTATCATCCTTGGCAGGAATCGATCTTCTTTCGCGAGAATTAGTAGTTTCTCAAATCTAATGTAGTGGCGGGGGCCGTCTAGGATATGATCACAAACTGCAGACTTCCCGGAACGATGGTGCCTCACGTGAGCTATGTGTTCTTTTACGTGGGTTTTTGTGATCGTTTTGTTGCCCTATATAGGACATTCACAATCAAGCTTGCTCACTTCTGCATCTTGTAGAGGAATATGTCACTTGACGAATGGTAAGAACTGACTAACCTTCTTCGGCGGCTTGAAGAATGTTCTAATAGAAGCTCGCTTCAAGATGTAGCCAAACTTGTCTGTGACACCTCTGACATATGGTCCACCAGGCACACGCTGGACTCTGGCCCGCTTCACTCGATCACTGTGACGTAGGCGTGGGACCCGAAGCTTGTTGTCGTGCAGAATCTGCTTGACGTGCTGAAGCTCAGCGGCCAGGTGTTTGCTATCACAGTTACCTCGTGCTCTCTGTAACAAAAATTTGTCCACGGTAGCACACTGTGAAGGATGATGGTTGGATTCACCGTTTACATATCGGTTTGTATGGGTCTTTTTTTCTATACACAGTGTGACCTGGTGTTGTTAGGATTTCGAATGACTAACACATCTAGAAAAGCTAAAGAATTTTTTGACTCTAACTCAAAAATTGTGAAAGTATCGTCTACGCACCGCTTGTAGAACCTTGGAGTTACTGGTGCAGTAAGCAGGGCTTTCCCCTAAAAGTCCTCCATGAAAATATCGGCGACAATGAAAGATACCGGTGAGCCCATCGCAACACAATCTACTTGCTTGTAAAACTCTTCCTTCCACAATAGATAGGCAGATGTAAGGCAATGTCTGAGTAATATTGCATATTATGCTGGCATGTTGTTTTCCTCTAGTTTGCTAGTTACAATTGAGATGTTAACACTAACACTTAAGTCAGCACAATTCAATCCATTTACATCTGCTACATTACATTACCTTACTCCTGCGACAAATAGACATAGAGAAACAGATACAGGATGACTCTACAAGTGATACCATTTTGCTTATTTTGACACGGAGCAGTATTAATGATGTTCCAAAATTGAATCTAACGCGAACGTTGCCAAAAGCAAAATACTAATTTTTATAGTGTTCAATAAATGTGTATAATATTTATTATGCAGAAAACTTTATATATTTATATAAAAACGCACCTTTACCTTATATTTACCTGTAATTTTTAAAATTTAATTGTAGTTTGGAGTTTAGATTTCACAGGCCACTAAGAAATGTGGTCGTCAAGTTTGTATATTTATGCTTAAAGTTTGCATCTCATACAGAAGTAATATGAAACTTCACCGCTTTGAAGTTATAGGCTTATATTAGTTCGTGGTTAGTAATTGCATTGCGCATTGTTATACCATGTAGTGGCGATGTAAAAATATCCACTACTTCATATCATTCCGTGGGTGTCGTAAGAGGCAACAGAGGAAACAAAGCAGGTAATGGGCAGCAGCGCTTGTTAATAACATAGCAACTATGGCATATATCCTCCCATATATGAGACAATATATGGGGGGTGGGGGGCTACGTTCAGCAGTGGACTTTAATAGGCTGTAACGGTAATCGAAGCTGATATAATAATATTTTTACAACACAGCAGTGGCTGCTTCGACACTAGGCGCTAGCTTCAAATGAAATGTTAGGAGCTTAAAATTTCACACTACAGAAGTTACCCGACATTAAACCCCAAGGCACGTAATAAATCAACTCTATTAATGGTTTCTTACAACATGCCTTGCGATACGGAGAAATATCTTAATGTTCGCTAATATTTTCAGGGATACGCGCCGAGCGCTGTTAGAGCAGGACATGAACACGACGCTTAGCAAACACTTTTATTTTCATTTTTAAAAGGTTACACTTTTAACTTTTTAAAGGAGGTGTATGAAATTGGGTGCTTTCCGTCGTTCGCAACAGTTATGCAAAAATGTGTACATAATAAAACAATAAATTATAAGCATAAATAAATGGTTTTTATTTCTGTAATATATGGGACAATCATAAAAATATTTTTTAAGTAAAAACGAAAATGCTGATTTTACAATAGCAGCAACAAATCGTTTTCAAATACTTTTCTGTATTTTGTCTATGGCAATAGATAGAGTAGTTTTATTTTTTTTAAATAGACTTTATTATCAAAAAAATCATAATAATAAAACATTACCTAAGGCGAATCTGTAGAGATCGAATAGAAGAAATCTATTAAAAAATGTTATTAAACTAAAAACACATTTGAATATTAAATTACATTTGTTCGTCAACGTCTTTCGTATTGAAAATATTTACTCAAATTTATTCAAATTTATTTCATAGGTTTAGATTTTAATATTTATTATTGCTTTTTACTTACTCAGTTACAATCAGTTCAGAATACTTTAATTTCTTTTGTAGGCATATCCTCGCATTTGGTGTATGTAAAGATTTTTTGTGAGGTGTTGACTCTGTATGAGATATTGACTAATTAATTCATGTGTGGTCATAGTCGAAAGTAAGTTGAGTGTTGTGCAAACAAAAAGCAAAAAATGACCTTATAACTCGGCAGATTTCCTAAAATAGAAGAAGAAAAACTTTTAACTTGTGGTAAATCTTTAAGCATTTTGAATTTATTGATCCTTATTTGTAGGAATTATTACTATATTACCTCGAATTTTATCTGTTTCAGATCATGCATTTGGGCTGAGTTAAATTCTCACTATGAGAATTTTTTTGATTTAAATTTACGTTAACATTCTGTGAAGAATAGCTCTCACAATAACATAATATGTTATATATAAATATTACGCGTGGAAATATTATCTGCAACAGCAATAAAAATATCAATAATAACCTATAGTGTATAAAACAATTAGCCCTCCAAAAATTAAAATTACGTAACTATACCTATTTTTAGTTCTATTTTATTTCACATGCTCCTCTGAATTACCTAACTTCGATTAATTTTGGTGCAACCTCTCAAATGTATGGGAATTCATAAATAAAAAGTTTAAAAGTTACAGAATACAAATGGTTTGAAATTCCCGCTAAAAAGTTTTATATGGGTGCCCACCGTGGCGCTTGTAGTGTACCATAGGTACGTGTATAAACACGTGTTTCCTTTTTTTTAGAATGGAGTTAGCGTTCTTCTCTCGGTAGAGAGTAATTGTGTTCTGTGGTTTGTGGATAGCATGGACGTTTAAGAAAAGGCGAACTGAATGTCGTAAGTAAAAAATAAAAATAAATATTCCGTCTTCCGTCGTTAAATCTTGCTAAAGTCATAGTGGTCTTGTGAAAAATCATCAAAAAATCATTTTTATAGAAAAGTCAGTAATTATAATCACTTATTTGAGAATTTTGTCATAAATTAAACTGCTATTTTTGTAACACTAAACAAGTGTCACGTGATAAGTGTTTTTAATTACTTTTGGGGAAAAATTACCAGCAATTTGGGAAATTGCTATTTTTACCCACGTCGGAACGGATACGATATACAATATATGTTTTTGCCTTTTTTGTTACCATTTTTCTGAAAAACTTTTGGAACCTTTGGATATAATGCGACGTTTGCATTAGATATTCTGATATAGCTTCTGACAAGGTATTTAGATATAAAATTGAACAAATAAAATTATTGAAACGTGAGAAATGCTTAAAAAAAATCCCGCTGTGTTTCTTGCTGGTTCTTCCCAAAACAAAACGTATTTTCCGAACCAGTGGTAAATAA
Organism: Parnassius mnemosyne; assembly: GCA_963668995.1. NCBI lineage: Eukaryota > Metazoa > Arthropoda > Insecta > Lepidoptera > Papilionidae > Parnassius > Parnassius mnemosyne. The sequence goes on along the minus strand of CAVLGL010000104.1, from coordinate 49,620,486 downwards.
AAAAATTACTTCTAATAAGTATTATGTAATCTATATCGAATAAAAAATATTCTATTCTATTCTATTCTAGATATTTTTTTTGTGTTTGTTCTTGGTATTTACATTCTCTAAATACTAGGAACAAGCACTCGACGTTGCGAAAGTGTAAACATATATTGCATTACATATATAATACTCGACGTTGCGAAAGTGTAAACATATATTGCATTACATATATAATATAATACTTTAAAAATATGCAGGCCTTATCTTTAAAAATCTAAAAAGTAAATGATTGATAATAACCCCTGGACATGAGGTGATCGAAACCATGCTGTTCCTGAATGTTTTCATACCGATTCTATAAATTAATATTTTAAAATTAATTTGTTTAAATAAGGTTTCGCTGGGTTTCTTGCTTGCGTGTTTTTTTTTCTTGTAATCTTTGTTGAATAAAATTGATTTTTTTTTAATAATTTTTGGGTTCCCTAACAATGGTGAAATATTCTAGCTTAACATATTCTTCGGTAATTTAATTTATAAGAGCTTTAGTTTTTAGATATACTGTAATTAATTATCACCATCACGTACTATATTTTATTGACCTTCATACGTAAAATCATTTTTCGAATCCCTAACAAAAGTTCCCTAAGATTTGATTACATAATAGTAAGTTAGTTACTTATTTATAATATATACAGAGCCGTGGTAGCTCAGATGGTTAGCGCTCGCTGTAAATTTCACAGTATGCGAGCAACCCGGGTTCGATCCCCGCCAGCACCAATTAAATAGTTAATTGCAATTTTAAATACTGATTTTACCATGTTTTTTTTATATAGTTGTTGCTGTGACCCATAGACATCTACATTTATCCTCGTTTGCGAATCAAAATGTAGATGCGTTGTCACCCGTGAGGACTAAGATAGAATGCCTCTTTTTCAGTAAAAAGGGTCTCCGGGTCTCTACACTCACCATACGAAACACAGCAGCATGAAGCTGCTATTTGACGCTGGTATTCTGTGTGAGCGTGGTCCTTCCCCGGTCGAGCCGACCCATTCGTGCTACAACTATACTACTAATAAAGCCGCAGCATGGCTCTACCACGTAAAAAATATGCTAGGCGGTGAAGGAAAACATCGTGAGGAAACCTGCATGTCAGAGAAATAAGAAAAAAAATTCCAAGACAGTAAAGTTCGCCAACACGCATCGGAGCAGCGTGGCGGACAATACCTTGCCTTAAAACCCTCTCAGAAATGAGGTGAAGCCTGTGCCCAGCAGTGAGACGTACATAGGCTGTAACTTTTATCTATACATATAATAAAACTGTAAATAGCAGATGTCTGTACATTTTATATTTTTGTAATAAAAGTGATTGAGGGGTACTAAAAATAAGTAATTAAATACATTTCTACCATTTTTAGAATTTTCTGTCTGTCTGTCTGTCTGTCTGTCTGTTTGTTTGTTAACGTATCACGTTTAAAGTACTAATTTATATCATAAGAATTATTAAGGAAATTCTAAAGTGTACCTTCGGGTTACATTTAGTCTTTATTTCATTAAAATCGGTTCATTCCATCAAAAGTTATGATAAATATTCTGAAGTATGGGTAGGGAATTTGCTCAACGGTGGCTTTGTTTGAGTCATCAAGTTGATGTTAGCAGCGCCATCTCTCTTTAATTAAATATATACATAAAATAAAAATGATGATAACATGTTGTGTCTCTTTCTGTACATTGTATATATATTTTGGTGACTAAAATCATTATGGGGAACTAAAAATAATTAAATAAGTACATTTTTATAATATTTAGAATTGTCTGCCTGTCTGTTTGTCTGTTTTTATATGAATGCATCACGTCTAAAGTAAACATCTTTTTTTTTTCAAAGAAATCGTTAAGAAAATCATAAAGCGTATCTTCAAGTTACATTTAATCTTTGTTGTATTAAAATTGGTTAATTCTATCGAAAGTAATGATTATTATTTTAAAATGTAGGTTCGAATTTGTTCAATGGCGCCATAAAAATCTCAGAAATAGTAATGAAACGATTTGTGTGTAAAAAAACGTTCCATAATAATTAATATATTTATACTTAAAACATAAAAAGAGATTTAAAAAAGGATGTTTTCTCACACAAAGGACGTAATAGATGGAGTTGTACAAAATACAAACTTTTCTGATTTGCTGTGTTGAGATTTTTCGCCGATGAATCGTATTGAGACTTACTGAAGAAATTTTTATCTATCGAAGCCATACAACGGAACCCGAACAAAAATAACAAAATTGCAACGAAATGTCGTGATATTTTATTTATAATATACGCAAAATCAGTACTGCTATTTTAGCGCTTTGGGAACTAGATTTAGCGCTTTTTTGGAATGTATAGCGCGCATTTCGAAATTTTAGCACCTAGCACTTAATCCAGCGCTTTTTGGTGTATTTAGCACACATTTCAAAATTGTAGCGACTAGCGGGTTATTAACTCTTTTATAGCAGCACTGTTAGTACACATTACCGATAATAATAATAATGACCTTTATTATTTTTTTTTTCACAAATAGTACATTGCAGTTTATCTTTTTCAAACATATTTTTTCCACAAAACAAAGAGCATGGGAGACGAGTCCAAACTAGGATACCCTGTGCTATGGATCTCTTCTTCTTCTGCTGGCTTCCCCTTTAGGATGATCAACTTGATTTTTTTTATCGACAACTATAAGCGGGGAAATCCTCTTCATTAAAGTTTTCGTTCATGGTTTTGGCAACGCATTTATTTTGCTTTATTCAGTTTTAGTCAGTTGTTTAGAGCACAGCTAAGTTAAAAGTTACTTAGAGTAGTACTAACTACTGTTGACAGCAATTGCCATAATTATAAGTCGATGTCCTGCGAAGTATTGATACATCAAAAAATATTGCCAGAAAAAAACTTAATGTTGTTTTCTTTATTATGATTATTATGATTTGATAGTATTTTCTTGAATTATAAATTATATTATTAAATTATTGAAAATTATAATAAAAACACAAACTTTGTTTGTAGTTAATTTAGCGCGAAATCTAGGGCTTTTTTAAAGCGCTGTTTTCATGAAATCTAGCGCTTTTTGTGTTGTCCTAACGCTGAATGAGTTTTTTTGATCTGGCAGCACTGCCAAAAAACCCTCTATTAAGAAGTAACTTTCCTCTCAGTTTTAAGCGCGTTCAGTTCCCAGTTACAGTCAGCGTGTGTTATGCGATGACCGTAAATAAAGCGCAAGGTCAAAATTTACGCGTTGTAAGAGTGGACCTCAGTACTGACTGTTTTGCACATGGCCAACTCTATGTTGCTTTTTCCCGCGTTAGTAGCCCCCGTAACCTTTTTGTGTACACCCCGTCTAAGTCTACTTCTAACGTCGTGTACACCGAAGCTCTATCATAAACTACTTAGAACTTTGATGATAATGATTTATTTGTTACCACTTATTGATACAGTAATGATATAAATCGTTTAATATTCTCTTACCTAAACGACAAATTCTTTATGTAAAATCTATATACGCGAGCTACGCCGCGGGCACAGCTAGTTTATAATATGTTTCTTTCTAATTACAAAATGTAATTTTGTTATGATATAATGATTATAATAAAATTAATTTAAATGAATACGTTTTTTATTGCACCTATCCAAGCGATCGTAATATTTTATTTATTTATTTATCATTGCATTTCTTAAAACAAAATAATACAAAGTGTAGACTTAATGCTTTGAGGCATTTTCTACCAGTGAACCCAATGAGTGGTGAGAAATTGACGTAGGTGTAGCAATATCGAATAAAAAACAAAATAAAAATGATAATTACCTATATAATATATGCATTTTACTAATGAATATATACATCTGTTTAATAATATATACGACATGAATGATTCATGTAAGAAGCATTGTCTTTAATAGGTGATTATATTACAACTTTTTATAAGCATACTTATTGGGAGCTTTTCGACGTCATCGGGCAAGGATTTTTCTTTTTATATGAGAGGGGGCAAAGGATCATACGGCTCACCTGATGGTAAGTAACTACGGACGCTCATGAACAACTGCAACATCAGGGGAATTGCAGATACGTTGCCGGTCTTTAAAAAGACGTGTAGCCTGAACTGTAAAGGAGTCAACATAGAACTCGAACTATTTTGTTGTTAAATGGATATGTGAATTCGATTTCAATCAAAATCTAAATTCATAGAATGTTTTATACGTCAATCGTGTAATTTATATTAGTTACGTTATAATAATTAGTATTATATATTTATTAAATAATTGTATAAAAAAATATGGGGAAATTTTGTTTCACGTGACATACTTGCACGGCAACATACTTGCACCGCCGCCATTGCAGTGCTTTTTAGATTTTTTTTTATTTTATTTATTTCATAACATTACATTAATTAATTACACATTACATTACGGTACAATCATAAGTTTACAGAAACTTTACCGTGTACCGATATCGCCGACAATAATGAATATGAGGGTAAAGTAAAAAATTACACTTATTATTTATTAAGTACCTGATCTGCTAATGCAGGATGCAATGCTCATGGATTGTATATACAGGACGTTTGTTTTAAAGCGTTATCGTAATACATATTATGTATTACTTAAATTATTTATGATGCAATCTATAAAGTAGTTTTTTAATTTTAATTTAATATTTTTTTGAGTCAGTTCGAATTTTAAAGATCCTGGTAGCTGGTTAATTAGATTAGGGATCATATATTCTAAAGTAGGTTTACCATATAAATTATTATATTCAGATAAGGCTATTTTAAGTTTTCCCGAACTGCGAGTTTTGGAGTAATCACGGGTAACGGCAATTTTTAACTGTTCATGAAAAAATTCTTCTACAAGAAGGGTAAACTTTACTTTTTCGTGTATCGGTATAATTTTGCAATGGCTAAAAAGGTTATACGTATGCTACTTTTGACTCCACCAGTGATTTATATAGCTGTATAAGAATTTTATATTTAATTACGGAAAATTTTGCAAGCATACCACGAAGTTTATCACACACGTGCTCAATATGTTCTTTCCAATTTAGTCGACTATCTATGACGAGTCCTAAGTAGGCCTGTGATTCTACTAGGTCTATGGCTTCAATTCAATCTTAACAAAATTCTGTCCGCCTTTTTTACACTTCCATGGTGGATAGGTTTTGTGTTTTTACTTTCGTGGATTTGTTTAACTTGACCCTTGACTTTTCGCTCGGATTACAAGATAGTACGTTGTTGCGCCCACATAATGATAATAATGTGATATTTGGGTTACGAGAGGAATAGAACAGATAATGTACAGCCTCCAGCTGCTTTTCGTAATAACATTTTAATGTTATTGCATAAAATAAGTAAAACAATAAATAAGTTTGAGTTTTATTTTACTTTATTTAATAATAACTACAAAGCTGCATTATTTTGTGTCTTTTTAAATTTATTCAAACGACTTCTCACAAAAACGAGTGTTTTTACTACCTAACCTACAAACAATAAAACATAAAATAAAAACAAAACCCCAGTTCCTGCAAAAATATGATTTTTGACATAAGTAGCAAATGTTTAAATCTTCAAAATAAGACATTTGAACTTTGGGCCCAAGATTGTATGGAACCAAGTTCATCACCTGTCATTTGTGTTTCTTCTTTCCTAGTTATCAACAAATAAAAGCATAACTCGGCAGACTTTTAGAGCCGTCTGAAAGGATTCGTGAATTGCTTGATTTCTTGTTCTGTTAAGTGAGTACACTTACACTTACACTTAGCTTTTTTTGCGTATAAAAATCAAAAAATGAAATGAAAATATATTTTGCTTATAAAAGTTATATGAGAAAGTTTTTGAAATATCCAAATATATGTATATATGTAATTATGCATAAGAAAATTATTTTCTAAAATGTATTCAAAAATAGACATACACTCACTTAATATTAAAAATTTTACAACAGACAATAAAGGTCATATTTTGGATATGGGAGGATTTTCTTAATTATAACGCCTCGGAGTTTGATTTATAATCGCAGTACCGTACAACTCGCAATTTTGAGCTCGCTACCCGGTCTGGGTATTTTAAGTCTGCCGTGAGAAAGTCTCACATAAACGCCTCTTGCGACACCTACGGGATTAGTAAGGTGATGGATTCTCTTAAGCCTTCAACTCACGGCAATTTTATAATAATTTAATTAACTTTTGGATACTTTTTGGTTCAAATATGTAATATTCGCAATTAATCTTTGTATAATGTATAATTTTTCAATTAACATTGAACGTCGTAAATGGGCAAACTCTAGAGATCTATTTCATTTTACAACACTTTTATACATTGAATAAAACTATTTTTACGGATTCTATCGCGTTTAATCAATCTATTTTATATTACCGACGTTTCGGTTGCTTTCCAGCAACCGTGGTCACGGGGGAATGAGGTGATTGACATCCCGATGTCAGTGTTAAACCGGAGTACCTTCAGCTTATTTAATTAATAATTTTGGTCCGATCTACGCAGAATGAACTAACTGTGTCTTGAAGTCTTGCAGTGGTATGCTTGGGTTTAGTTTTAATTTTATGAATTACAGATCCCAAGCAGGTGGTAGTACCCAGCCTCCCTCTCTATTGAAATTAGGATGTTTTTTAATTTCAATAGCCTCACGTATCATCCTTGGCACGAATCGATGTTCTTTCGCGAGAATTTGTGGTTTATCAAATCTAATGTGATGGCGGGGGCCGTCTAGGATATGATCACAAACAGCAGACTTCCCGGAACGATGGTGCCTCACGTGAGCTATGTGTTCTTTTACGTGGGTTTTTATTGATCGTTTTGTTGCCCTATATAGGACATTCACAATCAAGCTTGTACACTCCTGCATCTTATAGAGGAATATGTCACTTGACGGATGGTAAGAACTGACTAATCTTCTTTGGCGGCTTGAAGAATGTTGTAATAGAAGCTCGCTTCAAGATGTAGCCAATCTTGTCTGTGACACCTCTGACATACGGTAGTACAGCAGGCGCACGCTGGACTCTGGCCGGCTTCACTCGGTCACTGTGACGTAGGCGCGGAACCCGAAGCTTGTTGTCGTGCAGAACCTGCTTGACGTGCTGAAGCTCGGCGGCCAAGTGTTTGCTGTCACAGATCCCTCGTGCTCTTTGTAACAAAGATTTGCCTACGGTAGCTAACTGTGAAGGGTGATGGTGGGATTCACCGTTTAAATATCGGTTTGTATGGGTCTTTTTTGTATACACAGTGTGACCTATGGTATTATCACGATTTCTAATTACTAACACATCTAGGAAAGCTAAAGAATTATTTGCCTCTAACTCCATAGTAAATTGAATTTTAGAGTTTATGGAATTAAGATGTTCTAAAAATGTAGTTACTTTGTCTGATGGTAAAATTGTGAAAGTATCGTCTACGTACCGCTTGTAGAAACTTGGAGTTACTGGTTCAGTAAGCAGGGCTTTCTCCTCAAAGTCCTCCATGAAAATATCGGCGACAATGTGAGATACTGGTGAGCCTATCGCAACACCATCTACTTGCTTGTAAAACTGTTCCTTCCACAATAGATAGCCAGATGTAAGGCAATTTCTGAGTAATATTGCATATTCTGCTGGCATGTTGTTTATTAGGTCATCCAATATTAATTTATACCATATTATTTTTAAAACTGTCTCTCTCCTTACAGCAGCGATGAATAAAAAACTAAAATCTGAATCTAAAAGAACAAAAAGCCGAATTGAAACTTACATTTCGAAATACCAAGAATCTAGACAAAGTAATTATTAGAATTTAAATCTATAACACAAATATAAATAAAGATTGAAATACATATTTATATACAAGTTTTGAGCAGTATTACACTAAACATCAATAACCTGAATGAAGGAATTATTTTCAAAAATTACATTTATTTTTCCTTGCAGCAACGAAAAACTAAGAACTAAAATTTAAATCTAAAATCAAAAAGCCAGATATTGAAAGTTTAATTTTAAAATACCCCAATGAAGTAATTATTTTCAAAAATTGCATTTATTTTTCCTTACAGCAACGAAAAACTAAGAACTAAGAAAGCTTTCAATCAAAAAGCATTTTTAGAGCCATATATTTCCCTAAATACATCTTTAAGACAAAATGCTACATCTGATTTTGAAAGAGACTTTTTTAAAAAACAAAGCAATTCAATTTTTGGAAAAACTATAAAGAACAAAAGAAAACAAGTCGATTTTAAGCTAGTAAATGTATGGAAAAATAATTTAAATAACACAATTAGTCTGTGGTGCCAAAAACTATGTTAGTGCGCCTAATTTCAAAAATTTTACAATTATTTCTGATAGCCTCGTAGCCATTCAACTCCGACCAACAAAAGTGATCTTGGATCGCCCAATATATGTGGGCTTTACTATTTTGGAACTTGCAAAAAGTCATTTATATAATTTTCATTATTCTGTAATGAAGAAAATATACAAAGATAATAATATCAAACTTTGTTACACTGATACAGGTAGTCTTTTGTATTTAATTTACACTGAAGACTTCTACAAAGATATGAAAGATAATATTAAGTACTTTGATACAAGTAATTTTTCTGATAATAATATATACCATATTCCAAAAGCGAATAAACAAATACCAGGGTATTTTAAAGATGAATTAGGTGGTGCTATTATAACAGAGTTTATAGTCTTGAAAGCAAAATTATACTGCGTTAATACTTTGAAGTCCGCAATTAAAAAAGCAAAAGGTGTGAAAAAGCATATTACAAAAAAATTAATCATTGAAAAGTATAGAGATATTTTAAATTCTAAGAAAACCCATAGAGACACGATGTACGTAATACGATCTAAGAATCATATACTTTATACGCAAAAAATAAATAAGCTCATTCTTAGTGGCAATGATGATAAGCGACAAATATGTGAAGATATGTATAAAACTTTGCCTTGGGTACATCATAGCAATTTATTTTAATTAGCATTATATTTTAACCAATAATGAAATATGAAATAATGAAGAATTAAATGATGAAATAAAGTAATAGTAATTTATAAAATAATTATAAACATAAACATAATATGCAAATGAAAACAAATTACTTTATTTTGAATATTCTTTACTGCAAATATGTTCTATATTGTAACTAGTATATCGTAATTATAACTCTAGCTAAAATATAAAAACCTTTATATGTAAGTTGAAATAAAAATACTGTATTATCATGATCATATTTTGTTTTATTTATCATCCCATTAGATCCTTAAATACTAAATATTACATAAAAACAATAGATTTAAATACACTTAACTTTTACAACAGAGTTATACATGTCGAAAAAATTAATCATTTATTTATGAACATTTTATTAACATAAATTTTATTAATTGATTTCAAACTTAAATACTAGATTTGCTTAGTTTTTTTACCACTTTACAAACTCAATGTTCTGTCTCATCCATGATGTTATCATATGCACTTGTCCCTAGATATTGCACGTTTACAGCTGCATTTCCAGATTCAGTATTTATTTCATCGATATTACGACCATGTAAATCATGTATTATAATTTTTATTAAATAACGTAAATCACCCGTTTCCTTTCGCATGATAAATTATGTATTTTTCAAAGAATTTGATTAGATTTTTTTCTTTTTTATTTTTTCCTCCGATTTTTGGCTACGGCTCTGCTTGCACGTCTTTGTCGCCACTTCATCATACCAGCCTTGCCTATCTTGAGCATAGTAAAATGGATTAGTAATTGGGTTTGAGTCTTCTATCAAATTCTGAAAGCCAGACATAAATATACAATTAAACATTAATTAATTACTACCCATGAATTTAAAATCATTTATTAAAAATAATAAAACTAAATAGTAACTTACCTCACGTATATTTTCTAAGTTATTCAAAACAGGACTGTAAGATGGTGTATGTGACATATTTCTAAAAAACAAAAATGAATATAAGTTACATATTTTATTACATTTATAAGAGTTAGAATTACAATAGAAAATAGAAAAACTTACTTTATTATTTAAATATTTCATTTAAAGTACTTACTCCAAATTTCAGCTAAAGAAACAAACGGGCTATTTATAGAAAGTACTGTAGCGAAATGACGTGATCGCGTGTTGTAAGATGAGAATTGTATAATTTACAGAATAAGCATAATATACTCAGGATTTGTAATATCCGAATAGCATTATTTTGCAAAGTAAGCATAGATCTACTAAGAAATTTGTAACACTAGAACAGACATGATGTGACATGCATTTCTCTCTAATATTGTTCATGCAAAATTTAAATATATACCTATGTTTGTAGGTTAGTAACTCATTCAATAAGCACGATGAAGTTGATCAAACAACCCATATCGCTAAGCGTTAGCAATATTAATATTGATCACTCTGCTTACAAGATCAGACATAGCATTCCCTTACCAAATACCATTCGCTGTATAATATGCGGTCCCTCTAATTGCGGTAAAACAAACGTTGTAATAAGTTTATTGTTGCATGAAAATGGGCTTAAATTTCAAAATCTTTACTTGTATTCAAAAACTAACGATCAACCAAAATATCGTTTTATACGAGAAGTAATTAAGAGAGTGCCTAATATTTCATTTTATGAGTTCAATGATAACAAAGACGTTATAGGTCGAAGTGAAGCTTTAGACAATTCTGTATTTATTGTGGATGATGTTGCTTGTGAAAATCAAATCAACATTCGTAATTATTTTTCTATGGGCAGGCATAAGCAAATCGATTGCTTTTATTTATCTCAGACCTACTCAAAAATTCCGAAACAATTGCTACGAGACAATGCCAATTTTATTATAATATTTAAACAAGATGATGTAAATTTAAAACATATTTATGAAGAACATGTTAGTTCTGATATGTCATGGAATCAGTTTAAAAATATTTGTAATATAGTTTGGAGTAAGCCGTATAATTTTGTTTGTATTAACAAAGACTCATCGTTAAACAATGGCAGGTAAAGAAAGAATTTTGATATTTTTTTAACCTAGAGTAAACTATTATAAACGGGTTTTTAGATAAAACTATTTAGTTTTATTGTAGCCGCGATAAAATGAAGTATTGTAAAGCATTATGAAAAGCAAATTAAAATGGAATTAATGAAATCTGTGGACTCCATAAAGAATAAATAAAAAAAAAATAATGAGCATGAACTGAACTTTTCCCTAGATAAAATGCTAAAACCTGTTACAGAGCCCCTTAAAATCATAGTAAATAAGCAAAAACCAAATCAGGACCATAATTTATCGATGCAATCATGCAAAAGTTCTGCTAGATCATTTGAATCGGAATTTCAGAACTATTACGATGCTGACTTGAGTTCTGCAGAATCCCCAAAAAATTAAATTAAAGACAATTAAGAGGCTTCATTAGATCGGAATTGTATCTATGATATTTACGATGATAAATTAAATATACCATTTGGGATAAGAAAAGAGAAGAAAACTTACATGATGGGAAATTCAGAAGTTACATTTTCTAAAATTGACAGTTTGGATAACGAAACTGTATTTTTAGTAATAATTGGAGACAAATCATACAATTTAACTATCAAGTTAAGAGAACTTCTACTTAGAAAAAAACCTGATTTGAATTTAGTATCAAGTGCTGATAAACTCGTGTCCAAAGATATTCTACACCATACTAACGCTTATAAAAAAGATTTTAACCCTAGATGTCAAATAAGAGGTGATAAGGGAAATAAATATCGAAAAATAATCAAACCATTATTTTCCGATACCTTAATCAAATATAAAAAATCAAAGAAAAGCTTGGAGGTAATTTACCTAAGCTTAAGAAATATAAAATCAACACTGATATTGTATATTGGGACGATCCAAATGAATCAGTTGATAGATTAAAAATTTAATAGCTACAATTAATACAAATCATGATTATGAAATTAAAAGATCATTGAAGAATTAAAAGAAGCTAACATTATAAAGGAATAAAATACTAATTATTACTTGCTTTTACTCAGTATTGGTGAAGTTGCTCATGTTGCAAATTACTAAAAAATTGTCTGTATTTATTTAAGTCACAAGCAGCATAAACGAATTATTTTTAATAACTACCAACATAAGAATAAAGATGTGCCGATGTAGTAAATGGAATTCATAGAAATGCTAGGGTGAATTTCCCACGTAGAAATGTTATTACGAAAGATATAGATGATTTATGGCAAGCAGACTTAATTGATATGCAATCAGTTTCTAAGGAAAACAAAAACTTCAGATTTATTATTACCGTTATTGATACATTTTCGAAATACGCTTGGGATTTTCCAATTAAGACTAAAAGTAAAGAGGACGTATGCTATAATTTTATGAAGCTCCTAAAACACGTGTGCCCAAAAATCTGCAAACCGACAATGGAACAGAATTTTATAACGATAAGTTTAAAAAAATTATGAATTCTTATAATATTAATCATTACTCAACCTTTTCAACAAAGAAGGCTTCCATAGTTGAACGATTTATTCGAACTTTGAAATCTAAATTGTATAAAGCATTTAGTTTACAGGGTTATAACTGGATAGGCGATACTCTTAATAATGTTATTTACGAATACAATCACACTTATCATCGAACTATTGGTGAAATTCCAGCCAATGTTAATAATAAAAGTAAAAAACGAATACTACAGAGATACCTTAGATTAGTAAAGAATGATAAAGTAAAACGTAAGTTTAAAGTAAGTGATTATGTGCGTATAAGTAAATACAAAGGTCATTCAGAAATATTTAAAATTCGAAAATTACAGAACACGATTCCAATCACTTACTTAATTGAAGATACAATTAAAGGTCAACCAATTTTAGTAGGATTTTATGCGCAAGAGCTACGAAAGACCAAAAATCCAAACATATATTTAGTCCAAAAAGTTTTAAGAAGGAAAGGAAATAAAGTTTTAGTAAAATGGCTAGGTTTGTCTTCTAGTGAAAACAGTTGGATCGATAAGTCAAATATATTGTAATAGACTTACTGACCACTGTGTTTAACATTAAGAACAAATAAAAAAATGGTATATTAAATAAATATCCCAAGCGCGATTAAACAGTCTTATGATGTGCATTGGTGAGAGTAGTCCTCTCAATTGGTTGATTAATAATTTGCCATTTAAATTACATTTACCGAAATACAATTATTGTGGTCCTGGTACAAATTTAATCAAAAAACTACCACATGGAGTCAAAGGTATAAACAAATTAGACGAATATTGTAAAGAACACGACATTGTGTATTACAAATATTCAAACTTAAAGGATCCACATAAGGCGGATTTAGTTTTGTTAAAAATGGCAAAAACACAAGAGATTGCTCCCGACGCAAATTTGGGAGAAAAGTTAGCAGCAAAGATAGTAAGCAAAGCTATGCAATCAAAAATTAAAACTAGGGCTGGCCTAAATAATGGCAATAGTAATAAAATGTCTCCGAGAAAGTTGGGGAATGAATTTAAAAATAAGTTTAAGAATATCATTACAAAAACGAAAAGACGTATGCAAAAATTAAAACCAAAATGCAAGAAAGCAGCAATTGAGCTAGTTATAGCTGCTGCTAGAGAACTAGTTGATAATTCTGTTATAAAACTTCCTCGCATTATTCCTATACCAAAAACTGGTGGGGTACCTTTGATTCCGATTTTTGCCGGATTATCGGCAATGGGAGCCTTAGCAGGTGGTGCGGCTGGTATACTTAAAACTATTAATGAAATCAAAATGGCTAAAATACAAATATTCAAACTTAAAGGATCCACATAAGGCGGATTTAGTTTTGTTAAAAATGGCAAAAACACGAGAGATTGCTCCCGACGCAAATTTGGGAGAAAAGTTAGCAGCAAAGATAGTAAGCAAAGCTATGCAATCAAAAATTAAAACTAGGGCTGGCCTAAATAATGGCAATAGTAATAAAATGTCTCCGAGAAAGTTGGGGAATGAATTTAAAAATAAGTTTAAGAATATCATTACAAAAACGAAAAGACGTATGCAAAAATTAAAACCAAAATGCAAGAAAGCAGCAATTGAGCTAGTTATAGCTGCTGCTAGAGAACTAGTTGATAATTCTGTTATAAAACTTCCTCGCATTATTCCTATACCAAAAACTGGTGGGGTACCTTTGATTCCGATTTTTGCCGGATTATCGGCAACGGGAGCATTAGCAGGTGGTGCAGCTGGTATACTTAAAACTATAAATTAAATCAAAATGGCTAAAAAACAATTTGCTGAATTGAAGAGACACAATGAAAAAATGTAAGCTCTTTGTATCGGAAATGGGTTACAGTTTAAGCCTAATAAAAATGGATTTGGCATTTTTGTATCTAAAGAAATAAAAAACTAGAATATAGGCTACCCAAAAGCGCCTTAACTAACATTGACATTTTAACGTATGGAAAAAATATTCACCATTTTCGAGGTGTCTTTATAAGAGATGAGCTCCCAACACACCCTTTTCAAAAAGAATGTGGAGTTATAAATTTAGATATTTCCTCAAATTCGGGATCTCATTGGATAGCCTATGTAGAATTTAATAATTATGTTGAATATTTCGACAGTTATGGAAATCTTAAACCTCCAATTGACTTGATAAAATATTTAGGTCCTAAAGTCCACTATAATTATTATAACATACAGCATGATCATCCTTTTAATTGTGGACATCTTTGTTTGATTTTTTTGGAGAATTTTTGGCGCAATCAAGACATAAAATAAACAACTTACTTACTTACTTATCTTCACGCACAATCCCTGACGGGGTAGCCAGAGAGAACAGATCGCCAAGTGTCACGATCCTTACAAACCTCTTTTGCTTCTTTCAGATTCATTATCTTCTTCATACATGCACGTCTAGGTATCCGAGTACTCTTGACCCTACCCTTTTCGAGCAATTTGCTCACATGGTCTTCGAAAGTTAGTCTCGGTCTACCTCAACACCTTTTAATATTAACTTTTGCGCTATATATTTTCTTCACCATTCGGTCTTCACTCATTTGCTCAACGTGCCCAAACCACCAAAACGCCCTTATCAATTTTTGTGATAAAGTCATCTTTAAAACCTGCCATATTGCGAATCTCTTCGTTTCACTTTCGGTCGGCCATGGTAACGCCGCACATTTTACAAAGAGATCGCATCTCTGCATCATCTGGCATACCCAGGTTTCGCTGCCATATAACAAAGTCGGTACCAACACTGCGTTATGTATTGCAAGGCGTGCACTCTTCACTACGCCTTGCCTTTTGACTAACGCAGTCAGGGCACCATTGACTTTGTTCCCGGCAAGACTCGCCTGTCCACATCTAAATCACATCTTCCATCCCGGCTAAAAGTACTCCCCAAGTATACAATTTCATTTACCTGTTCTAGACATTCCTGATTTACCCATATTTCACACTTCGTTCTCTCTTCGTCCCTTTCAAATACCAGAACCTTAGTTTTATTAGCATTAGCACGGAGACCTTTAATTTCACATTCCTCTTTCATACACGTGACTAATGCCTGCAATTCTGTCTCTGATGGTGCAATAAGCACTGCATCATCAGCATACAGCAGACAATTTACTTTTATGTCACCCAATTTCACACCCAAACAGCTATCTTTCAGCTTTTGTAAACAGCTGTCGAGATACAGTATGAACAGCCAGGAAGACATAACACAACCCTGCCCTACCCGCACACAGGCTTTACAGTCATAGTAAAGAGACTGCACAGCCCTTATTATTTTACTGATGTTCCTTTTTTGACAACAAAATCATTAAATTCTTCTCCTACTGTCGCCGAATCATTGCTCAAACAAAATGTAAAGGCTTGTTCAAATACTTTTAAATTCCATAGGGTACTGCCAAAAGATATCGTTAAATATTTTAAAACTATTGATGTTAAGAAAACGGCAGACTTATGGGGGATTTCCGTTAAAGTTGTTTTATCTATAATCGATATATTAGCACCTTATCTAGCCACTATATTTAATATGAGCGTCGAATCTGGTGTGTTTCCTGATTTGATGAAACATAGTAAAGTCATACCTATATTTAAATCTGGTAGTACATTAGACCTCGCCAATTTTAGACCAATTTCTGTACTACCAACATTAAGTAAAATTTTTGAAAAAAATATTTTAGATCAGATGTTAAGTTTCTTTAATATTAATAAATTGCTACATAATAATCAATTCGGTTTTACAAGGGGTCGCTCGACAACTGACGCTGGAGTTGAGCTTATTAAACATATTGTTTGTGCATGGGAGAATTCAGAGGATGCTTTGGGTATATTTTGTGACCTCTCCAAGGCCTTCGACTGTGTTCACCATGAGACATTAATAAGGAAGCTACAGTACTATGGTGTCAAGAACACAGCGCTTAAACTTATTATTTCATATTTAAGTAATAGAAAACAGAAGGTTATTATCAATGGTAAAAGTTCTTCCGGGTCACCTGTACTAATGGATGTACCTCAGGGCTCGATTCTCGGCCCATTCCTGTTTCTGGTGTATATTAATGACTTACCTCACCTTGTAGGGGATAGTCATGATATAGTATTATTTGCTGATGATATTTCCTTGATTTTTAAACTTAAACGTCAATCATCTAAATGTGACGAAGTGAATAATGCTATATCATTATTAGTGCATTGGTTTAACGTTAATAATCTGCATTTGAACGGAAATAAAACTAATTGTGTTAAATTTACAACAACGAATGTTCAAAATCTGAATACCAATGTGTTTTTAAATGGGGAGGAATTGAGCCCTGTTGTATCCACTGTTTTTCTTGGCATCACTCTTGACGCAAAGCTCCAGTGGGGCCCCCATATATCCAAATTAGCAAGCAGACTAAGTTCTGCAGCCTATGCTGTAAAAAAGATTAGAGGTCTCACTAGTGTCGAGACAGCTAGATTAGTTTATTTTAGTTATTTTCATAGCATAATGTCTTATGGGATTTTGCTATGGGGAAATGCGGCTGATTTAGAAACTATTTTTGTTTTACAGAAGAGGGCCATTAGAGCTATTTACAATCTAAAACCGAGAGAGTCTTTTAGAGATAAATGTAAAGAAATTAATATATTAACTTTGGCCTCTCAGTATATTTACGAAAATTTAATGTATGTTCACAAAAACAAAGATAGTTTTAGTAAAAGAAGTGATATACATTCTGTAAACACTACGAACAAACACAAGCTAGTGATACCAGTTTCTCGACTCCACAGAGTCAGTAATTCATTTTTGGGGCAATGTATACGCTATTACAACAAGGTCCCGGAAAGTGTACAGGTTCTCTCTATTACCAAGTTTAAATGTTTTATTAAGCTGAAACTGTATAAAAAGGGTTATTATAGTATAAATGAATACATGGTTGATAATAACCCCTGGGAATGAGGTGATCGCTTCCAAGCAGTTTCTAAAATAAATTTTGTAAATAGTTCGTAATCATTTATATTGTAAAATTTATTTAAAAATTTGGGTTGAGCGCTGGTCTGATACAGGCATTGAAGTCTCTATATAGGGACTCTAGTGCTTGTGTCAGGATCAACGGGGCCTACTCGGACTGGTTTGACATCCATAAAGGTGTCAGACAGGGCTGTGTAGCTTCCCCGTGGTTGTTCAACCTGTTTATGGACAGTTGTTTGGAAAATTTGAAAGTAGAAGAATGCGGGTTAAGAATGGGTGAGTTAACCGTCAAATGCCTTTTGTACGCCGATGATCAAGTCATACTTGCGTCGTCGGCAGCCGAGTTGCAAATGATGGTTACATTAATGAACAGGACATTAAAAGAAAAGGGAATGAAAGTGAACGCAAGTAAGACGAAAGTTATGGTTTTTGAAAGAGAAGAAAGTAAAACGATATGTGAAATAAGAATAGAAGGGGAGTTGGTAGAGCAAGTAGATGAGTTTGTATATTTGGGATGTGTGTTTAGCAGGGATGGTAGATATGATAAGGATATAGAACGACGAGTGAATGCAGGAAATAGAGTGAATGGGGCTCTACACTCTATTGTGAAAAGTCAGAATGTGTCCAAAAAGGCACGTATGGCAATTCACAATGCTGTGTTAGTACCTACTTTAATGTATGGTAGTGAAAGTTGGGTGTGGCAGAAGAAGCATGAGAGTAGAATAAATGCTGTAGAAATGCGGTCATTAAGGAGTATGTTAGGGATGAAGCTGAATGACAGAGTGAGAAATTGTTTAATAAGAGAAGAGTGTGGTTTGCAAGATGATGTTGTGACCAGGATTAAGAAAGGAATGCTTCGGTGGTTTGGCCATGTAGAAAGAATGAATGAGGAAAGAGTGACAAAGCAAATTTATGTTGCAGAGGTGAACGGCATAGTCGGGAAGGGTCGCCCTAGGCGAAAGTTTATCGACCAAATTGGCGATATATTAAAAATGGGCCAAATCAAGAGTACCTTTAACCGACGAGCGTGTATGCGTAGGTATATGGATGTGGAGGAAGCGAGAGAGGTGTGTCAGGATCGTGCCAAATGGAAGTCCATAATCTCTGCCTACCCCTCTGGGTGACAGGCGTGAGTGTTTATGTATGTATGTATTTAAAAAAAAAAGTCCCGCTGGGTTTCTTGCTGGTTCGTCCCAGGACAGAGGGTTTTTTCGAACCAGTGGTAAAGTAAAAAATGACTTTCAATAAGAATTACACATGTAATGTATATTGAATAAAAAATATTCTATTCTATTCTATTCTATTCTATTCTATTCTATTCTATTCTATTCTATTCTATTCTATTCTATTCTATTCTATTCTATTCTATTCTATTCTATTCTATTCTATTCTATTCTATTCTATTCTATTCTATTCTATTCTATTCTATTCTATTCTATTCTATTCTATTCTATTCTATTCTATTCTATTCTATTCTATTCTATTCTATTCTATTCTATTCTATTCTATTCTATTCTATTCTATTCTATTCTATTCTATTCTATTCTATTCTATTCTATTCTATTCTATTCTATTCTATTCTATTCTTAGCAATCGACCATCCACACCATACCCCGGCAACAGTTCCCACATTTTCTTCCTTACAACCTTATCAAATGCTTTCTCAAGATCCACAAAAGCACAGAAAATCCTCTTGTTAGCAGCCAGAAGCTTTTCCGTGATTATGCGGAGAGAAAACATTTGATCCGTGCATCCTCTTCCAGGTCTAAATCCGCATTGTGCCTCCCATAGAAAGCTTTCCGATTTCTCTTGCATCCTACGTGTCAAAACCTTCGAGTAAACTTTACTTGCTAAACTGGTCAAGCTGATCGCTCGATAGCACCCGCAGTCAAAATGTGAACCTCTACCTTTATATAAAGGCACAATGACTGCGGATCGCCAATCATCCGGGACATCCCCCGTCCGCCAGCACAAATTGCACAGCAGATGAAAGCTGTCCCAGACGCGAGGCCCACCATACTTGACCATTTCAGCAGTAACTCTGTCTAGTCCCGCAGCCTTACCACATTTCAAACTTCGAATCGCACGTTCAATCTCTTTCATACTAATGACCTCAGTGTCATCGAGGTCCGGGTCTGGCGTACCAGTCACGGCGTCATCCCCGGATCCCTCACTAAGATCATCACACGTATACATTTCTCTATAAAATTCGCTCCATCGCTGCATGACGTCCGATTTTTCTGAGAGGACGTCATTAGTACTCGAAAGCACATTGTTCATTCTTAAGGCCGTCGCACCACTTCGAGTCCTTCCAACCTCTTTCCAGAAGAGTTTGGAGTTCTCCTTAAAGTTGTGCGACAACCTTTAGTCCGCTTCCATTCTACACCTTTCACGCACTTCGTGTGAACTTTCTGCAGCCTATATCTTTCTTTCATCTTCTCTCTCATATCCTTATCATTACTAGAGGCCAAGTAGTCTAACCATGCTTTCTTCTTCTTCTTTACAGCTTCTTTCACTTCATCATTCCACCATGCATCTCTTCTTTTATTACTGCCTCTTTTTATTGTTCCACACACTTCTTCCGCTGCACTTATCATTCCATCCCTAAGGTTCTGCCATGTTCTTTCTACACATTCTTTTCTGCCATCGATGGTGTCAAGCTTTTCGGCTTTTTGGCTTAAAATAAACAAGAACTTCATAAATTGCTCAGTATACAAGCATGTCTATAACAGTTACTATCTCAGGAAATAAATCAGAATTGGATTCCTACTTTCAACCACCTCTGAGTTTATCAGGTCAATACGAGTGCGGTTTACTATATTTTTCAGTAATAAACTGAACAACAAAATATTCTTATGTTAATAGCAAGTTCCCATCTGTGATCAGAATCGAATGTGATCTCATATACGGCTCATATTATTCACGAATTTGTATCTAAAACTGCTACAGATAATCAATACATAGAAATACCTCAGAACGTTATTTACTTCCCAGTGAATAAAAATAATATTACATCTATAACTATTAAAGTTTTAGATCAATTTGGCTACAGAATTAATTTCAAAGAACAGTATATAGAAATTCGCCTCCATTTGAGGAAAGTAAAATGATATTGCACTATAAAAACCCTATAGTCTACTTAAAGCGCCCTATTACTTCTACACTCACTAAGGTGTGAAGACGTGAGAAAAAATTTAAGACCTTGAGTAAAAATAATAAAGATTTTCTAAAGTCCTTAGGATTTAAAGTATGAATATACAGATTAATGACTTCCCAAACTTCGATACTTTTATTGAAAGTTATGAAGTCCATTCTTATAATTCATATAATAATAGCTTTAGAGAAAACGATGAAATAAGAATTCCCATACATCAGGAAGACATATATGTATTACCATCAGCCAGTTCAATTTACATCGAAGGTCGTGCAAAGCTCTTCAGCAAAGATGGGAACCAGATTAAAAAACTTGTTACGTTCAGTGATAATCCTATTATGTTCTTGTTTCAAGACATAAGATATGAGATAAATGGAATCGAAATAGATCGTATTAAAATGCTGGTATAACGTCAATAATTAAATCATACATTTCAATGAATGAAGCAGAAAATAAAGTAGCAGCTTTGTGGGGTTGGGATATGGATGGATTTAAAAGTGAAAACGGTGAGTTTAGTGCTACTGTACCTTTAAATAAGATTTTAGGGTTTGCAGAAGATTATGCTAAAATTTTAATAAATTGTCAACATGAACTTATACTGAACAGAAGTAATTCTAACATAAATTGTATTATAGGAACTGAAGATGTTGCACATTTTCAAATAGACATACAAAGAATACAATGGCGAGTGCCACATGTGAAAGTATCAGATCGTGAACGACTGAAACTTCTTAAACATTTAGAAAGAGATAAACCTATATAGATGGTATTTAGAAATTGAGATTTATATGCACACCCTTTACTTCCTACAGCAACTAAGCATTCCTGGTCTATTAAGACTGCGTCACAATTAGAGAAACCTCGATATGTAATTTTTTGTTTACAAACAAACAGAAAAGTGGTAGAGCCACGCAAACGGTGGTAGAGCCACGCAACGGTGGAAGAGCCACGCTTAACGGTGGTAGAGCCACGCAGCAGCTTTTGCTGTTGCATGTATGGGCCGGCTCGAGCCGGGTTGGTACCACGACCTTACAGAATACCGGCGTGAAGTAGAAGCTTTGCTTCTGCGTTTCGTCTGGTGAGTGCAGGTGGCCGGAGGCCCAATTCCCCCCCCCCCATCAACATGGTAGCGGAATTACACGAAGAACTACCCCAGGAGGGTACCAGCACCCCTGGAGAATCCCTCGCTGAGCATCCACGACCATGTTATTCCGATCCTGAGCGTGGGTGCTCAGGCTGCCCCGCGTATTCTGGGGGGGGCAAAATTCCGCTCAAAAGCATTACTGCTAAGGGCAAACTGAGCAAGAACACCAAGGCGACCCCTGCCACGCTATCCGTGAATTTCTGCAACATCAGGGGACTTCACTCTAACCTAAACGCCGTCCACTACCATCTCGAGACGGCGAAGCCGGCCTTGCTCTTTCTGACCGAGACGCAAGTTTCCTCTCCGGCTGATATTTCGTATCTCTCCTACCCGGGGTACAAATTGGAGCATTCCTTTGTGCCTCGGGCTGGAGTTTGCGTGTATGTCAGAGAGGACATCTGTTCTCGACGCCTCGGCAGTCTTGAAGGTTCGGACCTGTCCATCCTTTGGCTACGCGTAGACAGCGACGACCATCCGCGCGTCTACGGGTGCCTCTATAGGTCCCATAGCGGTAAAGCCGAAACAGACCGACTCATCGACCACGTCCAAATGGCTACAGATATCTTGCTACAACAGGTCCCATCCGCAGAGATCGTGATCCTTGGCGATTTTAACGCCCACCATGCCGAATGGCTCGGTTCACGTCTAACCGATCATGCGGGGAGATCTGTTTATGACTTTGCCTTGGCATATGGTCTGACACAACTGGTTACTTCGCCTACGCGGATTCCAGATGTGGAGGATCATACACCTTCCCTGTTGGACCTTCTGCTGACCTCTCATCCGGACGGATATCAGGTTTCCGTCGATGCCCCTTTCGGCTCTTCGGACCATTGTCTGATCCGGAGTGTGGTGCCACTCACGCTCCCTTCGCGGTTGCGTTCTGCAGGTTGCCGCCGTGTTTGGCATTACAGGTCGGCGGATTGAAACGGAATGCGGTCCTTCTTTGCATCCTACCCATGGGGGCGGGTTTGCTTCTCGCCGGATGATCCCAGCGCTGTTGCTGACTCTGTCACTGATGTGGTGCTACAGGGAATGGAACTATTTATTCCATCATCTGTGGTACCCATCGGAGGCAGATCTCAGCCTTGGTTTGGTCGCTCCTGTATGACTGCATTACACACAGTAAGCAGGAGTGTTATCAAGCTTGGGCTGCGGCTTCGGCGACTCGGGATGTAAATACCAGCACATTTAAAAAGAAGTATAACTTCGCCTCCAGGTCCTTCAAAAGAGTTATTGCCATGGCAAAGTCAAAGCACATAGGCAGAATTGGCGAGAAACTAGTTCGCCTTCCTTCGGGAACCCGTGCATTCTGGTCTCTCGCCAAGGCTGTCCAAGGGAATTTCTGTAAGCCATCACTACCATCTCTGCACAGGGAGGATGACTCACTGGCCCATGACGCAAAAGACAAAGCCGACCTTTTAGGCTCCCTTTTTGCGTCCAACTCGACTCTTGATGACGGGGGGAAAACACCGCCGACCATACCGCGGTGTGAGTGCTCCATGCCGGATGTGCTGTTCTCACAGCGCTCGGTTCGCAAAGCACTGCTCTCCCTGGACATCCAGAAGTCGAGTGGGCCTGACGGAATCCCCCCAATTGTGCTGAGGACGTGTGCTCCGGAGTTGGCACCGGTCCTAACGCGTCTTTTCCGGTACTCCTACTCCCAAGGCGTAGTCCCGAATTCATGGAAGACAGCTTTTGTCCACCCGATCCCTAAAAAAGGCGACCGCTCAGACCCATCCAACTATAGGCCTATCGCGATCACCTCCTTGTTCTCCAAAATAATGGAATCCATTATTAACTGCCAGCTCATCCGGTACCTTGAGGATCACCAGCTGATTAGTGACCGCCAATACGGTTTTCGTCTGGGTCGATCAGCTGGTGATCTTCTTGTCTACCTGACCCATAGATGGGCGGAGGCAGTAGAGTCCAAGGGGGAGGCGTTGGCCGTTAGTCTGGACATTGCGAAGGCCTTCGATCGGGTTTGGCACAAAGCGCTTCTTTCGAAGCTCCCTTCCTATGAGCTTCCCGAGAAATTGTGCAATTGGATCACCAGCTTCCTTGCAGATCGGAGCATCAAGGTCGTTGTAGACGGTGCATGCTCTGACTACAAGCCTATTAACGCTGGTGTTCCACAAGGCTGTGTGCTATCACCAACGCTGTTTCTTCTGCATATCAATGATATGTTGCTAACTAGTAACATTCATTGCTATGCGGATGACAGCACTGGTGATGCTCTATACACCGGCCGTGCCAATATTTCTCGGAAAAACGTCGCTGAGTACCGGAACAAACTTGTGTCTGAAGTCGAGTCTTTGCTGAACAAAGTCTCGGATTGGGGGCGACTAAATCTAGTCCAATTTAATCCTCAGAAGACACAAGTTTGCGCGTTTACCGCTAAAAAGAACCCCTTTGTCGTATCTCCTCAGTTTCAAGGCACTCCCCTTCTTGCCTCCGCCAGTATCGGTATCCTCGGAGTCAACATATCAAGTGACGTGCAGTTTCGTGGTCACTTGGAAGGGAAGGCCAAATTGGCCTCTAAAAAGCTTGGCGTGCTCAGCAGAGCGGGACAGTATTTCATGCCGGCACACCGCCTGCTACTTTACAAGGCGCAAGTTCGGCCTCACATGGAATACTGTTCCCATCTCTGGGCAGGGGCTCCCCAGTGCTAGCTCCTTCCACTTGACCGCATCCAACGCAGAGCGGCTCGAATCGTCGACGACCGAGCCCTTTCCGATCGGCTCGATTCATTGGCACTGCGAAGAGATGTTGCATCCCTTTGCATTTTCTTTCGCATCTACCATGGGGAGTGCTCTGAGGAATTGTTCGGATTAATCCCAGCCGCCAAATTTCACGAACGCACATCGCGGCAGAACTCCCGATACCATCCACACCATCTGGATGATTGGCGGTCCACCACTGTGCGATTTAGAAGATGTTTTCTTCCTCGCACGACCTCCTTGTGGAATCGATTACCATCAGCGATTTTTCCGGACCGATACGACTTAGGGACCTTCAAGAAAAGAGCGTACTCCTTAGTTTAGTTTAGTTTAGTTTACGACGGGCTGTTTTCCGCAACTCCACGTCTATGCGCGTATTTTGCGTGTGGGCAGGAATAATGTAATTATTCGAGCCATGAGATCTCTCCGAAGAAGCTCAACAGGCCCTTGATGTTGCATGCAACTTCGGGGAGTGATCCCGGCGTGCCGAGATGTTTAGCCCTGTATGTAGCGACCTCCGGACATTTCAGTAGCACGTGGGCCGCCGTTTCTTCCTCCCCTATACATGCCCTGCACAGGGGACTATCTGTAACACCTATAGTAAATAAATGTTTGTTAAAGGTGCCGTGTCCTGTGATAGCACTTGTTACTATCCTAATCTGCGGCTTGTTCAGTCTCATTAAAACTTTTGTTAAGCGACTGTTAATTTCAGGCAGGGCATCCCTAGCTTGTCTACAGTCTACTAGATTTTTCCAAAGCTGAGCGTGTTGATTAGTGAAGTGTCTACGTACCAGTGAACAAACGTTACCAAAGGGGATTGGTATAATTGGTTCCGGCCCTATAGTGGCCAAAGCCGATCCTCTTCTAGCCAGTTCGTCTGCTGCATCGTTGCCTCTGGATCCACTGTGTCCCTTTATCCATTGCAGGGTCACATTGTTGTTTTTACATACCTCATTTAATCGTTGATGGCATTCATATATTAGTCCCGAGTTCACCACATTGCATCTCAGGGCTTGGAGTACCGCCCTACTGTCGGTCAGTATTCTGATGGGGAAGTCATTAACCTTCCTAGCATCTATTGCTATGGCCGCTTGAATGATACCCATACATTCCGCCTGAAAGACCGTGTTATAGGTACCCAGCGGTGTGCATATGTGAATATTGAGGTCTTCAGAGAAAGCTCCAGAACCTACACCTTCATTTGTTTTAGAACCATCGGTGAAAATTCTAAGCTCTTTTGGACTTAATCCTTCCGGCTTGCTGTTTTCATTTAACTGTATCTTGTATTTCTTATCGAAAACAAATTGTTTAGGAATCCTATCGTATTTGGCTTGTAGGATAGGAATTTTTGAGTGAATTCTATCAATTATGCCTGTATGAGGGACACTATTCTTACTCCAAAGATTTAGGGTCTTGAGTCTGATGGCAGCTAAAGTCGCTTCTTGTTGTATATGTAGATGAAGCGGAGTTAGCTCCAGCATCGCTTCTAAGGCTGCTGTTGGCGTAGTTCTCATGCAGCCTGTGGCAGCCATACATGCCAGTCTCTGGTAGCGCTGAAGCTTTTTAATTATGGTGGCTTCATTTGTCTTGGTCCACCATACCAGAGCGCCGTATGTGATCATGGGCCGAATTACAGTTTTGTAAAGCCACAGTATGATTTTTGGCGTCAATCCCCATCTTTTGCCAATCATGTTTCTGCATTGCCAGAAAGTTATACTAGCTTTGTTGATTTTGTTTTCTATGTGTTTATTCCAGTTAAGTTTGCTGTCCAAGGTAAGACCTAAATATTTTACCTCAGAGGATAGCTGGAGTTTTGTGCTAAAAAGACTTGGAGGATGATAGTTATTCAGCTTTCGTTTTTGTGTGAACATAACTAAAACCGTTTTATTTGGATTGACGGTTAAGTCGTGTTCCCTGCACCATCTCTCCACTATACGGAGAGCCGCTTGGGTCAGGTCGCACACTATGCTTGCTGTCTTTCCAGAGACCAGTATTGTCAGGTCATCAGCATAACCTACTATATAGAAGTGATTGTCATTTAATTTGCTGATGAGTTCATTAATGACCATATTCCACAGGAGAGGTGAGAGAACCCCACCCTGCGGGCAGCCTTTCTTAATTTGGATTGGTTGAGATTCACCAGCAATCTTTATTATTCGTGTACTGAGCATGTAAACTATCCAGTCGATCAGTGCCGGTTCAACTTTGTGTCTACCGAGTGCACCTTTTATGCTGGAGAAGTTCGTTCGGTCAAAAGCACCTTCTATATCTATGAAGGAACCTAGACATATTTCTTTGTTTTGGATGGCCTCTTCAATCTTTGTAATTACCTTATGAAGGGCCGATTCTGTTGATTTGCCTAGACTGTAGGCGTGTTGCTTGTCGTGTAGTGGTAAGTTCATTAGCGCCGACCCCCTTAATTCCCTTTCACACATCCTCTCCATCGTCTTTAGGAGAAAGGATGTGAGGCTAATGGGCCTGTAGGATTTAGGGTCAGTGTAGTCGCTCTTACCTGGTTTGGGTATGAATGTAACTTTCACTTCCCTCCATCCCCTAGGAACATATTTAAGAGCAAGACAGGCTCGCATTATGGCAGCAAGTCTGACTATTAGGGCTTTACCCCCCCACTGTAGGAGTGCCGGGAATATGCCGTCGGGTCCTGCCGCCTTATAGGGGAGGAAACTGTGAATGGCCCAATGGATTTTGTCCATCGTTACCACTCTCTGTGCTAAATTCCAGTCTTCTGCTGTTGATGTCAGTATGTCGTCATGTCGGTTTGCCTCCTGGGTTACGCAGCAACCTGGGAAGTGCGTTTCAATTAGGATGCGTTGGGCTTCATCCGGCGATGTTGAGTAGCTACCGTCGGGTTTCTTTAGGGACATGGATCCCGACGTGTTCTGTTTAGCTAGAATATTCCTAATCCTATTTGCTTGTTTGCAGGTTTCTATGTTGCCACAGAATTTACGCCACCCAATCGAGCGTCGATACCTGGTACATTTTTTGTATTCAGACTTAGCTTTCTTATATAATAGCCAGTCTTCATCCATTGAGGTATTCATGGCCCTATTTAGAGCTTTTCTTACCTTCTTACGTTTTCTATCGAGTTCTTTACCCCACCACGGTTGTTTTACCTCGGCATGTCTTGGTGGAGTGATTTCTGGACATGATTCATGGTAGCTGTCTATCATGGCCTTAGTAACAGCTGCTACCTGTTCTTCTAGGAGCGACTGATCTGCTATAGTATTTATCCCCTCAAAATCCGCTAGCAAAGACGTCAGCCTATTTAGGTATTTTGTTTTATCTGTCTTGCGGGGATTTCTCCATGGTGGTGTAGAGGGGATATCGACCTGTAGTGCGAAGCAGATCCATCTATGGTCTGAGCATGAGGCCTCTCTCGACACATGCCATCCCGTAATTAGTTTGGCTGCTCCTTCTGTTGCAAGTGTGAGGTCGATTATAGTGCGACAGCGTTTGTTTATGAAAGTAGGTTCAGAACCTATGTTTAAAATGGTTAGGTCAGTACTAAATAAATATTCAACTAAAACTTTACCTCGTTCATTTGGTTTTTCCATTCCCCAAAGGGGATGATGTGCGTTGGAGTCCGTCCCGATCACAACCTCTAGTCCGGTCCTCTCGCAGAAGTTCACCAGCCTGCTGAGGTCATGAGGGGGAGGAGTGTCTTCCTCCGGCATGTAGACCGAGGCGAAGACTAATTTACTCTCCTGTGTGTACTGTATTGCTACGGCATACATGTCTCTAGAACAGAAATCTGTTAAAGGTTGTGCACAGATATCTTTAGTAGTGTAAATACACGCTCTAGGCTTGTCGTGTTCAGAGCTGTAGAATAACTTACCTTTTAGGTTGTTTAGGCCTTTAATTTTACCAGTCCCAACCCATGGCTCCTGGATTAAGGCTATGGCAGTCCTTTGAACCTCCAACCACTTGCGTAATTGAGCCGACGCAGTTTCGCTGTGGTGGAGGTTGGCCTGCACTAGGCTAGTTTTGGACGAAGGGCACGCCATCATTGATCGCGTCCTCCCCGTCCCCGCCCAAAAATAGGCCTGCCAGAAGATCTCGGGTTTCATCGTCAGCCACCGAGTCGGAGGTGGTCGGCAAAATGCAGTCCTCCTCGTCACTCAGTGAGCTGCCGCTGAGCCCAATCTCCACTGGGGGCTTCGGCTCAATTGTGCAGGCCGTTTCTTCACTGGACTTGGCCTCCAGTGATTCCGCAGTACCGGTAACTATGGCTCCGGTATCCATAACTTCCGGGTTGTTTTCTACCTCTTTGCTCGGTGGAGTATCAAAGAATTTGCCTCCACGACCCTGGAATTTTACGTATACCGCCCCGCATACACATGCGAGACGGCGTCCGGCCTTCATCAGGGTCGGGATATGATCCTCCGGCACCGAAACAACGAGGAACCACCCGTCCGTCTGCTTATCTGCCTTGAGTAACAGCCAGTCCCTGATGTTAACCCAGCGGTTCTGGTACGCCAACACGCGACCAATGTCGCGTGAGTCTTTCCAGGCCCCCTGGGCATCAGGGATAAGGATACCACATTTGACTCTTTGTGTTATCTCTGACTGTTTCTTTATTGTCAGCAAGGTGCTGGATTTAAGGTCGAGGGTAGCAATGTTCCCCTTCAACCAGTCCAGAGCCTTCTGATCGTCGCACCACAGTTTCAGGACACCTTCCGTATAAACGGGTTTGCCCCTAAAAACTGGGCCCGACGCATCAGGGTCCTGGCTACTCCAGGCCTCGCTGATCATCTTCCTCTGTATTGCTACGAGGATGTCGTCTGCTACTTCCTTCGTAATGTGACCTGAACGCGCACACGTTAAGGCCACACCCAAATCTGCTTTAGCAGCGGAAGCGTAGCTCGTTCTTGCAGTCTTTGGTTGCTGTTCGAGTCGCACTTTTTTGTGTTCACCTCTAGGCGAGGTGGACTCTTCCAGCATCCTTTTGGCTGCTCTTTCCTTCTTCCCAGGACGCTTGGCCGCTCGCTGCTTCCTGGCGGATATCCTAGAGCTGGTTCCCGCGTCCGCGACTTCCACTTGGGCTGGATTTTTATCCTTCCCAGCTTCAGCGCGGCTACTGGTTCCAGCGCCAAGCACCCCAGTCGCAGTAGCTTGCCCAGCCTCCTTGGTTTTGGTATCTGAAGCAGCCAATGCGGCTCGTTCTCTACGGCCTTTTTCCCGCTGCTTCTTGTTCTTCTTTTTGGCCTTTCCACTACTGCCTGCAGGGATAGACCCTCCTGATGGTCCGTCAGGTCGGCAAGTCACCTTTTTGGGTGCCTTGCCTTTCCCCTTACGGCTCACCACTTGCCAGGCAGCAGAGAAAAGGTCGTCAGTCCGTAGTGGCTCCGCAGTTTTATCACTTGCGGGCTCTTGTTTCTCTTTCTCTTCCAGCTCCTTGGAACTGGTTTTGGAAACGTTCAGCGAGGTTATCCCTTTGGTGGGGGCACCTACGCTGGACGGTACTGTCCGTGGAACCGTCGGTTTAGTGACGGTTCCCTTTTGTTCTTTGGTGTCTCTGGTAAGCACCTCTGACACCTCTCCCTCTTTCTTATTGGGCCTTAAATTGTCCATAATTTGTGTTTTTTAAAATTCATCCCCCCGGCTTCCCACCCTCCATGGAGCCCGCACCTTTGGGAACGCCCTACTTTAGAAGCAAAAGGAATTTCAGGCGTTAAGATTACCGGGAGAATATAGGGACGCGAAGTTGGCTCACAGCGCGACATCGGGAGCTCGATCCAGCTGGTAGATGGGGCTGACAAGGCCCATCCCCACCACCCGAATAAACTGTCACTTGCTCCGTCAGCATGGCCTTTACCACCACCCAGCCCCCTTTTCAGGAAGACTAGGCAGCCCCCACATCCCTCGCCTGCGACCCTCTGACGGGGCGCTTGGCCATTTCCCTATCTGTGGCTAGCAGATAGGGCCACCGTTTAGCTTGAAATCCGGACCAAAGAGGGCGTGTTGCCTCTCGCCACTATATACCCCAGCGACGATCGGCTCAACCCTCCAGGACTCCTTCATCCCCGCGTACGGCGCTCGACTGCGCAGGTCCTAGCGCAGGTGGGTGTGTTAGTCCACCGGATACACCCACTCTCTCCGGCGGATTCGTCCCCTCCTCCTTTCTCATCCGGGCTTGGGACCGGCAACGGCGGAGTTTTGTACTCCTTTTTAAAAGGCCGGCAACGCATCTGCGATTCCCCTGGTGTTGCAGTTGTTCATGGGCGGCGGTAGTCACTTACCATCAGGTGAGCCGCATGCTCGTTTGCCCCCTCTCCTATAAAAAAAAAATCAAAAAATTAAAGACTGTTCAGTATTTGATCATTGTGGAGTGAGAAATGTGACATTGTTTCTGAATTCACAATATTACCCATACGAGCCCTTATTTTTAAAGTGTTCCAAAAACAAATTTAATATATTATACGAAATTAATGTGAAATTTCGCCAGTCGTACTACAACTGTCCCGCAGACCCATTGCTTGATTAAAGTAGCTTTAAGGAGAAGGCTCCGTTATTTGTGATAGATTGTTCAAGACAAAACGACAGTCTAAAAACGTGACCCGTAGATGTTCGTTTGGAGATTGAATGTACATAGGCAATACCAAAGAAGACAACTGGATATTGTTTAATCATTAACGATCAACTTGTGGAATATAAGCCTTTAAGTAACATAGTGCGCAAGTTGACATGACTGCTATCGTAGATGTCCAAGGTTTCAAAACAGAAAGAAATGAATTCATAGTGAAAGAAATTGCAATATTGTGTAATATAATAAAATACTTTTCTACGACTTTTAATAAAACCACCATTTCCTTTTTACAAATTGACTGTAAAAGAAAATAAACATGTAAATTGGATTCAACGCATATGTTCTAACACAACTGGTTACTTCGCCTACGCGGATCCCAGATGTGGAAGACCATGTACCTTCCCTGTTGGACCTTCTGCTGACCTCTCATCCGGACGGATATCAGGTCTCCGTCGATGCCCCTATGGGTTCTTTGGACCATTGTCTGATCCGGAGTACGGTGCCACTCACGCTCCAATCGCATTTGCGATCTGCAACTTGCCGCCGTATTTGGCACTATAGGTCAGCTGATTGGGACGGGATGCGGTCTTTTTTTGCACCCTACCCTTGGGGGCGGGTTTGCTTTGCCGGAAGATCCCAGCGTTGTTGCCGATTCTGTTGCTGATGTGGTACATCAGGGTATGGAACTTTTTATTCCATCCTCTGTGGTGCCCATCGGAGGCAGATCCCAGCCATGGTTTGGTCGCTCCTGTAAAATAGCATCACGCTATAAGCAGGAGTGCTACCGGGCCTGGGCTGACGCATCAACGTCTCGGGTTGTAAATACCAGCGCACTTAAAAAGAAGTATAATTTCGCCTCCAGGTCCTTCAAAAGCGTCATTGCCAAGGCAAGGTCTGAGCACATCAGCAGAATTGGTGACAAGCTAGTTCGCCTTCCTTCGCAAACCCGTGCATTCTGGTCTCTCGCCAAGGCTGTCCAAGGGATTTTTTGTCAGCCATCTCTTCCATCTCTGCATAGAGAGGACGACTTACTGGCCCATGCCGCAAAGGAGAAAGCCGATCTGTTTAGCTCTCTTTTTGCGTCCAACTCGACTCCAGATGACGGGGAGAACACACCGCCGACCATCCCGCGATGTGAGTGCTCCAGGCCGGATGTTCGGTTTACACAGCGCTCGGTTCGCAAAGCACTCTTCTCCCTGGACGTCAGCAAGTCGAGTGGGCCTGATGGAGTCCCTCCCATTGTGCTGAAGACGTGTGCTCCGGAGTTGGCACTGGTTTCAACGCGTCTTTTCCGGTACTCCTACTCCCAAGGCGTAGTCCCGAATTCATGGAAGACAGCCTTGGTCCACCCGATCCCTAAAAAAGGCGACCGCTCAGACCCATCCAACTATAGGCCTATCGCGATCACCTCCTTGTTCTCCAAAATAATGGAATCCATTATAAACCGCCAGATCATGAGGTATCTTGAGGATCACCAGCTGATTAGTGACCGCCAGTACGTTTTTTGTCGAGGTCGATCAGCTGGTGATCTTCTAGTCTATCTGACTCATAGATGGGCGGAGACAGTAGAGTCCAAGGGGGAGGCATTGGCCGTTAGTTTGGACATAGCGATGGCCTTCGATCGGGTCTGGCACAAAGCGCTTCTTTCGAAGCTTCCTTCCTATGGGCTTCCCGAGAAATTGTGCAAATGGATCACCAGTTTCCTCGCTGATCGGAGCATCAAGGTCGTAGTAGACGGTGCGTGCTCTGATTTCAAGCCTATCAACACTGGTGTTCCACAAGGCTGCGTGCTATCACCAACGCTGTTTCTCCTGCATATCAATGATATGTTGTTAACTGGTAGCATTCATTGCTATGCAGACGACAGCACTGGTGATGCCTTATATACCGGTCGTGCCAATATTTCTCGGGAAAACGTCGCTGAGTACCGGGACAAACTTGTGTCTGAAGTCGAGTCTTTGCTTAACAAAGTCTCGGATTGGGGCCGACTAAATCTAGTCCAGTTCAATCCCCAGAAGACACAAGTTTGCGCGTTTACCGCTAAAAAGAACCCCTTTGTCGTATCTCCTCAGTTTCAAGGCACTCCCCTTGCTGCCTCATCTAGTATCGGAATCCTTGGCGTCGACATATCGAATAGTGTGCAGTTTTGTGGTCACTTGGAAGGGAAGGCCAAATTGGCCTCTAAAAAGCTTGGCGTGCTCAGCACAGTGAGACAGTGTTTCATGCCGGCACATCGCTTGCAACTTTGCAAAGTGCAAGTTCGGCCCCATATGGAATACTGTTCTCATCTCTGGACCGGGGCACCCCAGTGCAAGCTCCTTCCACTTGACCGCATCCAACGCAGAGTGGTTCGAATCGTCGACGACCGAGTTCTTTCTGATCGGCTCGATACACTGTCACTGCGTAGAGATGTTGCATCTCTTTGCGTATTTTATCGCATCTATCACGGGGAGTGCTCTGAGGAATTGTTCGGACTAATTCCAGCCGCTCAATTTAACCATCGCACATCGCGACAAAACTCGCGTTACCATCCATACCACCTGGATGATTGGCGGTCCACTACTGTGCGATTTAGAAGAAGTTTTCTCCCTAGCACAACTTCCTTGTGGAATCAATTACCACCAGCGAATTTTCCGGACCGATACGACTTAGGAACCTTCAAGAAAAGAGCTTACACCTTTCTAAAAGGCCGGCAACGCATCTGCAATTCCCCTGGTGTTGCGTTTGTTCATGGGCGGTGGTAGTCACTTACCATCAGGTGAGCCGCATGCTGGTTTGCCCCCTCTTCACACCTTATTTAAATTATCAGAATTTGATTGCAGATAATATAAAGGATAAATGTATATACGTCAAAGGTTTAGAAAAAGTTTTATGGTTCAAATCCATCTTATAAAATGATAATATAATTAATTTAGGAGATAAAGAGTGTCCTAGTTTGTTAAATCTGTATGATCGATATAAAGATTGTAAAGATTTGTATAGTTGTATTAATCATGACTCAGAATGTGCTTTGAAAAATGTTTTTTGTTGAAATAAATGGTGCTCTGATAATAACATTTGAAATATTCTTTATTTTATTTCATAAAAAGAACTCTCTACCAGCAACTTTTTAGAAATGTTTATAAGGAATCAGCGCAGCTTTGCAGCTTCATTATACTCTTGCAACCAGCAAGATCAAACCTCCACAAAGCATGAGGGACATGTCTCAAAACGAATACAGACCCCGATATAGTTTATATGATTCATATAAAATACGCTTATTTTCATTTAGCCATTATTGGTCAACGAGTGATTTAAGAGAAGCAGTAGTGAATGAAATGGCTGATGCGGGATTTTTTTATTTTGGCGATAGCATAAATAATACAGCTGCATGTTTTTCCTGTGGAGGAGTTATTAGAGATTGGGAGATTTACGATGATCCGTGGATGCAACACACATTACAATATCCTCAATCTTTTATGTGAACGCCGTGAAAGGGTTAGATTATATAAATAAATGTTTGAAAGAGTATGGTAAATCGCTGTGAGCTAAAAAGAGTGACACAGAATTGAGAAGACATCTGCTTAGTTAAAAAAAATGAAAAAGTATAAAATCTCTGTGAGTTAAAAGTGATACAGAATTGAGAAGACATCTACTTAGTTAAAAAAATGGAAATGTAGAGCTGTTTAGTGTAATATTGGGGCGAACTGCATCACGAACGGATTTGAGTGATGCAGCAGCCCCAATTTTTACAGTGGTAGAGCCACGCGGCGGCTTTTGCTGTCGCACGGATGGGCCGGCTCGAACCGGGGTAGTACCACGACCTCACAGAAAACCAGCGTGAAGTAGAGGTTTACCTCTGTGTTTCGCTTGGTGAGTGCAGGTGGCCGGAGGCCCTTTTTACTGGAAATGAGGCATTCCATCTTAGTCCTCACGGGTGACAACGCATCTGCATTTTGATTCGCATGCGAGGATAGATGTAGATGTCTATGGGCCGCAGCAACCACTTACCATCAGGTGGAATGTGTGCTCGTTTGTCACCCTTATCCTATAAAAAAAAAAAAAAAAAAAAAAAAAAATATTCGTAATAGCGTCAATTAAAATAAAATAACATTTCTTTCATTGCAAGATAAGAAAAAGTGCGAGGGAGATGAATATTATTCCGCCTCGCTTCCTTATAGCCGTTAAGGTCGTCTACATTACGTGAGAAGGGGTCATGATGAAAAAATCTAACACATTTTCTCGCCTAGCCCCCATCTGCCAAATTCGTACCGTCCGATAAGAAACTTCATTCTAAAAAACATTTTAATACCAATAGAGGAGGAGGCTGGCTACTACCACCTGCTTCAAAACATGTAATTAATAAAATTAAAACTAAACCCAAATATACTACTGTAAGAATTCGAGATTAAATAAGTACATTCTACGTAGATAGGACTAAAAGTAATAATTTAAAAGCTAAATGTCCTTCGGGTTAACTTTGATATCGCGACGTCAATCACATCAGTTCTTCATGACCATGGGTGCTGCCAAGCACACGAAACGTCGGGAATTAAAAATAAGTAGTAATATACGCGATATAACCCGTGAAAGTAATTTTATTCAATGCTATCATATTGCATAACTATTTTGTGTATCTGATAATGGTGGACCTCTTTTACCTGTGACGCAATCGAGAGAAGGCGTTGCTACGAAAGCGTTGCGTTGAAACACTAGCAACAGAGAAGGAGACTGTAACCCAAATTCTGAAAGAGATATTCGGGACATCAGGCTCTGAAGATAATAGTTTACGTATACTCGTACCGAAGAAAAGGCAAAAATTTAAGTAAATTATTGATGTTGACATGTTTATGATAAAATATGTGATTGCGAATTGCAACATTTCACAATCACATATTTTACACGAAAAAGCCGATGGGTTCTTTAAAAGAGGCAGGCTCCTTTCTGGTTATTGTCAAAGGTTTTGAAATTGACTAGCTTCAAATATAACAAATCCGAAAAGCAGAAAATCCTGCTGAAACGCTACGCTATTATTTTTTACGACAAGTAAATAAAATTACAGATTAGGACAAGGTCGTGTTTATTGATGAAACATGGATTTAAATAAGCGAACCAGACTGTTTTCCAGTCGTAGATCGACGATAGAGTAACCGCCAACTCGAAAGTTCCATCTGGAAAAGGAGCCCGTTACATTATATGTCACGCAGGCTCAGTTTCTGAAGGATTTATGCCAGACTGCCTCTTTGCATTTGCGGCTAAAATACAAGTGATTACCAAAAATATATGAATTTTGAGGTTTTTAAAAAATGCTTGTCAGCTAACATAACCATCGAATATTATAATGGACACTACTTCATTTCATTCAGTCCAAGTTGAAACCACTAAGTCATGCAAATAAAAAGTAAGAAGTTATCTCTTGGCTGAAAAGTCTTCGTGGAAGCAAGTAAAACTTTATAAAAAGTTGCGTTATTGAATTTAGTAGAAACAACTAAGCCGTCCAAGATTCGCTATAAAACCGGCTCTAGAGCAAGGACATAAGTTTATTTTCGATTATTGCCTCCCTACCACTGCCAATACAACGCTATAGATCTTATTTGGGCACAAATAAAAAATTATACAGGGCGTAATTTAATACTGAGCCACATTTCAAAACTGGAAACATGCTGACACTGCTACAAATTGCGTGTGTAAAAGTCATCAAACAAGACTGGAGAAAATTCGTCGAGAAAACAAAGAAAATCTCTCTAATTCAAATAAAGTAAAATTTTGAACGAGATGAGATAATTGACAATATTGTTGAAAATTAATTCATATTATCTTTGACTGCAGAGAGCAGTGATGACGATAACAACATTAGTTATAATCCGGACAATTTAGCTGAATAAATGCAATTTTTTTGTTTAACTATGTACCTACTTGTTTTATTTTATTTCTTTAAAATTACGATAGAACATAATAACAGGGACACAGGCTGACAGGAATTCTTATATCCAGAATAGACTCAAATAAAATGACTGTCCATAAGTTAGAGTGCATATAGGATGTGGGAATTGTTAGGTTCGACCGGAGAATGACATTTATCGTACAGAATACCAGTGTAAAATAGGAACATAATGCCGCAGAGGAGAGAACCAGAGACCTCTTTTACTGGAAATCTAATACCGGTATACGCTTACATACCGGTATACGTACGTACGTATATTGCCTAGAACAACATTTACTGAAATGTCTCAACAATGTTAGATAGAGATATTAGTTTATTTTAGTTACTCTCATAGCGTAATGTCTTATGTAAATATGGGGTAACGCGACTGACCTTGAACCATATTTGTATTGCAAAAGTGATTTATAATTTAAATTGTAGCTTAGCTGTAGTGTTACTTAAAGTGATTTTTTAACGAATTGCTGTTAATTTTTTACAACAAATGTATTTGATTTGCAAATGTTAGAAAACAATATCAAATCATTCAATTTAATCGATTATTTTAAGCAGGTTACCTCATTATGAAGCTAAGACCGACAGATATCAAATATGACCTATTAAAGTGGCCTTATAGATCAAGATATCAGGGCCACCAGACTTCATTTACTTTCTGGCGAACGATATGTGTAATATTGACTATTTTTAGTATGTACTATGATCATATGCCAACCTGCTAACTCGACCAGATGGTCATTTTCCGGGTATCAGGTAATCGAGGTATGTGAAAACATTACTCACCTCACGTTAATGCTCCCAGCTGATTTGTGCGTATATGTTAGATAATATCGTTAAAATCTTTACCGAATCACAATCACAAACGAAAGCGCGCAAAGTAATTAGGTAGGTACTAGGTATATTTATAAGTCCTACATTCAAATTACGCGACGCGATGCAAGAATTTAAAAATATTACAAACCGTGTTACAAAAAATAACATTCAAGTTGATATTTAATTATTTAGATACTTTTTAATTTTTAGCTGATTTTTTAACTATTAATGATTAATTGGTTTGAGTAAACCGTAAGAGAGAGAGAGAGAGAGAGAGAGAGAGAGAGAGAGAAAGAGAGGTCAATATAATACTAATACATATTTCACTCACGCTCATGCGCGTCGATAATGACCTCGCGCTCATACCCAAAGAGATATTAAAATTAGGCCTAGGCGATGATAGACCCCTTGGATTGATTTGCCTTCTTGTAAGACGTTTTGAAGTAGTAGTCTGGCTAACATTTATATAAAAATGGAGTTTCAGAATGTAAGTGAAATTGAGTAATTTTTTGAGAGCTTTAAAGCGTCTGCAAAGCGACACTGGCGACGGAAAGTGTCTGGGAGTATTGAAACTGATTTTTAAAAATGGCCGTCTGGCCAAGCTAGCAGGTAGGCATGTAATTATAGTACATACTAACACTACTCAATTTTACATGTTTCGTTCGACAGAAAATAAGTGTCGTCTGGTGCCCTTGGGATCTTGGACTACTACTCTAATATTTAAAATCTGTAAAATTGTTTTGAATCAATTTGTGACATCCACGTAAGTATTAAAAATCATTAAGTATTTGAGTAGCCTATATTTTTTTTTTGGTTATTCATGTGCAATTTATGTCTATAAAAACATTTTATGACTTCTTTTGATAAAACAGAAGAGACAAAGCAACAGATCACCTGATGGTAAGTGGCTACTACAGTCCATGGACACTTCCAGCCAATTTGAAGAAAGAAGGATAAACATGCTTTGTTATCTCTGAGGACAATGTGGAGTGCCTCACAGCACAATTGGTAAGTTATGAGTTCTACGATAGTGGAACTAAGACTTAGTAGAAAGTCTAACACTCGACGTAATATTTTATAAAGAAAAAAAATAAAAGCAAATAAAGAACAGGAAATACCTTCTGTTAAAAGTAAAAAAAAATATTATGTTCACAAGGCAAGGCATTAATGCGCAAGCAAATTGCCTTTTTACGACGTAATAATTTACGAGTAAAGAAAAATTCATAATTAAATCAAATTATGCTCCAACAACAACACCCAGTCCTATTAAGTCCAGTCTAAGAAATCTTGTAACTTTTTGCGTTTTACTAAGAAAAATTCTGTGACTTTAAATTTCACCCCCGAAATAAGTTCCCGCGGGCGCGTCGCGATTTACATAAAACTTGTTTAAATGGTAATATTTGGAGATGTCATCCACCACAGGCGGGTCCCGGCTCTTAACCAAATCCGTCTTAATAATATTTATGTATAGATAATAAAATTCTCTTATATTCCAATTTATGTACCGTGTATCTAATAAATCTAGTCATGGAAGTTTCTTATACTGTGGTTTCAAAAAAGATAGGTTTTCATTGTTGACATACCTAACAGGAAATAGAAAAATTTAAGCCAAAAGAACTTACAGTTCTCATTATAGTAAGTGCCTACTGAATGCCATGGACACCTGCAACCAACTTTAACTTAAAAAGGCTAAAGATGCGTTGTCACCTGTGTAAACTAAGGCAGAATGCCTTACAACCTGTAAATACAATGGTTCTCTATTACGTTCAGATCGGAACATAGCAGCGCACGCACTGCTATGCATGTAACTTTGCACGCACTGCTATGCATGTAACTGTACTAGTACTTTCCTAACTAAATGTAAATTCCTCCTACGACCACATTGTAGAATATAATCATATAAGCAGTATTTCTCGGACCGATACAATTTAGTTACCTTTAAAAGAAAAAACCTCTTTTCTAAAAAGGGATTTTGACATCAATCCTGCAACCAGCAATCCTTTGCTGCTGTAGGTGTTGGTCACCGTAGTATCAAGTGAGTCTAGAAAAAACCTAAGGAACCTGCTGATTAGTTCCAAGCTTTAACTTACATAGGTGGCTTAGCAGTAGTGCAAAGAGAGCCAATATAATTACAGACATTTTATTTTAGACTTCAAAATACGTCGTAAATTTTTGTTTGATAGATTGCATGCTACTTCGTCATTCTAATATATTTTTTTTATAGAATAAGGGTGACAAACGAGCACACAGTACACCTGATGGTAAGTGGTTGTTGTGGCCCATAGACATCTACATCTATCTTCATTTATGAATTAAAATGCAGATGCGTTGTCAGCCGTGAGTACTAAGATAGCATGACTCTATTCCAGTAAAAAGGGTTTCTGGTTCTCTACACGCACCATACGAAACACTACAGTATTAAGCTGGTATTTTACGCTGGTATTCTGTGAGAACGTGGTCCTTCCCCGGTCAAGCCAACCCATTCGTATTATTAATAAAGCTGCAGCATGGCTCTACCACGTATAATTAAAAAATAACATATTAGTTACAGTTACAGTTATAAAAAATAACATAATTTCTTGACCCATTCTTACTTTATTTTCACAAACAAAATTTATTTATTCGTTTTTACATATACTCACGTTTATTTACTGTAAATAATGAAATACCATCCTCTTTAATAAAATAAACTGAATGTATTCAATAACTAACCGATTACAATATAAATAAAGAGTAAACAGGGCTATTGTTTAATGAATTGTCGATTTCCCTTTAGACTTCGTTGGAATCCCAAGAAGCA
The DNA here is from genome assembly GCA_963668995.1 of Parnassius mnemosyne. Taxonomy (NCBI): domain Eukaryota; kingdom Metazoa; phylum Arthropoda; class Insecta; order Lepidoptera; family Papilionidae; genus Parnassius; species Parnassius mnemosyne. The sequence continues at coordinate 49,579,984 of CAVLGL010000104.1, read as the reverse complement.
AAGAAATTTAATTAGTGCTCGTTTTGATAATTTACTGCGCGCTCGATAGGCTCCTTTAAGATAATTTTGCGAAAATTCGATACACACTGTATTGTAGGAAGTTGAGCTAATAATTTATAAGACTTAAGTCTGATGACTCATGTCTAACGATTTTTGCATCGATTTGATATAGGATATTTTAAAAATACGTCAAATACTGCACCTATTTGTCATTAAAAAACTTAGATAAAAAATTAGAAACCTTTCATGGTGGCGACCACAATAACTCACTTAAGTCTCATCAAAATTCAATTAATATATAACATCGTTATTATTACAATTTACAAAAATCCTCTACTGACAATAGGCCTACTGCAAGAAATGCAACAAAATACGATCCTGAACCCCCCGTACCCATCGACTTCTTGCATGTCTTACCAAGTCATTACACTATCTAGTATAGGCTGCTACTCGAGAACCTTTCTTTCCCATCAGCTTGCTGATTCATTGGGATATGTCCGTTAGTCCAGTTCTATTACGAATATTATCATTTTGAATTTTATATGTATAGGAACTCCCAGCAATATAGCCAGTGCTGAAGGGCGATTTCTCAGATCCTTAGGTCAAAGTTACTGGCAACACGCACTGGTTGTATACTTTATTTTTTCAATTATTTTATGTTTGAAGACGAGAAGATGTATCGTAGTATAATTACATGCTGTAAGGCATTACAGTCTGGTCCTCCGAGGTGACAACGCTACTGTAGCCTTCTTTGTTGGAAGTTGATTGCAAGTATCTATGGGCTCTATGGTATCTACAGTAGCACCATCAGGTGGACTGTAGTTCGTTTCTTACTTCATAAATAAAATATAACAATAAAAGAATAAATAAACCTTACCTACATATTTATTATGTTCTTTCTACTTCTTCAGCCAGTAAAAAACTTTGCTGAATAGTTGTACAGTTAACATTATATTTGGGAATTAACGCTGCATAACTCTTTAAAACTCAACAAATTTGGATTCAATTACGGAACTGTAAGAAGACAAAACATCTTTGAAATGCTACAACAATTCAAAATATAGAAAAAAGATCTCTTGGTTTCGTAACATAAAATTCCCAGATCTTCGACGAACTTTGTTGGATACTGTGATTGCTATTAATGTGTGGCGATTAAGGCAATTGCTCACTTACAAAGTGGTAGATCCATGCTGCAGCTATGTTATGATTGTAGCACAAATTGGTCGGCTTGTCCGGGGAAGGGCCACAAAATACCAGCTCCACCTCTCTCATAGAATACCAGCGTAAAATAGAAACTTGATGCTATCGTGTTTCGTGTAGTGAGTGTAAAGAACCGGAGACCCTTTTTACTGGTTAAGAAGCATCCTATCTCGGTTAGTCAAGTAGACATTTTAATTCTTAATCGAGTATAGAATTAGGTGTGTTTGGCACTTAATATCCACTTACCATAAGGTGGACTGTGTGCTCGTTTTTCACCCTCGTTCTATAAATAAATACCTATGGAAGCCTATTTTCAGCCGTGGACTTTTATTGAATTGATAATAAAGAAAGAAAGATGATGAAAGATAATAAATTAACAATGCATAGACTAATGTTAATCATAAAAATTAAATAAAACATCCTTCAAGCGGACTGAAATATTTTTTCCTACCCGGCCGTTACATTTTTATTACATTAAAATGTAACGGCCGGGAAAAAACTTTCTTTCTTTCTTACTTTCTTTATCGTGTGAAATATTAATGTAACTTCGTTACTTCTTCGTATTCGATTACGGACCTGTAGAACGATCCCTGTAAAATGCATTGTACCAAATGAGATTCACGAAAATAAAAATTAAAGAGGAAATCTTCATTTTGAGACTCGGCTCTGTCGACTAGTAATCAATATGGCGCAAGTATCGTCGAGATGAAGTTAAAACAGACTTCCCTTTGTATTGGGGAAGGTCGAGAGCCCTACAACGTGTAGACGACCCTTATACGGACGAAGGATAGCTTACACGTTCATAGTAGGTTGCTTTTAGGAAGATATTTTTTTTTGTTCCATATCAACCTAGATTTCCATATAGTGAATAGATTTTTTCCTGATTCCTGACAAGTAAAATTTCAGTTGTTTATTAAAGGTTAAATAACGTTATAATTTTTTAAATTTACGTTTTTAATATTTTTATGCTATTCATTAAAAATAATGAAAATATTATTGTGTTTAATTTTTACTCATTTGAGGGCAATTTATCCCTTTTATATGGGAAATGAAACGTAGTTAAAATAAATCGCCACGAAATCTGTCAAATTAAATTAATTCTATAATCTAGTGTTAAGATTTAATATTTTACAATTTTTTTATTTTCCGCATATATTGAATACTTTTATTATTTATATTATTAATTAAAAAATTCATTACTTTGAGTCGTCATTATTTTGTTCCTTTTAATTTTCTCGTTTATCTGCGCTGTTCAGGTATATTATGGGTATATATATTATGTATATGTACTAGGCTTATGTGTATGGGACATTTTGAACACTTGTATTAAGTACTTTACCTGTGCTAAAAAAGTAAAAAGCAAAATATGTCGTAATTGTAATATCTAGAATTCAGACGACACAAGTAATTTCCGAGGAACTATTGCATGAAAGTAATATTATCTTAACTAAAATTATCCATAATAAAAATTTGTAACGGGAAAGTGTCCAAATATGTACATAATCAACAATGTCTGCTGACGAAGACCACTTGCCAAACTCAAGCGGAGAGCCGGATGTCTCGGCTTTGTCGAACTTAACGCTGCAGGTACAAAGACCTGATGATGTATGCATGTAATCTCGTCTATAAACGACCTTATAAAAAGACTTGCTGGCTCGCCAGATGTTGTTCTGCAATTTACATTAAATATCCAGATTCCAGGGTCCAAATTTAGTGATTTTCTGTTCAAGCACTAAACCAAAATATAATCTAAAAATATCTTATTTCTGTTCATAAATATCCCATTTATCTATCGCTCCTATCTCACCGATTAAGGAAGTATCCGTATGCGCAACACTCGACAGGTGAATTAGCGATCTCAGTATCCAATATCTCGCATCTTTGCGTTGTTCTCCAGAGTATTTTATGTAGATTTTGCATATTGTACAAAGTATTTTATACATGAAGCCATCAGAGAGCATGAAGTATTTCTGATCTTTGCCAAAGTCATCTCTTATCATGAGACGAAATAATGTAATGGAATTATTTACACTGCCTTATAGAGGCTGGTTACTTCATGTGTTTTTTTATAGAATAATTGTGACAGACAGGCATTTAGTCCACCTGATGGTGAGTGAATACAGTGGCCCTAAATACCTACATCTATTCAATCGAAATGTAAATGCGTTGTCGCCCCTGAGGACTAAGATAGAATACCTCGTTATCAGTAAAAAATATCTTCGGTGTACCACACTCACCATACGAAAGAGAAGCTGCTATTTTACAGTGGTATCCTTTGAGATGGTATCCAAGTACTTGAAGTCCTTAATTCCGTCCTCCATGGTGGCATTACACCGGAGGCGTGGAGCAGAAGTGCGGTGGTCTTGTTCTTCAAGAAAGGTGACAACGCTCTCTTGAAGAACTACAGACCGATTTCCCTTCTGAGCCGCGTCTACGTGCTGTTTTCGAGAGTCATTACGAATCGTCTCGCGCGCAGACTTGACGACTTCCAGCCTCCCGAACAAGCCGGTTTCCGAAAGGGCTTTAGCACCATAGACCACATACATACCCTTCGGCAAATTGTACAGAAGTCCGAAGAGTACAATTTGCCACTATGTCTGGCGTATGTGGACTATGAGAAAGCCTTTGATTCCGTCGAAATTTGGGCGGTGCTGCAGTCCCTTCAGCGGTGCCAAGTTGACTGTCGGTATATCGAAGTGTTGAAGTGCTTGTACAGTAGGGCTACGATGGCTATCCGAGTACAGAACCAGAGTACGAAACCTATCCAATTGCAGAGAGGTGTAAGACAGGGTGACGTCATATCCCCGAAACTCTTCACCGCTGCATTGGAAGACGTTTTCAAGCTTCTGGACTGGAAAGGATACGGTATCAACATCAATGGCGAGTACATCACTCACCTTCGATTTGCCGACGATATAGTCCTTATGGCAGAATCGCTGGAGGACCTAAGCACTATGCTCAATGACCTCGATAGTGTTTCCCAACGGATAGGTCTTAAGATGAACATGGACAAAACAAAGATCATGTTCAATGTCCATGTCACACCTATGCCGGTAGTTGTTGGGAGCACTAAGCTCGAAGTTGTTGACGATTATGTTTACCTGGGACAAATAGTCCGACTAGGTAAGTCCAACTTCGACCGAGAGGTCAATCGACGGATTCAACTCGGCTGGGCAGCGTTCGGGAAGCTACGACACATCTTCTCGTCAGACATACCTCAAAACCTGAAAACGAAATTGTACAACCAGTGCGTGTTGCCAGTGATGACTTATGGAACTGAGACGTGGTCCTTCACTGCTGGCCGTATGAGGAAGCTCAAGGTCGCTCAGCGAGCTATGGAGAGGGCTATGCTCGGAGTTTCTCTGCGTGATAAACTTAGGAATGAGGATATCCGCAGTAGAACCAGAGTAACCGACATAGCCCAACGGATTAGTAAGCTGAAGTGGCAGTGGGCCGGCCATATAGCTCGAAGAACCGACAACCGATGGGGAAGAAAGGTTCTCGAGTGGCAGCCTCGTACCGGTAGGCGAAGTGTAGGGCGTCCCCCCACGAGATGGAGTGACGACCTGGTAAGACATGCAGGAAGTCGATGGATGCAGGTGGCTCAGGACCGTGCTTTGTGGCATTCTTTGGGGGAGGCCTATGTTCAGCAGTGGACTTGTGAAGGGCTGTAATGATGATGATGATGATGATCCTTTGAGAGCGTGATCTTTCTCCGGTCAAGCCGATCCAAGTGCGTGCTGTAACCATAATTTACGCTGCAACGTGTCTTTACCGTGTTAAAAGTTTCTTGTTAATTTTAAAAATACGTTTGGTTTAGATAAAAAATAAATAAAAAGTCTATTTTTTTGGAATAACAGCTATAAATAATGTAATTTCATTTAATGGTAAATAAGTAAAACAATTAACATTAATTATAGTCCTCCCGCCTTTTCGCCGAGCTTAGCCAAGCCTTTAAGAGGCGCTCGTAACTTCTTAAGTACTGACTTAATTACCTTGCTCAGTATTTCTAAATTAACATATAAATATATTACATGTAAAATAAGAAAACTATACTTACTATACAATAATTATCTAAGGGTTACTACTGTATATACCTTCGTCGTAGTTTCGATTACATATGGCATTTTCTTGATATAATTTAGTTGAATATTTATTAGTTTACATCTTATTAATACGTGATTCTTCCTTGTTTTTACTATTGAATGATGTAAGTAGTTATAAAAAGCAACAGCTACAAAAATTTTTTTTGAAATCCAAAGCTAGTATAAAATATCTAGAGGTTCTAATAATCTTACGAATAACACTTTTATTAAAAAAATTTGCAAGCTTCCTTAATACGAAATATGCAAAGTAAAGTCAAAATGTTGAGTATAAAATGAAAAAGAAAAAAATATCTTTGAGGGCTCTTCAACTTTCCTTGCAAAGAGCCTGTTTGCTTGCATTTGCATACAAACTTTTTTTCTGTTGTGTGTCAGCGTAAGAAGCCTTTAAACGCTCATGTACACTTTCTTTGAGAATGGATACACCTTGGAAGAGCCTGATGACGGTGCGCGCAAACTTTTCAAGAAAATCGCCATATTGCACAAGTTAGAATTACATTTTTCAATTCATATAATCACCCAGAATGCTTAAGATAGTAAATAAATAATGCATTTCATGTGGGAATTAATTTCAAGACAGATATAACTAGTCACTTGCTTTGCCCCATTGCTTAACAAAGGTACTGCTCTACGGGTTTCAAATTATGTTCTCTTACATAAGGTTGCAACCATTTTTTTATAGAATTTCATATAGGTCCTCGTACCTTTGACGGTGCTTCTCGTTGCCGATCTCGGTGTTTTTGGTCAGGCGTAAATTAGATAGTTTTATCGACTGATGGTTGTAATAGGCCAGTATTAGTGGAAAAATATACTTGAATTACGCTTGTAGTAAATTTGATTCCTCCTAATTCTATTATTAATTTATGACGCGCAGAAAATAAATAGAATAAGTGTCGTCACCTCTGAAGCTTTAGATGGACTACGTCACCGCATGTAATTTATATAACTCTTCAACCCTAGGCAACATGAGTGGATTTAGATAACGGTAGATAAAACATTTATAATTGCTTTCAAATTTATTTTGTTTGCTTTGTTTCACCTAAAAAGAACTTAAATTTAAAAATCCTTAAATTCTTTTAATAATTATTTTAAATACAAAATGGAATACACTCGACAGTTATAACTGAGCATAGCACTTTTAAAATTAAAGCTGTACTAAAACACTACCATTAGTATATCCGGTGCATTACAACGCGAGACTCGAGTCTGTCTCGCTGGTTCATTATCTACGCCGATTTCTTTTCTGAAAAAAAAAAAAGCTTTCAGTAGTCGTTCCTGGCACACGTCGTCGAGGCCTCTCAAAAATTCATCGCCCGTCTGCGAGCATTGAATAGGTTTTGGCGTATGCCTTGCCGACTTCTCAGCCTTCGCTGTAATCCTCTTAATAAGTAATCTTATAGATGCTATTAGAATAGAATTAGGACGCCTTTGACTTAATACTCTGTTGAAGAACTGGAATTAGGAATCTTAAATACTTTTTCGTTTGTTGCTTGCTATTTTGTATTTAAACACGAAATAATATGTTAATTACGTATATATTAATTTTTGTTTATTTGCTTTTTTTAATATGTATTCTCCCCGTTTTTTATTTATGTTAATTTTTTAAGAGAAAAACATAAAGTAACAGCTTAAATACAGGACTTTAGTCTTCTGTTATTTCTGAGAAGGTTTTGAAATAGAAATTGGATTGGTGAGAAATTTATGTCGTGACCAACAGTTGTGATGAGATTGTTGTGCGATTGTAATCCAATGAACGAAACAATCGAATAAACCCATTAATTTTAGTTATATTTTTAATACGTAGTAGTGCCGCGCTGTATTATACGAGTGTATACTCGTGATTCTTCTCTGGTTCATGCGCCCACGTTGTATGTATGTATGTATATACATACATACATACAACGTGGGTAACTTTCTTTTTATTTTGAGTCAGTGCTTGACAATAATCAATAAAATAGCGAAGAGCAGAAAAATGCTGCTGTGTTTTGTATATTTAGTAACAGCCTTGAATATACCTTGTTCACTGGTAGGTAACGACGCATACATCTTAGTCCTCAGAGGTAAACACTTTTCGGCGTATTTATTCTTAATTAGGTAAAAAGATGTTTATGTTCCCCAGCATCAACTAACCATCACCTAGACTGTGTTTACGTTCGTCGCCCTTCATCATCACCATCATTACAGCCCTTAACAAGTTCACTGCTAAACATAGGCCTCTCCCAAATAATGAACATGGTTTTCAGCCAACTATATCCATCGACTTCCTGCATGTCTTACACACTTTGCTTACTGGTACGAGGCTACCACTCGAAAACCTAGTACTCTTTCTTATATTTACATTCCTAATAGATGTAGCTAAATGTCAGAACCGACCCCATATGTTTAAACGCAATTTCAAATACGAAATTTTAATTTCGAACCGAGAGAAAGATTTTTACGGTTACGTAGCAAAAATCAAGTTCGTACTTATTATAATGTGATAAAAGGATTTTCCAAGTAAAAAAAGAATATGGTAACATTAACGTAGTTATGTTTTCGGCAGGAGCGTTCGCTTAGTCTCCAGACACTGTCTGATGAATATTTTACTTCATTATGACAGTCTGGCCTACGTTTACTTGTGCAAAATTAAAAATGATGACGCAACCTCCAAAGAAAATGAAATCTCTGGTGCATACAATTTTATCTTGTTACGAACATAAAGAAACTTTTATTTTTAGTAAATAGAACTAAAGTTAGTTGTATAAATGTCCTGATGATTGATTAATTGCATTAGAATGCAATATTTGTATTTACGTTATTTCTTTTTTTATTTAAAACTGAAGTGACAAACTAAGTTACAGTCTACCTGATGATAAGTGGCTACTACAGTCCATTGACACGTGCAGCTAACTTCATAAAAGAAGACTGCTGTTGCATTGTCACCCCTAAAGGAAGATGGAACATTTCATAGTCTGTAATTATACTGGCACTTTATAACCTCCAGACCGGAATACAGTAATGCAATCACTGTTATTTTGCGGTAAAACGCGATACCTAGCCAGGCGAGGTAGAAAAGAAGTCTTACCACCTTGTTGTTGCTTGCTACAAAATCGTAATTTGACCATCGGGGCAATTTTTGAATATTTTCCAAAGCTAGGTTTCTGGGTAGGGGATGATATATTTGGTATATCCTAATTTATTATACTTGCATAGTTCTTACCTATATTAATCACGCTCAATCCATAAAACTGGAGTTAAGCTAGGTTGCCCCCGAACGGGTTCCCGCCTTGTCGTGGCGGGGGGGCTTAGTAGCCGTGGCTTGGTCACCCACGGTGAACAAAGAGGAACCCCTTGGCTGGCCCGTGGTGTAGGGCCGGCCCGAGGTGGCCACTCCGAGTGGGCTTGGGAAGCCCACTTCGGATGTGTGTCGGGGGGCTGCGGTGAGAGGGGAGTCCGCACCCTCTACCGCTGCAGCCGAGGTGGAGTCGCGGAGGAAGAGGAGTGTTGGTATGGCGATGCGCCACTCGCCCTATCCTCCGCGACTCAAACGGGGCCGCACCGTTGATGCGGTGGTGGTGGGGCCGCGGGGGGAGCAGAGTGTCGGTATTGCGAGGCGCCGCTCTCCCTACCCTCCGCGGCCGAAACTTGGTTGGCGGCGGAGCCCGAGACCAGATCCGCCGCTGGGGCCAGGAAGGCTGGTGCTTCTGAGTGCTAGTTTTTTCTGGCCCCATGGCCTTCGCGCATCGGACACGGGGGCGTCCGTTGCGCATTAGAAATTGGAGGCCGAGGAGGAGGGCGCACCATGTGTTCTGGTGCGCCTTATCTGAGAAGGAGATGGGGGATGACTGTTCCTCTCCCGAGGAGGGGCCGCCATGGGGCGGCCAGCGCAGGTGGGGCCGCGGAAGTGTGCGAAAGCGTTCCCGTGGCCCTGCCAATATGCGACGAGGGTGGAACACCATGGGGTTTTAGTCGGTGCGAGTCCGACATAACCCGTTCTTGCCCCCGCGAGGCGGGTATGCGTAGGCATTTCCCCATGTAAAAAAAAAAAAAAGGTTGCAATATCACAGACAACAACAATAACAACACTACCGAGTACAAAGACTAACAACTTATGTTTTTGAACTAGGGATCTTCGGCTGGGATTCAAACTTAGGCCCATGAACAGTCAGGTACTCCGATCACTACGCACTAGCAATAGGTTCGTATAGATAAGTTTGTTTTTCTATTACAAAACCATTAGAAATATTTCACACTGATATGAGTATAATTGGTTGACTGACTAAAGTGCCTATAATATAATCTTTATATATAAAAATTACGTGTCACATTTTTTGTCCGCGATGAACTCTGAAACTATTGAAATGATTTCAATTAAATTTTGTACACTGTGTGCAGATTGGTCCAACTTGAGAGATAGGATACTTTTTATCCCGATAAGTGACCTTCAATATTTTTGTATTGCGAATTTAAGGATTTTTTATGAGACGGGTCGTTGGAAAGGACAGAACAACGTTTGCCTAGCCAGCTAGTATATCTATATAGTCATGTAGTCATATATAATATACGACTATTTGACTATATGGATAGATAAAATAAAGTATACAGGTGCATTGACAGTTATAAGGACTGATATCGGTTTCCCTTTCTTCTTTTTCTCTATCGGCTCGTAAAAGTTCATAGTGGAACATGATCACGATTTGAGGGTATTTTGGTATTTTACGTCTGGTGTGAACGTTATGGTTATACCACTATCTATTAGAAGCCAAAATACTTTTCTAGTTTATACCATAGTCTTCCCTTACGATACGTGGTAGAGCCATGCTGCAGCTATATCAGTAGTATAGTTGTAGCACGAATGGGTTGGCTCGACCGCGGAAGTACCACGCTCTCAAAGAATACCAGTGTAAAATAGCAGCATAACGCTGCTGCGTTTCATATGGTGAGTGTAGAGAACCGGAGATCCTTTTTACTGGAAACGAGGCATTTCATCTAAGTTCTCAAGGGTGACAACGCATCTGCATATTGATTCTTAATCGAAGATAGATGTAGATGTCTATGGGCCACAGCAACCATTTATCATCAGGTGGACTGTGTGCTTGTTTGTCATACTTACTCCACAAAAAAACCCACGGGATGAAATTTGATAATGGATTCTCTTTAACATCACACGGCAAACAGGGTCTCCTTACAGCCTGTAACACTCGCTCTTTATACAGTTCAAACATTGGCACTACAATGGATGCACTTCTACTGAAACAACTAAACTACCTCCAGGAAACTAACTAACTCCAGACATAAAATGTGGTGGTCTGTGCGTAAAAGCATAATAAATAATTCTCATAAAATACCAGCGTGAAGGAGCAGCTTAATGCTGCTGTGTTTTGTATAGTGAGTGTAGAGAACCGGATACCCTTTTTTACTGTTCAAAGGCATTGTAACTTAGCCTTTTTTGTTCTTAATTGATGATAGATAAAGACGTCTAAAGGATAGAATTCACTTACCATCAGATGAACTATGTGCTTGTTTGTTACAGATATTTAAAAAAAATACTTATTCAATCATGCATTACAGTCTATTAGAGTCCATTGCTAAACGTAGGCCTCTTCATAGATTACCTTATAATAGGGACCATATCTGCCTATGCGTAATCTAACGTAGTTGTGTCGCTTGGCAAATGGGTTAGCAAGTTTATTTTCTAGTTATTATTGGGAAGACGCTGCTGCTCATCTCCTAAATTCCCTCTATAGCCTCTTACGACATCCACGGGACAATAAGGAGCAGTGGAAATTCATACACTGTGACTAACATGGTCATTGTAGACACATGAAAAAAAATTGTAATTACTAGAAAGAGCTAATACTACTGGTTTGGTTGCTGAACAGTTCCAGTGGCAGTACCTTTCAGAGTCTCCAGGTCTTCTCTAGCTATCTATATGAGTACTGAATCGCTATTCGTCAACGAAGAGACAGTTTAGCAAAATGTTTTCCTCCTCATCTTGCCTCATCGAGCCTTGCCATTGCCGTGAATTAAGAGGTGCTTGCCAAGACCTCCGTGCTCGTAGTCCAGCCTGGTGTAAGCAATTCCGAGTAGTCTCAGTGCTAACATCAAGTCCAGAGGGGGCTAGCACTTTTACATTTATTGTAATGCCATTGATTGTTGGGTTACGAGCTGCCAGCAATTTGTTATAGCTCTTCTGAGTAGCAGCCAGAACAGTTGAGAGATCACTGTGGGGTCGGTCAGCTGAATTATCCATGCCGTGGTACCTTTGCAACGTGGCTTCGACACAGCATTGGGATACAGCAACTCTGCGTGCTATTTTTCTCGTGACATATCCTTCTTCCCTCAAAGTTACAATTCTTGCTCGGAAAACTTCTGATAATCCTCTTGGCATTTTTTCAATTACAACTGTCCTCGAAAAAATATTTTAAAACCGTTAATCAGAGAAGTCAGATTTCTGAATTTCTTTTTATATGGAAAGAAAATTGAGTTTATTTCATTGTTTTATATTCTAATTCTATATTTTTATTATAAGACAAAAAGAATTCGATTTTTCAAACTGATCGCAAACTTTTTATGATGTGTGTATGTGATACGTAATATTCTGTTATTATGATATTTTGATTTTATTTTATTTTGGGAGCTTAAAGCTACATTTACAATCTAGAACACTATAACAAAACTTATATGCCAATAAAAAGCTTCCACATATAGGCATAATAAATTAACAACAAATCGTTACTCAGACACACTACTTATGAAATCTATTGTTAGAGTAGATTTAATACTAGCAATACTATCACAGATAAATCTAAATCGTTGTTTTCAGAATATTTATTAAATAACCTCAAATCACAAGATGGAATATGGAGTAATACGATATTGCATAGTTTTTTTAACAGGTGCTCTTAGTAAGATTTTACTGAGAAGCTCCGGACAATTCATTTTAATTTGTGTGATTTTTAGTATAAATCAGACGTCATCTATGCCTCTGCGTAGGTTTTGACGCAATAGGTGAAGTCTTTTGTAGCGATCTTCGTAGCCGGCAAAAGGTAGGTTAAATTTATGATATAATAAAGTAGTGAACTTCTTTTGAATTTTTTCAATATTCTTTATGAAATCATAAAGAATATCATAGTACGGATTCCAAAGTTGCGAAGCGTATTCTAGATGACTATGGACGTAAGCACAATACAATATTTTTAAAGTTTTCATTGTTCTAAATTTGTTTTGTTAAACTTTATGCCACGTTTAACAAAACCTAATACTTTATAAGCTTTGTATTATAAGCTATCTATATGGAGAGTAAACAATAGTTTGTTGTCATGAATTGCCCCCAAGTTATTTATTTTGGATTCATTCATCAGAATTTGATTTTTAAGATTATATATATATATATATAAGAATGTATTTAAAAATTCGACATTTTTCAACAGATAGGTAGAGATTTAATATGAACCTTGTGAAAATATAATCAATCACTACTTAAGAAATACTGAAAATATGCAGTTCGGATAAGTTCCACTTTATAAAATGCTACGAAAAACTTTATTATAAATTGATTAATAATTAATTAGTTAATGGCAATACTCGTAAGGGTGACAAACAAACACACAGCTCACTAGATGGTAAATGAATGCGGCGATGCATAAAATTATTATATCTATCTTTGATTTAAAATGAAAATTTAGACGCATTGTCAGTGCAGAGGAATAAGAAGGAATGCCTTGTTACCAGTGTAAATTTTCTCAGGTTCTCTACACTCTCCATATGGAACACAGGAGCATTATGCTACTATTTTACACTGGTGTACTGTGATAGCGTGGTTCTTCCCCGGGCAAGCCGACCAATTAGTGCTGTATCATACACTGAGTGATGACTCCATAAAACAAACTATGTATTTCTAAAGGCCTTAAGTCGAATGATGTATTGAAAGGAAGTTTCATCAGCGTCTACCTTTCCGTCCGAATACAATCTGGGCGTCTTCAAGGCAAGAGTGTATAGGCTTTTGTTACGCTAAGACATTGCGATTTACCATCTAAAGCTGCATCACCACTTACCACCAGGTGGAATTGTGGTGAAGCACTGCCTTATAATAAGATAAAAAAAATCATAATTGCAAATAATATAAATTTTAAAAATAAATTTCCTTGTACCAAATTTGCACCCAAGCTACTCGTTGTACGTCATTCGAGAAGACTCCTTCCGTAAACTCCTTTATTATCATTATATTTTATTATTATTAACAAGCTTAGTCTTACACCCCTTGTTGATTAGACTCTGATGTAATTTAAGATCTTTGTAAGTTACATTTGAGTATTAAGAAAGTTGCTCAAGAAAAGAATTAACTTTTTTTTGGACGAACTAAAGATTATTAATGTAATTGAGCGTAGTCAGCGTCTCGGGTACCCTTTTCTCTTACGTTTTGAGACTAAAAGCCTTCCGGTTTGGGTCAAGTGACTAACGTATTGTTAGTTAATACTTCGAATTTTGAAATTAAAATATTTAATTTTAATAAACATTTTTTCTACAAGAGAAACTCTGTTTGATACTTTCCATTTTATGTTACACAGAATATGAATGATACATTTTACATTTATTACTAATTACAGTAAATAAAATTGATTGATTTTTACATAGAGTTGAGCTTTGATTCTATTTTTATATACCTAACAGAAAATTAGAGGCTGTTAATTTACACTAAATTCGATCTTGTTTAATCGCTTACGCCTGTGACTCAAGATTCGTTTGAAAGGTGGAGGCGTACGTAAATTTCATTTACCGCTGGAAAGTGCCGAGCAGCGGGCTCCAACGCAAACTCCACTTAATTACGCACATAAATTGAAGTGCTCTTCTCTATACGATATATGTAGCCACATTCAAACTCATAAAACATCGTTCCTAATTATTACTTATATATAGCACCATAAATTCTTTAACAGGTTACCAAATTTAAATTTTTAGGCCCCTGTTAAATAATTTACCTGATTTAGATTTTATCTTCAATTATTTAGGTAGCCGTATGAGGAAGCTTAAGGTCATTCAGCGAGCTATGGAAAGGGCTATGTTCGGGGTTTCTCTGTGTCATAAACTCAGAAATTAGAATATCTACAGTAGAACCAGAGTAACGTCCAATGGAGTATAAGTCCAATGGATTATATATCTGAAGTGGCAATAGGCCGGTAGCTCGGAGAACTGACTACCGATAGGGAAGCAAAGTTCTCGAGTGGCAGCCTCGTACCGGTAGGCGAAGTGTAGGATGCCCCCCGCCCCCATCTCCCCACTAGATACAGTGACGACATGGTAAGACATACATGCAGGAAGTCAATGGATGCTGGCTCAGGACAGTGCTTTGTGGCAACCCTTGGGGGAGGCTTATGTTTAGCAGTGGGCTTGTGAAAGACTGTAATTATGATGATGATGACGATTTTTTAATTGTTTTGTATTGTTATCTCATTTTAGTGCCTGATTTTTATAAGGCCCCCATAATACGGTAATAATTCAAAGTGTAGTTGTTCGTAACGTATAAAAAAATAACACAATCCTACTAATTTAATAAACATGAAAGTTTGTGAGGATGTATGGACGCTTGTTATTCTTTCACACAAAAACTACTAAATGGATTTTAATTAAACTTCACAATTATATAGCTCATACATCAGAATAACACAAACGCTATAACAAATATAAATAATATGTACATTGGCCAAAATATAACGATAAATGTTAATTAAGTCAAAAAGAGAAAAGACATCTGTCTGAACACGCATCACCCAAAAACCTGTGAACCGATTTAGATGAAACTTTTACTGACAGATAGTTGATGTTATAAGGAGTAACTTGGTAACTTTTATTTTAGGGTTCCGTGCAAAATAATTCCACGCGGGCGAAGTCGCGGGGAAAAGCTTGTTAATTAATAAGCCGTGTAGTGATGACGTAAGATGATCTACTAACCGATATCAACCAAAAAATTAATGATATCCCACCAAAAACATAAATGTGAAAACAAGGAGATGCTTGGTACAAACGCCTTTCGGGGTTATCAGCTCGGCAGCAGGAGATCTGAACCGGCGCCAAGCTACATAGGAGCTGCTCAAAGCATAGGATCCATAGGAATATTCAGCATCCTTAAAACTGGTGCGTATAAATTTACACTGCTGGTGTACCGCTTTTTTACACGGGGAATGGCTACGCATACCCACCTCACGGGGGCAAGGGTTATGTCAGACTAGCACCGGCTAAAACTCCATGGTGTTCTACTTTCTTCGCATATTGACAGGGCCACGGGAACGCTTTTACATACTTCCGCGGCCCCACCAGCGCCAGTCGCCTCATGTCAGTCCCTCCTCGGAATTACACGTCGCCTATATTAACTACTAGCGTGTAACGTAAAAGTGAAAAATTTCTATGAAATTTAGGCTGAATTAAACCTCTTGTGAATGTCAAAATCTATATTGGTTTAGCAAACCATGATATTATCAGAGGATAACCAGCATACAATCTCAAATATCTATTAATATAAGTATATTATTTTAAAATAAATATCAGCTTTAACAAAATTAACAGTTCAAGCCATTGCAGCAAGTGCGGAGTACCTAAGAGTTATTTTCACATACCTTTGTCCTCAATATAATGATCTTTTTAAAAGTAGGCTTTTGAATAAAATTTGTTAACAAGTTTCTTTCATTTTATATTCGATTGTTGCACTTTACTTTTAGAGAATTTATTCTAAAATTCAATTTTACTCATAAAATACTATTTGGTTTTAATGAAACCTAAATTTAAAAACTTTTAGAGTATCACCTTAGCCCGTTCTATATAGGAGACAGATTTTTGTGATATAAATTTATATTTTTCCGTACACGATGCTCTCAAAAATAAACGACGTACGAGTGAATTCGTGAGTGTCAAAGATGTTAAATACATTAAAGCCCCGAGTTATAGATTACTTGTATCGCTTGCTTTTACTTTAATGAATACTGTTACATTAGGTGTACACTTTAAGACATGATTCTTTGGAAGTTAGTATATTAACAAGGTATATTATTTGTTATTATTATACACATTTGAAAACATTTACTACAAAGTTTTAGTAAATCCTAAGAGATAAAATGTAAAAGTTAAGATCTTACATTCCATTAAGCTGCTTTTGCTTTATCCATATCCTTACAATTTTAACCGGAGCGTGGTTAGAGTTTGTAAACGTCGAAAAACTTTAGCAAGCTTAAATGAAATTCTTCAAGTGCACTTTGAATGGTATAATAATTTAGAAAGAAAATTGTGTATAAAAGATTAGAGAAACGTTAGGCAGTGTACAAGTGCACACTACTGTGCAGTTAGACAGCGCACAGATGTATTGTTGTTCTCTCTTCTCTTCCACAATTTTAATATATGTAATATGGGGCTTAAAATTACACAAGTTTTACCACATGAAAAGATATTAAGTGCATTTGTATGATATTTAATAATGTGCAGCACAAAATTATATCCTTTGAGTATATTTTTATTACTTTATGATATAAACAATAGCCAATTTAAAAATATGCATTTTAGAAAAACGTAAAGAAAATCATAAAATTTCTTCCGTCTATCAAATTCATTACTTATTTCAAAGTTTCTAATAAAAATGCAAATGGACTGTTTACACGTCGTCCTCGAATCTACTTAGAAAATAGTTTATTGTAGAATTTTTCTGTAGGTATGTTTCTTCTTAAATTAAGAACACTAACTTCTTATTTTTTACGTGCTAGAAATACACTATTTTTGACAAGATTTTCGACATTTGTAAACCGATCTTAATATTTTTTTTATTATTTAGGTTTATACTTCAGAGGTGGTTAGAAATATTTTCAACCCTTAAGGGGGGGGGGATTAATCATACATATATACAAATAATTAAAATTGAAGTGAACACTAGAATGCACACGCCCCTTTTTTTTACAAGTTTACTCGCGCGCTCTACTGTGGTAGAAAAAGTTAAATGTATTATTTTCTTACTAAAAAGGTATTGTAGTAAATAAATCCAGTTTAGTTTAAGAATTTATTTATTAAAAAATACAATTCTAGAAAAATTTCAGGTTCTCAACACTTACGAAATATTTTACGTAGATTATTAGTAACTAGTACGAAAAAAACAATTTTTTTGGCAAGTTCGAGATCAGGTCTAATAAAAAAAAATGTTCAGAATTTTATTTAACTTATTCCTCACATTATAGGCATAGGGCAGCCTGGTGATCAGGGCAGATCCACCTGGCACAACGTTTACACTACTTTTTTATACTTTACAAAGCAACAGATTTATTTTGTTTAGGCACGTACTCGTAAGATACTAGTGTGCAATTTGGTCGAAACGCAAAAATACTGCTCTTTGGAGGTCTGTTTTTAGATTTATGGAATTTCTTTGGTATATCAGGCCTGTTTACTTTCAGAGTGCCTATAACAGTGATTTTTTCTTCAGTAGCTCTAAGCTTGTGGGAAGACTTGTGAAATAATTATCCATTTTTACATTGCATTCAAGGCCAGAAAATGGATCGAAGAGACGAAGAACTACATCGTTTACTTTATTGGACTGTTGAAATGGTCCTTCTGGCAGTGCTCCGGCATAAACTTCAAAATTGTATACGTAAGGAAACTTTGTGTCAACAACCATGTGTAATTATATACCAAATTTATCTTCTTCTTTGGGAATATAAACGATAAATCCACAACGTCCCCTAAATCCAACTAGCTGTTCATCCAACGTGAGGTAATCACTAGGCGTATAATTTGTTTCACAGTTATTCACCATTATTTCTGTGATTTCTCGAACAGGGGTTAATTTGTCAACAGTTCTTCATTATTATCGTTCATTCACGTTACCAAATCGGAGAAAACGCATAAACAAGTTGCAAGCCAGTTCCTTTTGAATCATCCTTAAAATCATTGAGATTACGACGACCAGAATGTGACATCCCTATCATCAGCAACAATCCAATAAGATTTCAGCCAAATCAGTTTTTTTTTTGCATCTCTATCTCTTTGGAAACGGTCTTGAATTTTATCAATCCAAATATTTGTACTAGAAACAACAATTTCTAAAAAAACTGTTGGTCAAAAAAATAACTCGAAGCAAGACAATGGTGTTTCTGCAGGAAATGCTTTACTCCATCGTTTTCCATTCATATACATAAATAAACTTCTCCACCCGCATTAATTGATGACAGTTCAGAGAGAGGTACGTCGTCGTCAGATATAAAATTTCCATCACCTCTTCACGTGCAAAGTCAGACCCATCTTGTTCCATAGGTATTGGCGCAGGAGTCGTACTCCTGTCATCTCCATCATCAGAGTCACTCAGTAGAACCTCATCGTTGTCATTCTCTTCTTCTAACCACCTCAAAACTTGACTTTCCATGTGTGAATTCATATTTTGTCAAGAAATTACTAAAAACAAAATAAAAATAATTAAGTTTAAGCAAAATATACAGATAATAATAACTCGTATTCAACACTTTCAAAATTATTACAATACGGAACAATATTATTAGCATTATTCGTAAATATTTTAAAATAAAGAAGTATTTACCTTAATTTTTTTTGGTAGCGCCGATACCTGTACGTACTACTATAGAAGAATGGAGATTTTGGCGGGAAATTGTGGAAGAATGCGCTCACGCTGTTGCTTGGCGCCGCACTAAACCATTGCGTAATTTTGTTTTCGAGGCTTATCTAGAGGCGCAAGAGGAAAGGTCAAGAAAGGAGAGAGGGGCACACAAAACTGCATTTTCGATCTATACCATAGTAGAGGGCGCATGCAGTCTAGTGTTAATAAATAAATATTAAAGTAAATGTGTATATACGGTACTAATAACAAAAAAAAAAAACAAATTTAACCATTTCACTGTCCCGTGAGTCATATATGAACATTTCGATTGTTTAACTATTGTGTCTTGTTAAAAATGTTTGTTTGTTCCGGCTAAACTCCAAAATGGCCAAACCGGCTTTGACGGAACTTTCACTAGCGGTTAGCTGATTTTATAAGGAGTAACTTAGGCTACTTTTATTATAGAAAAAGAAGGTTAAAGTTTCGCGCAAAAAAATTAAAACCATTGAAATGCAATCGAATTAAATACACCTAAACGAAGTCGCGGGGAAATGCCACAATAAAATAGGCACTGGATCGGGCATATAGCTTGAAACATAGACCAATATGGAAGAAATGTGTTCGTGAAACAATTTTTTTACCACCAATCGTAGTGAAAAGCGACTAGATGCCATGACAACCTGATGAAACACGCATTTTTTAATTTTTGTAGCACGAATGTGTCGGTTCGACCAGGGAAAGATCACGCCATCACAGAATACCATCGTAAAATAGCAGCTTAATGCTACTGTGTTTCGTATGGCGAGTGTAGAGAATCGGATCCTCAGGGGTGACAACGCATCTACATTTTGATTCTAAATCGAGGATAGATGTACATGTATATGGGCACATGTATGATATACATGGTGGTGTATATGTATGATGTACATGGATGTAGAAGTATGTGTGCTGCTGCATTGACTTACCATCAGAAAGACCCTCATTCGATAAAAGTGTCACCCTCAATCGATAAAATAAAGCTATGGATGCAGATGACTCAGGCTTTGTGACTTGTTACGATGATAATGAAAAACAGCATAATACTGCACTAAATATATCCAGTTCGTTATAAATGCTTCTTTATATCTTCGTACACGAGTAAGGTTTTTTAATGTTAAGCGAAATAAAAATAAAACAGGCATATTAAGATAAGAGCTGCCTTTGAAGGATATCGCAGCCGAAAAGAGTAGACGATGACACTCAACGATGACGTGTAGCTCGGCGCTTTGTATTGTTCGTCTCGGCGTATGTACTACACTTGCATTTGAGTTTACTACAGAATGAGAAAGTATGAGGTTTTAGACTGAACAGGAACCAGGTAGTGGAATGTAAAAATATACTTCGGTACTTTTCGTGTTCAGTTGGAAAACAGCAGCTAGAAACGAATATGATTATAAAGTATTCCACAGATTATATAATATTTGAATGTGCCAACTTAACTTTTGGAATCTCAGATTAAGATATCTTAAGCTTTATTTTTTAATAGATTAAGGATGATAACACAGACACAGACATAGACGAGCACACAGTCACCCTGATGGTAAGTGGATGCTGTGGTGTATCTGTTCAGGAGCTATGATACTACAAACAGATACACACTACAAACTTATAATACTAATTTGTTTACGTCGGGAGTTAAAAATGAATGTATCAGGCATGGTTACTAAATTACTGAGCACTGAAATATCACAAATATACTAAAGTGATTGAGCGGTGACACACTAACTTAAACATTTTTATAAAAAAAATATTTTGCTTAATAAAATGTTGGTTGTTACTTGCTTTCAAACAAACACAAACTATTAAGAAGGACTCAATTTATTTCTCATAATTATAATGATACATATTATTTTGCATATTTTTAACCATTGTACGTGGTAGAGCCATGCTGCAGCTATATTTGTGGTATAGTTGTAACACGAATGGGTCGGCTCGACCGGGGAAGGACCACGCTCTCACAGAATACCAGGGTAAACTAGTAGATTAATGCTGCTGTGTTTCGTATGGTGAGTGTAGAGAACCGGAGATCCTTTTTATTGGAAACGAGGCATTCCATCTTAGTCCTGATGAGCTGGTAAGACATGCAGGAAGTCAGTCGATGCGGGAGGCTCGGGACCGTGCTTCTTGGCATTCTTTGGGGGAGGCCTATGTTCAGCAGTGGACTTGTGATGGGCTCTAATGAATAAATGCAAAAGTTAAATTTTGTGAAAAATTATATTTTAATATTATTTATTCTGCCGGCGCGGCGATTTAGGCAGATCGTGAAAACGAGGAAAAGAAATTCTTAGAAAGCGTAAGCTCTTAGTCTTTTCAACATTTAAGTCAGCAGAAAGAGCTTTGCATTTAGTGAATGGACATTCACAATTGTGAACTTTATGCTACGAGCATGTATTCTGTACTTTCGGCAAATGTAAGTCGTTTCGATGCTAAAATATTTAAAATGACATTTGAAAATGTTTAGCGGCATTTTCTTTCCTTCATTTTGTGTCTGTATTCTTCATGAATAATAAACGAGACTTAAATAGAAATGAACGACCTACGACTGAGATTCGGAAAGCCTAAAATTTTGATGCACTTACATGCCTAAAGCGACCCGTTAAAAATATGTTTAAATATCCCTGTCCTAAAACGGTTTGGAGATTTTTTTTTAATAATATTTTTATTAAATAATATTCTTACGTGATAGAGCCATGCTGCAGCTATATTGTGGTTGTAGCACGAATGGGTCGGCTCGATCGGGGCAGGCCCACGCTCTCAAAAATACCAATGTAAAATAGCAGTTTAATGCTGTGTTTCGTATGCTGAGTGTAGAGAACCGGAAATCCTTTTCACAGGATACGAGGCATTCCACCTTAGTCCTCAGGGGTGACAACGCATGTGCATATTGGTTCTTCATCGAGGATATATGTAGATGCCAATGGGTTACATAACCCACTTACCATCAGATGGACTGTGTGCTCGTTTGTCACCCATATTATTTATAAAAAACTACAAGCATTATTGTTTTGCCGATTTGTTACTCAATTTTCAATTACCTACCATGATCTCTTATTCGGTTTTGTTCACGGTGAAATTCAAGTATAGAAAAAATATGTCTACAACGTATTGGTCTTTGATAATGCGGTTTTCCAACGTCTTCGGTGAAGTCTTTAGAATACTTTCAGCATATTTCGAGTAACTATACTGTCAGGTAATTATTATTAGTTGATTCCTATAGACCGAAAATTGGCTGGGGTACTGTGCATGCTCTACCAAGAAATAATCTCACCACAACCAAGCCTTTAAACTTAAGCCGTTGTTACTTAAAATTTTAATGTGTTGGTTTCGTCCTTCAAATAATTTCGTTTTTTCATTCACCGCCAAGCACGCAATAAATCAGTTCTACTGAAATTGTTAATCGCTATAACTTGGGTTGCTTTTATATATGTAATTTGAAGTCAGTGTTGAACCAACAAGGTTTCAAGTGTATTTGTATCTGGAAAAGTAGTCTTTTTTCAGTCTGCACGTACACTAACTATAAAAAATCTACCTTAACTTTACTGCTCAATAACACGTTCCTCAGAATCAACATTTTTAGTCATTTAAGGTTGAACGTAAGAGTTTATCATTGCTTCGAAAAATAAGAGTTTAGTGGGGATGCTCCAGGGTCGTTTTTTATGTCAGTGATATTTTACAAGTATATCCCTTAATAGGGCATGACTAAACTGTGGATGTTTGCAAAATTTCAAAGCTAGTATGTAATTAGTGATACATACAGATTTAGGATTTCATATCAGTATTTTTACGTGTTTTCAGTTTTTCAGGAAACTATATGGGAAAATAATTCCTATTGACCGATTACATTGTAACCTTTGGTGATTGATGAACTAGTGAAAAATATATTTCATACTTACATTACATATTAGGAACAGTTAGTCAGACTAAGATAATTGAAGTAGGTAAATTAAAACACTAAATTGAAAGATAACATCTAATTTATTTTATTTCTAAAACTTTTCACGTGTACTACACATTCTGCATCTTCGAAATTTGGTCAATTCGGGAATGTGGGATCTTAGGTCCGATTTTCGAATCCCTCCCGGTACTGAAATGGTTTCTCCTTTTTTTGTTTTTGAACACGGGTGCGAGGATTTTTCTTGACGAATAATTGTGAATTCAAATAAAGTTTCATCTTGGATAAGAGACAAATCTGATTCTCCCATCAATAAGGAATGTAATTCTTCGACAGAAATACCTTGAATCTCATCCAAACGCTTGTCTAAATCGACATTGTAACTACTGGTGGCAAAAGAGTCAACTGTTTCATCATCAAGGTCTTCTTCTTCCGATGAAGAAAGTAGCTGTGATAGCTGGAACTCGATTTGAGAATCGCGAAGTTGTTTCTGAAACGTAAAACTTATGAGATAAATAGAAATCCTGCATGCTTCCTACGTAAACAGTTTTCCCACATAAATCGTTACGTAGGAAACCTTACGGGCAACAAGCAAATATTTCCCACATACTTTGAATCCATCAAACCAAGTCTTTTTTTGTTATTTTAAAACACATCAACAACTGAATAAACATTACATCTATGCAAAAACATCTATGCAAAATAGCCAAAAATGAACACTTACCGGATTTTTTCTCGACATATTATCTATTTCATTAAAAAAAACTGCATAAAAATACAATAACCGGTGAGTAATTATTGTGACAATTAAACGTAGTGATTATATTCTCTATGGTGACAATGACATTGACATCTCTTTTTTAATTTTTCTTTCGTTCGAAAACACGATCACAGGCCTATAAACCATAGATAATATATTCAACTACGAAACTACAGTGACAGCTCATGGGAAAAAGCGTCCCATTGACCGTTTAAACTGTGAAATTCAATGTGGGAATAATGTTCCTGTTGCCTTATTTAGGGATATATTTTATATAGTGGAACTAGTTCTTGAATGTATGACAATGATGTAACCTATATCTTGTCGATATGTATGCATTATCGATATCATACCGCGCGCATCTCTTGATTTGTCTTATATTACCCAGCGGTGCGTGCGATATTTCTTTCATTATTAGAAATAATATTCTCGTCAACTTCACTTATAAGTATTCTTTATTACATAGAAAGAAAGAAGATTATTTTGATAGATGTCATACGATAAATGTAATAAATTATGTCGATACGATATAAATTATGTCGCGAGACAGGTGCCTCGATTAAGGAAGATGTTCCGATTTATTTATTATTATATCAAAAACTGCCTTGTTGGTCTAGTGGTTGCAGTAGTGCGACTGCTGATTATGAGCTCCCGAGTTCGAATCCCGGGTCGGTCAAAAATATTAGTTACTGATTTTTTGCATCAAGAATTTCTCAGTAGTAATAATGCCCGGTGTCAGGATGTTGGCGGTTTCTCACCCCCGTGCCTCGGAAAGCACGTAAAGCCGTTGGTACTGCACCTGGTCCTCTCCGGTTGTACTTCCCATCGGACTAAGAGCACAGAATAAATAATAGTACTAACGTACAGAAGTTGCACTCTTTTGATGTTGACTGCTTGCCGACGTTTTAATAGCCTACACAGTTATTATTAATCATGTAAATCGCGCACGCAAGCTAAATAAAACTGTATCGCTGCGCACGATTGTCCGTATTACTTTGCATATTTTCTCCTTCCTACGTCACAACGGACTTTCCGTGGTTGCTAAGGGCTGTTAATAAAGAGTAAAAAAATTCATTGTGAAATGGTAAGTTACTTAGGTAAAGTACCTATGCTGACTATAATCGACCATATGTTTGTTATGTAACTAATGTGTTTTTAAATGGGGAGGAATTGAGCCCTGTTGTATCCACTGTTTTTCTTGGCATCACTCTTGACGCAAAGCTCCAGTGGGGCCCCCATATATCCAAATTAGCAAGCAGACTAAGTTCTGCAGCCTATGCTGTAAAAAAGATTAGAGGTCTCACTAGTGTCGAGACAGCTAGATTAGTTTATTTTAGTTATTTCCATAGCATAATATCTTATGGGATTTTGCTATGGGGAAATGGGGCTGATTCAGAAACTATTTTTGTTTTACAGAAGAGGGCCATAAGAGCTATTTACAGTCTAAAACCGAGAGAGTCTCTTAGAGATAAATTTAAAGAAATTAATATATTAACTTTGGCCTCTCAGTATATTTACGTAAATTTAATGTATGTTCACAAAAACAAAGATAGTTTTAGTAAAAAAAGTGATAAACATTCTGTAAACACTAAGAACAAACACAAGCTAGTGATGCCAGTTTCTCGACTCCACAGAGTCAGTAATTCATTCTTGGGGCAATGTATACGCTATTACAACAAGGTCCCGGAAAGTGTACAGGTTCTCTCTATTACCAAGTTTAAATGTTTTATTAAGCTGAAACTGTATAAAAAGGGTTATTATAGTATAAATGAATACATGGTTGATAATAACCCCTGGGAATGAGGTGGTCGCTTCCAAGCAGTTTCTAAAATAAATTTTGTAAATAGTTCGTAATCATAAAATTTATTTTAAAAAAAAGTCCCGCTGGGTTTCTTGCTGGTTCTTCCCAGGACAGAGGAATTTTTTTTCGAACCAGTGATAAAGTAAAAAAGACTTTCAATAAGAATTACACATGTAATGTATATTGAATAAAAGATGTTCTATTCTATTCTATTCTATTCATAATATCTATGTGAGTTCTGTGATGCCCAACGCATGCAACTTACAAGGCCATTCGTCGGGAATCGCGACGTTTGGTTCGTATAGGTAGATAGCGTAAACTACAAATAAACCCGAAATACGATTCCTAACAGAAATATCTATGATCGTAATCTACTTTGTTGAAAATCTTGCAAACAAAGTTTTAATTTCAGTATTTTGTACTATTATAACTTAAAATATTTTAATTACAAAGACGAGTATAGGTATGTAAGTAGGTACTTGGGTAGTGAAGTAAATTTCAACTATGTTTTGTAATAAAGTACTTACGTATTACTTCTGTAGTTAAATTATCATACTTAATTATTTTTTCGCTATAAGTACATATCTAACAAAAATGTAATAAATTTACCGTTTATTATCCTTCGGTAAGAAAAAATGATATATCTGAATTAATATAGTAGGAACGACGTTTTACCATTATAATTTATCAATTAGATAGGTAATATACATATATATTATTCTTAAATTACATTAAAACTTTTTCAACTACTTTATCCTACAATTAAATATACTAAACACTAAACAAAAACTATTTCGACGAGTATTTCAACAAGTATTTACAAAAAATTATTTACGTAAACAGCGTTAAAAAAAACTTTAACATTCAATCGTATTGAGCGCGCTAGACCCGACTGCGATCTACCCCTGGGGCAGCTCGCGATTGTAGGTAATTATTTCGCACATAGCAAGAGTGACAGAGGCCTGCCAAGAGTAAAATATTTTGGAAAAGTGCAAGTTCCGAAAGTGCACGCCTCATTGAGAGTTTTCGTTTTTATGAAATTTATTTAAAAAAAAAATAATTTTAAAACGGTGTTGAGTTCAGTAACCAAAATCAATAGAGATCTTTCTTAGAATATATGAAATCTCATTTACAGAAGACTCACCGACGAACAGACCAACGGACAGCAGTCCATATATTTTTAAATTACGTTTTTGTTATGTATTCTAAAGTGAATCAATTAGAAAATAAAGTAATCTTATAATTCATTGTCTGTAGTTATTGTAACGTTAATAATAATATGAATTTGATGTCTAGCTAAAAATATAAGAACGGTTTTATGTAGCGAAGTTGATGTATAGCCACATATCGAGAGTAGAGCAATCCCTCACGTTGTGAGGCGTGCAAAAAGAGTCTTCAAATGCCTATACTACTTCTTGTTCTAGGGGTCAAGCATTTGAAGACAGAAGAAGAATGAAATATGAATGAAAATACACTAGCACAACCATTCACTCTAACGTGCTACTATCACACAAATAACTTAAGATTCATCCTCGTTTCACAGATTAATGCAATATTTTATTTAAGGCTTTTATAGGCATCGGTACGCCTACTTAAATATTTGTTAAAGATCACATTAATGTGCCGTAAGTATCAACACACATAGTTAAAAGTTATGTGTTTGCAGTACCGTTCCATTTTATTTTATAAGGTGTTACGTACACAATTAATAAACTTTATTACTCTCATATCCGTAAAGCAAAGCAATAAAATTTAAGTGTTAAAATAAAAGGAAAATTTATTTTCTTACAATATTTAGGAATGATGACTATTACTAAATGCGCACTTTGGATGCTGCTGCCATCATAATTTTCAGTGTCCATTAAACAGGTAATTTGAAACAACCAATACATTAAAAACCTGTTCTATGATAAATGACTCAGCAGTTGAATGATCAAGGAACCTGCTTGCCGAATTTGTTTCTATTAAAGAAAATGCAAACCACAATATTTTTGTTGTACAGTAAAAGAAAGTTTTCTTCTTCTTCTGAAAGTGCATTATCAATAATAGGACAAAAAAGAAACTGATTATAAAACGATGAAGGAAATTTAATTTATAAATATTGATGGATTTTTATATATGGAATAGTAAATTACTCGCTCTGTATTTATGCATAATTCCTTTTTTCCCTCCTTTTTCTTAACCTTTCCCGTTGTAGAAAGCTTGAAAGTTTTTATACGTGGTAGAGCCATGCTGCAGCTACATTAAATGTATAGTTGTAGCAAGAATGGGTCGACTCGACCGGGGAAGGACCACGCTCTCACAGAATACCAGCGTAAAATAACAATTAACATTGCTGTGTTTCATGTGGTGTGTGTAGACCGGAAGACCGGAGACCCTTTTTATTGGAGAAGAGTCATTCCATCTTAGTCCTCACGGGTGACAACGCTGTATTTTGATGCTTTATTGAGGATAGATGTAGATGTCTATGACTCACAGTAACCACTTACCATCGGCTGGACTGTGTGCTCGTTTATCACCCAATTCTATAAAAAAAAAGTTTTTGCCTTAATGAAACGTCTCGCACCTTTGACCACCATCACCAAGTACCATCTAGCAAATGTTTTAAGAGGTTTTGCATCTACCATTTCGTAGATGGTGATTCTGCTATCGAATGGAGGTTACCAAATAATATAGGCTTATTTTTCTTAGTCGCTATTTACAATACCTACGAAAAGAATAAGTTTTGAAAGATTATAGTCAATGTTGATCAAACTTCAGTTATAACTGAAATTGATGAATTGTAACGTGTTAAATTTGGTTTAACGTGAGGCGCGGTTCTACGTAGCTAAAATTAATCAAACTTCCATCGACTTCCCTGCCATGTCTGGCTTTACAGATCAAATTTAAGGGATTAATGGAATAACATAATATATTTTGATTAGGAATACGATTTACTTATTTACGAATATTCTAAATACTTATGTCCAAGTGACTTATTCATACAACGTTACTTGCACGTTTTGCTTTATTTAATATCTGAAATAGTAACAAAACCGTTTTTAGGCGACTTCAAAAAAGAAGGTTTACAATTTGTCAGTGTGCTTTTTTTTCTGTGTATGTTACGCGATACCTTTATTTGTGAACTCAAGTTCGCATGTTTTATTATTTAGATTACATATACTCTGTGGTGGTCTCATATATATTTAGAAAAATTCACCCTTAAGTGTGGCAAAATAGGGGACTAAGCTTTTAATATAAATATTTAGACGACATTAAGTTTGTGATATTTCTTAGCCCACACAAAAGAATGAAAAGAATAACTTTTTTATCAAAAAAAAAATTCATGCGGTGAAAACAAAATAAAGACTTTGAGCGAAAAAGTTATTTATTTGGTATATCTAACGACTAGACTTGGCAATTACTTTCTAGAACACATAATATATTTTACAAGGTGTTACATTGTGAAGGGATCGAAGATATTGTCTTTTGTTATTAATGTTACCAAATATTGTTATGTTTCATGACTTTTATTTTATTATATTTAAGATTTAAATAAAGTTTCACAAAAACTATCCAATTAATGCTCCGATATTGGAACAAGTTAATAACAAAAGTGTTTAGTGGTCAATTTTAATAAAATAAACAATAATTTAATGTTCAGGTGTCCCTGACTGCAGATTATCGAATTTCGGTTTGTGTCTATCCATTTATTTATTTGTTCGAGCATTAAACAAAAAACTACTGAACCGAATTTGATGAAACTTTTTGTTTAAAATTTATTAGTCTTTAAAACTAGTATACATTTAAACTTGCTATGATGACGAGAAGTTTTATCGCAAACCCTTACCCAAACTAAGCTTAAAACATACCTATCTAAAAACCACATCGAAATTGGTTCAGCTATTGTAGAATACCGTGCTCTAACTCACATACAAAAATACAAAGTATATTTTGTAATATTTTCGTCTTATTGGGATAAATAAATATATAAAAGATGTAAACAAGAAAAATAAAATATATATAGAATAGAGGCAATTAAATAAATGAAAACCCAATCAGCCGGAAGCCAAAGGACAAGCGTTACGGAATACAATAGTATAAAGCATAATTATATGTACACAAAAAAAATGTAAAAGAAAATACAATAAAAAAAACCAAACCAGCGTGAATTCTTAAGCAGGGAAGACCCAAAGGACAACAAGTATAATCAACAGTTGGTGGAATGTCTCGTTTCCAGTAAAAAAAGGTCTCCGGTTCTCTACACTCACTATACGAAACAGCAGCATGAAGCTACTATTTTACGCCAGTATTCTGCGCGAGAGCGTGGTCGTCCCACGATCGAGCCTACCCATTCGTGCTACAATCAAAATATATGAGTAGCTACGGCTACTCATAGACGTTGTAGATCCGTGCTACCATCTACCACATAAAAATGAGTGATGATACAATAGCTGTGTTGTGGCGGTGTAAGAAAATCCACTACAGACAGACAGAGGGAAATTGAAACAGATAATGGGCAGCAGCATCTTCCTGCTAACAACTCAAAATAATGAAAAAAATTACGCTCGTCAACACAATGCCAATTTAGTCACAAAGTTTATGTATATTCTACAATAATCCTATTTCTTTTATTTTTATATTTTTGTAAAAGTATATTTTCCTTTAATAAACCTAATAATAAATTGACATCATTCAAGGAAAAAGTAAAAAAGTGATAAAACTTTATTGAAAATACAACAATTAATATTTATTAATTCATACAAGCACAAATCGGGTTACTTTAATCTCCTTTAAGTTCGTCTTAACAGAATTGCGCATCGCCTACAATGCACGTGTCCACGCTTGAATGGATGCAGCAACTCACTTCAATTACATTGAAGACGCTGCTTGTGAACTTGCGGTGTATGCAATTATGACTGAATATCCGCATCGCGCCTCACTCCATATCCCTTGCGGTTGCAGTATACAAGTACTGCATTAGTACGTAAGTAATATTGTTTTTTTTTTGCTTTATAAATAACACTTATTTTTAATTATCTACTATCACCCAGTTTAATTGCCAATGTCCTGAATATCCAGCTCTGAGCAGTGTTAAGAAGCTAGGTATACGCTTCAAATTCCGTAACTCACGAGCATCAATAGTTCGATTTCCGCCTACCTTACGCCCTAACATAGTTAATTACTTGTTCGAATCTCGAGTCTAACAACATTTTATTAACAGCATTACATTAGAAAGATCGGAAATGGACAAATCAACCTACAACTCAACAACAATATATATACCGCGGTTGCATTTTAGTTCGTAATACATGTATGATGAGTATACTAAAAACTAGTTGCCACTAATCTAAGATATAAATATAACTACTCGATCATAGAAATATCACCTCAATTTCTAAGAAAATAGAAATAGTGTGAACAAGGGCAGAACATATTAGTTTCAATAGATGTCACTGACATTAAGGGAAACAAAAATCGGAATAACTCCAGGTTTGTCCGTGGTTTTTTTGACAATATAAAACAAATGTTTAGTTCGTATGCATTACTATATCATTCATTTGATAACGATGAAACTTTGGTGAGTTGTTGTGTGACATGTGATGGAATATGAGTACCTTCGTGGCAGCAACGCGGCACAAGCGGCACGCAACTTCAACGACGTTTACAAAGCGAATACTAGAGACGAACGCACCACCTGTTATTGGTTTGCCCGCTTCCGTTCTAGAAACATCAACCTGAAAAATTAACTCCGTGTTTTTTTTTCTTCTTTTTTTAATAAAAACGTTACTCCCACACTAGGATTTTCTCCTGTATCGTGGAGGCAGTTTACAAACAAAAATTGCACAAGGACAAACATCCAGACCCGGAATAATTATTTGTAGGTCATACAAATACTTGTTCCGTGCGGGATTCGAACCCGCGCCCCCCAGTGCAGCAACTCATTGCTAAGCCACTGCGCCACGGAGCCGTAGAATACTTTGTCTGAATACTTTGGTTAACAATGACATTTAAAGGTGATTGTGGAAGTTGATGATAATGATGAATGATGCATGATAAAAATGTATTAGCAGCAGCTTTTTACGTTAGCATCAAAACAATTTTGGTATATTTGCGTCAAATTTGCAAGGTAAAAAAAAAATTGACAAATGGGTGCCTCACGAACTCAATAATCGCCAGCGCGAAGTACGCATCGAGACGTGCTCATCAGGCACACAAAATATGGAATTTTAAGCCACATTGTTATCTGCGATAAAAATGGATTTTGTTTGACAATTGCAAGCGCTCAGCAAGTTTTATTGGATTCCGCACCTAAACAATGCTCTAAACGAAAACTTACCCTTAAAAAAGTGATGGTTTCTGTTCGGTGCTCTAGCGTCGGTGTAATTCATCATAGCTTTTTACCAAACAGAATGAGCATTATTGCAGATGTGTACTGTGAAATACTGAACAGAATGATGGAGAAGCTTGCACGTCTCAATCTAGCTTTGGTCAATCGCTCGTCCCCGCTGCTCCTGCACGACAATACGCGACCTAATAAAACAAAAAAAAATTAAGTACCGGATAAACAGTACAAAATGCCTTTGAAGGATTTGTTGACCAGTTGATTTCATCAAGAAGGACATCAATAAACTGCCAATGCGTTGGCATAGATGCATCGATTGAATGGGTTTGGATCACTTTGATTAATAGAAGAGGTCAATTTCATAGGTAAAGGTAAAGAACTAATATATACTCTACTTTACATATTTATCATTTAAAGACGCAAAAACATTGTCTTTTCAGCTTAATCGGAATTAAATTAGCTAAAAACACTAGTAAGGGTGACGTGAGATATGTGATTCAGCTCCTTACCGCTTTACAAAAAAGGAACAAAAAGAAAAAATACTCTTAACTTTTTAGTACTACAGATAGTGCAAAGCAATGATTGTAGGCAGTTCAAGGATGCTGGCTAGGATTGACAATGGAAACCTTGAACCTGTGGTTTACAATGGTATATCGATCCCTTTCAATGAATCAATAGTTAATCTTGGCTTGCATATAGATCAAACTATGAACTGGTGTTTGCAAATCTCTGAAATAAGCCGTAAAGTTGTTGTTGCCTTGCGTTCCCTGTATCGTCTGAAAAATTTCTTGCCCTTCAAAACTAAGCTTATGTTGGTAAATTCCCTCATTCTTCCCATTATTGATTATGCTGATGTGTGCTATCCGGATCTATCGCAAAATCTTCTCAACAAGTTGGAGCGCCTTCTCAATAATTGTATAAGATTTATTTTTAATTTACGTAAATACGACCATATCTCTGCCTATCGTTCTAAGCTTAAATGGCTCACTATACGTCAAAGGCGTTGCTCCAGAATCTTACTGACACTTTTCTCCATCTTAAATGATGCTAATTCCCCGCCATATCTCAAAGAAAACTTCAATTTTCTCTACTCTATTTCCGGCCGTGAACCTCGTCCTTCTAACGCACTTAAAGTTAGTATTCCAGAACATAGAACACATTTTTTTAATTCTTCCTTCACAGTTCAGGCTATTCTCCTCTGGAACGCTTTACCCGCTGATGTCAAGAAAGTTACGAATAAGCTTTTGTTTAAAAGATTGGTGCGACAACATTATTTAGAGGTAAACAACAATTAATTGCCTTCCCCGTTTTATATATATAATATATTATATATATTAATATATTATATGTGTATTTATAATTTATATATTTATATTTATTTATGTATATATGTGTGTGTTGTGTGTATGTGTATATATATTTACATATGTGTGTTGGTTATGTATTCTGTATTTATATAATGCAATTAGGTAGTTTTGTATTGTGTATTCTATTTATTATAGCTGAACTGTTTTCATTTATAACTTATGTTTATTATTGTCCTTAACTTGCACCTGCCAACATCTTTATTTATTCCATTTTTCGTCGGGTTGACTGGTAGAGAATGCCATAGGGCATTAAGTCCGCCCTTTGTAACCCCTAGTTGGTGTGTTGCAATAAAGGATAAATAAATAAAAATAAATAGTGTGTGTGTGTGTGTGTGTCTGTGTGCGCGCGTGTGTGCGCGTGTGTGCGTGTGTGTGTGTGTGTGTGTGTGTGTGTGCACATGTGCGCGTGTACGCGTGACTGTGTAAGTGTGTGAGTGCGCGTGTGCGTGTGTGTGTGTGCGTGCGCGTGTGTATGCGCTGTGCGTGTGTGTGTGTGTGTGTGTGAGTGCGTGTGCGTGTGCGTATGTGTGCGCGTGCGCGTTTGCGTGTGCGTCTGAGTGTACGTCTGTGTGTGTAAACCTCATAATATTATATAAATAAGTTGGTCAGTTGTTGTTAATGAGTACTCTTCTGTCTCTTCATAACTCTTGTTTAGTAGGAAGAAGTACACGGCTTTCTTACATTTGTATTTAAATAGTTTATAAATAGGAATATTAAAATTGAATTTATTATAAAGAAGGGGACCGAGATATGGGAAAAACCTTTTTGGCAAAATGAGAACTTGGTAATTTCGATACGAGTATAAAGAACCCTGCGGTGTTTTAACATCACTGTATGTAATATAAACAATTGTCTTTCATTAAAAACGTAATTATTTTTGTAGAGTTAAATAGTTGGATATTCTAATTCTACTCTGTGCAATTTCTAAAGGTTTCAAAACTGTTTTTGCGGCACCATCCCAACATAAAATGCAGTAAGATGTGATAGAAAGGCAGTGTACAAAATAAACGTTGCTTATGATACTCTGGTCAGTGACGTGACGCAGTGATTTGAAAATAAAAATTAGACTCTGCTAGTTAAATCTATAATGTGGGCTTTAAAATTTTGAATTTTATCTAAAGTTATGCCAAGATATTTGATTCTATCGACCAGATTAACAGAGGGACAATGGCAAATTTGTTGGTTTTGGTAATGAATAACTGGGCTGTAAATTTTATTGGAATTTTAGATTGTGTAATGTTTGGACAATGCAATAAATTAGGACTCACTGATACAGTTTAATAACTCTCTCTTTATTGATTTGGAGGAGACTTATATATAGTAATTGTGACGTAGGTATATAGGTAGGGGGTAGTGTTTGTGTTACGTGGTTCCAGGTAGAGCCACATAAATGGTATCTTCTTCTATAAATATAATTTGATATTACTGAACTAAATAGATATTATTTCTACTCCTTATATGGAGTCCACGTTGAGTGATGGTATCATTTAATGTTCCAGTTATATTGCTTTGTCATGGTACCTAGATCACTGATGTGATATTGAAGATATATAATTAGTAACGAATTTAGTTTTTGCTGTATTAAAGTAAGGGTGTGTGCACGGAGCCAATCATATGTGATGTTAAAGTCACTTTGCGCAATTTGTTAGACTTCAGTCCAAGTACCAGCAAAGAAGGTAAGAGTAGTGTCAGCAGCATATGAAATTGTTTTAGAATTATGGACTTTAAAATTAATGGGATCAAGAAGAGAGTAAGTCCAAGTATGTTACCCTGGGGCACACCGTAAGATTATCGTACCGTTACCTATATTTACTCTATGAGTCCGACCTGAAAGGCAGCTACGGAAAAGTTCGAGTTGAGAGCCCCTGATGCCTATATATTCTAGTTTTAATAAAAGAGTGTTGAAAAGAACCGTGCCTTAGCTAAATATAAGAATATTGTGAGGACCTTTTTGTTGCTGTTAAGCTTAATAACAGCGAAAGTAGTTAGTTCGTGAATAGCGACAGAAGTGGATTTATTTTTACAAAATCCAAACTGCCGGGACCATCTAGTATCACAGGGCTTCAGATATTTTACTAGCCGTCTGTTGATTAAACGTTTCAAAATCTTGCATAAGACACAAAGCACCGCAATAGGGCAATAATTATTGACCAGGTTCCCATCACCACTCTTGAAGATTGAATGTGTGATAGCCCTCTTGAACAAAGTAGGAAAGACAGAAGATTCCAGACAGATATTATAAATATGGCTTAAAATAGGTTCCAGGATAGAAGAGTATCGTTTTAAAAAACTTGAAGGAATTCCATCCCACGCGGTAGTTGTATTATGCTTAAGCGAGTTAATAAGTAATTTAATTTCGTCAGTGTCCGTGGATTCTAAAACAAAAGATGACAGATTAGATTTTTCTGAGGTGGTTCCTTTAGGTAGAACTGTGTGAATGCTGGCCATTTTTTGTGCAAGTTCCTCCCGATGTTAATAAAGAACTTACTAATGTTATTACACGACTTAATTGGTGAGAGAGAGGATAATAATTGCTGTGTAGTCGATTGTCGACATTTTTCGGTACAAGCTATATTTTTTTATAGTGTCCTTTAGATCTTGCTGTTTTCACTTGCTTTTTTATTTGCTTTTTTTAAATATTTTCGTGCAGAAATTCCTGTAACTTTTATATGTTATAAAAGTGTTTGATTGTTTGGATCTTGTTTTAACTTTCTATGTAAAGAGTCTCCATTATAGATACATCTTAATAAAACTAGTGTTTTCCATGGTTTGAGTGTCCTCTTTTTTGCTGGTAGTGTCCTGGTAGTGTACGTATTATCGAATATTTTTTTTATAGGATAAGGGTGACAAACGAGCACACAGTCCACCTGATGGTAAGTGGTTGCTGCGGCCCATAGACATCTACATCTATCCTCTGTTACAAATCAAAATGTAGATGCGTTGTCACCCGTGAGGACTAAGATGGAATGCCTCATTTCCAGTAAAAAGGGCCTCCGGCCACCTGCACTCACCAAGCGAAACGCAGAGGTAAACCTCTACTTCACGCTGGTTTTCTGTGAGGTCGTGGTACTACCCCGCTTCGAGCCGGCCCATCCGTGCGACAGCAAAAGCTGCCGCGTGGCTCTACCACTGTTAATACTGACATACAAATATAGCTTGATACATTAACTTTAGATGTAAAGATATCCGTTGCTATGTTAGGGTTTTAGAGTTAGAATAGGTTTGTTTGTTTCTTTGTTATGTCTAATGTTATATAGTTTATTTTTGAGATTGTTTTAGGAGGTATGAGACGTGTATTTTTTAAAACACATTTACAAATTTTGAACCGAAAATACATACCAAAGAAGGTTGTACAACAAATGTAAAATTCCGTAGAGTATTGCCAAAAGATATCGTTAAATATTTTAAAACAATTGATGTTAAAAAAACGGCATACTTATAGGGGAATTCCGTTAAAGTTATTGCATCTATAAAACATACGATAGCACCTAATCTAGCTACAATATTCAATACAAGCGTCGAATCTGGTGTTTCCTGATCTAATGAAACAGTAAGGTCATACATTAATTTAAATCTGGTAGTACATTAGACCGCGCCAATTTTAGACCAATTTTTGTACTACCAACATTAAGTAAAATTTAAAATAAAATTATTTTATCACATGTCAAGTTTTTTTTTAATGTAAATTAATGGCTTCATAAAAATAAATTTGGTTTTACAAGGGGTCGCTCGACTACCGACGCCGGAGTCGAACTTACAAAACATATTTTTTGTGCATGCGAGAATTCAGAGGATGTTTTATGTGTGTTTTGTGACCTTTCCAAGGCCTTCGACTGTATTCACCATGAGACATTAATCAGGAAGCTACAGTACTATGGTGTTAAGAACACAGCGCTTAAACATATTATTGCATATAATATGCAGAAAGTTATTATCAATGGTAAAAGTTCGTCTGTAAAGATGGTTATCGCTCTTTTTTTTTAAAAACCTCCACACCAGGATTTTCTCCTGTATCGTGGAGGCAGTTTACAAACATAAATTGCACAATGACAAACATCCAGACTCGGAACAATTATTTGCAGGCCATACAAATACTTGTTCCGTGCGAGATTCGAACTCGCGGCCCCCAGCGCAGCAACACATTGCTAAGCCACTGCGCCACTGAGCTCAAGGGCTCGAAGGCTCAGGGCTAGATTCTTGTCCCATTTCTATTTTTAGAGTATATTAATGACTTACCTTCCCTTGTCCCCTACAAGTCTTGTCCCCTATAATCATGATGATACTTCATCGATTTTTAAACTGACGTTTAAGTTTATCATTTAAATGTGACGAAATGAATAATTCTATATCAAAATTAGTGCATTGGTTTAACGTTAATAGTCTGCATTTAAACGGTAAAACAATGAAATGTATTAAATTTACAACAACGAATTTTAAAAATCTGAATACCAATGTGTTTTTAAATGGGGAAGAACTGAGACCTGTTGTATCCTCTGTTTTTCTTTGCATTACTCTCGACGCAAAGCTTCAGTGGGGCCCCTATATATCCAAACTAGCAAGTAGACTAAGCTCTGCAGCTTATGCTGTAAAAAGATAAGAGATCTCACTAGTGTCGAGACAGCTATATTAGTTTATTTCAGTTATTTCCGTATCAAAATGTGGTATGGGAGTTTGCTATGGGGGAATGCGGCTGATTTAGAAACTATTTTTGTATTGCAGAAGAGGGCCATAAGAGCTATTTACAACCTTAAACCGAGATAGTTTCTCAGAGAAAAATTTAAAAAAAATAAATATATTAACTTTGGCCTCTCAGTATATTTACGAAAATTTAATGTATTTTCACAAAAACAAGGATAGTTTTAGTAAAAAAAAGTGATATACACTCTGTAAACACTAGGAACAAACACAAGTTAGTGATACTAGGCTCTCGACTCCACAGAGTCAGTAATTCATTTTTGGGGCAACGTATATTGCTATTACAACAAATTCCCAGAAAATATACAAAGTATTTCTATTACCAAGTTTAAATATTTAATTAAACAAAAACTGTATAAAAAGGTTTATTTTTGATCCTGTGGCAATGTAAAAAAATGTCTTTCAATAAGAATTACTTGTTATCAATATTGAATAAAAATTATTCTATTCTATTCTGTTAATAAAAAAAAACTGCCAGTCATAGGACTGTAATGTACTGAAAACTTCTTAGCTTCACAAACCAGTAAACACTATTTTTGTTTTGTTAAGAAATATTTTTTATGAAGTATTTTTTATTAGAAATTATTTTTATCAACGTATATGGCCATAAAAAATTCATTTATTGCTTTGTTTTACATGATAAATAATGATTATCTATATAATACAAACAAATTTATAAATATTTTTTATAGAAGAGGGGGCAAACGAGCATGCGGCTCACCTGATGGTAAGTGACTACCGCCGCCCATGAACAACCGCAACACCAGGGGAATTGCAGATGCGTTGCCGGCCTTTCCGAAAGGTGTAAGCTCTTTTCTTGAAGTCGTATCGGTCCGGAAAAGTCGCCGGTGGTAAACATTTCCACACAGAAGTTGTACGAGGAAGAAAACTCCTAGCAAAACGTACAGTCGTGGACGGGCAAGCATCCAGATGGTGAGGATGGTATCGTGAATTTTGATGCGATCTGCGTTCGTGAAATTTGGCGGCTGGAATTAATCCGAACAATTCCTCAGAGCACTCCCCGTGGTAAATTCGATAGAAAATGCAAAGGGATGCAACATCCCTACGCAGTGCCAGTGTATCGAGCCGATCAGAAAGAACTCGGTCGTCGATGATTCGAACCGCTCTGCGCTGGACGCGGTCAAGTGGAAGGAGCTGGCACTGAGGTGCCCCAGCCCAGAGATGAGAACAGTATGCCATGTGAGGCTGAACTTGCGCTTTGTAAAGTTGCAAGCGATGTGCCGGCATGAAATACTGTCTCGCTCTGCTGAGCACGACAAGCTTTTTAGAGGCCAATTTGGCCTTACCTTCCAAGTGACTAAGTAACTGCATACTATTCGATATGTCAACGCTTCCGCTAGGATTCTGATGCTAGCTGAGGCAGCAAGAGGAGTGCCTTGAAACTGAGGAGATACGACAAAGGGGTTCTTTTTAGCGGTAAACGCTCAAACTATAGACACAAGTTTGTCCCGGTACTCGACAACGTTTTCCCGAGAAATATTAGCACAGCCGGTATATAAGACATCACCAGTGCTGTCGTCTGCATAGCAGTGAATGCTACCAGCTTGCAACATATCATTGATATGCAGGAGAAACAGCGTTAGTGATAGTACGCAGCCTTGTGGAACACAGCGTTGATAGGCTTGATATCAGAGCATGCACTGTCTACTACGACCTTGATGCTCCGATCAGCAAGGCAACTGATGATCCTATTGCACAATTTCTCGGGAAGCCCATAGAAGCGCTTTGTGCCAGACCCGATCGAATTCCTTCGCTATTTCTAAACTGACGCCCTTGGACTGTACTGCCTCCGCCCATCTATGAGTCAGGTAGACCAGAAGATCACCAGCTGATCGACCCCGACGAAAACCGTACTGGCGGCCACTAACCAGCTGGTGATCCTCAAGGTACCTCATGAGCTGGAAGTTTATAATGGATTCCATTATTGTGGAGAACAAGGCGGTGATAGCAATAGGCCTGTAGTTGGACTGGTCTGAGTGGTCACCTTTTATAGGGATCGGGTGGACCAAAGCCCGGAATGTATGAATTCGGGACTACGTCTTGGAAGTAGGAATGCCGGAAAAGACGCGTTAAAACCGGTGCCAACTCCGGAGTACATGTCTTCAGCACAATGGGAGGGACTCTATCAGGCTCACTCGACTTGCTGACATCCAGGGAGAAGAGTGCTTTGCAAACCGAGCACTGTGTAAACCGCACATCCCGCATGGCGCACTCACACCGTGGGATGGTCGGCGGTGTGTTCCCCCGTCATCTAGAGTCAAGTTGGATGCGATGAGAGAGCTCAACACATCGGCTTTCTCCTTTGTGGCATGGGCCAGTGATTCGTCCCCTCGGTGCAAAGATGGCATCTCTTCCACTGAAGAAGTTCCCTTGGACGGCCTTTGCGAGAGGCCATTATGCACGGCTACCCAAAGGAAGGCGAACTAGCTCCTCGCTAATTCTGCCGATATGCTCAGGTCTTGGCAATGACGCTTTGATGGACCTGGAGGCAGAATTAATATTCTTTTTAAGAGCGCTGGTGTTTACATCCCGAGACGTTGATGCGTCAGCCCAGGCCCGGTAGCACTCCTACTTATAGCTTGATGATATTTTACAGGAGCGACCAAACCATGGCTGGTATCTGGCTCCGATGGGCACCACAGAGGATGTAATAAAAAGTTCCATACCCTGAATTACCACATTAGAAACAGAATCGGCAATAACGCTGGGATCTTCCAGCGAAAAGTAAACTCGCCCCCAGGGGTA
The DNA here is from genome assembly GCA_963668995.1 of Parnassius mnemosyne. Lineage (NCBI taxonomy): Eukaryota > Metazoa > Arthropoda > Insecta > Lepidoptera > Papilionidae > Parnassius > Parnassius mnemosyne. The sequence goes on along the minus strand of CAVLGL010000104.1, from coordinate 49,539,478 downwards.
CGATGCAAAAAAAGACCGCATCCCGTCCCAATTAGCCGACATATAGTACCAAACACGGCGGCAGGCTGCAGATCGCAACTGCGATTGGAGCATGAGTGGCACCGTATTTCGGATCAGACAATGGTCCGAAGAGCCCAGAGGGGCATTGATGGAGACCTAATATCCGTCTGTATGAGAGGTCAGCAAAAGGCCCAACAGGGAAGGTACATGATCCTCCACATCTGGGATCCACGTAGGCGAAGTAACCAATTGTGTTAGACCATATGCCAAGGCAAAGTCATAGACAGATCTACCCGCATGATCGGTTAAACGAGAACCAAGCCATTCAGCGTGGTGGGCATTAAAATCACCGAGTATCATGATCTCTGCGGATGGGACCTGTTGTAGCACGGAGTCTGCAGTCATTTGGACGTGGTCGATGAGTCGGTCTGTGTCGGCATTACCGCTATGGGACTTATAGAGGTACCCGTAGACGTGGGGATGGTTGTCGCTGTCTACGCGCAGCCATAGGATGGACAGGTCCGTACCTTCAAGACAGCCGAGGCGTCGAAAACATCTGTTTTCGTATACGTAGTTTGCGTATACGTCAGAGAGGACATCTGTCCTCTCTGACGTATACGCAAACTCCAGCCCGGGGCACAAAGGTTCAAATTTGTACCCCGTATAGGAGAGATATGAAATAACAGCCGGAGACGTTACCTGAGTATCGGTTAAAAAGAGCAAGGCCGGCTTCGCCGTCTCTAGATGGTAACAGGAGTCGCCTTGGTTTTATTGCTCCGCTTGTCCTGAGCAGTAGTAGTCGCGAGCGGAATTTTGCCTACGCTCAGGAGTGGAGTAGTTTGGTCGTGGATGCTCAGCGAGGGATTCTCCAAGGGTGCTGGTACTCTCCTGGGGTAGTCTTTTATGTAATGCCACTACCATGTTGATTGGCATAGGTAAACCCCTACTTCACGCTGGTATCATGTGAGGTCGTGGTACTTCCCCGGTTTGAGCTGGCCCATCCGTGTGACAGCAAAAGCTGCATCGTGGCTCTACCACTGTTGATCAATTTTATGAAATTTTATCAATGGGATTTTCAACATTACTTGCATCAATTTTATGAATCCGAGCGTGACGGCTACGCGAGTTCTGTGCTTTTTCCCCATCCCAACAATACCCAACGTGCTTAAAAAAGTTTTCACTTCAAAAAGCTTGTAAAAAAGCTTTACGGTGCATGCCGGCCACGTTTAGCTTGAAATAATTAAAGGAATGGCATTCATATGTATCTGAGATAAAAAGTACTAGGGCAAATGTTACACTTAAAGATATGTTAGTCAAGTGTGATATTCATGTTTGTTTTGCTTATTTCCCGTCTCGGATTGAACTTCTGTACACATTTATACTAAGGGAATACAATGTAAGATGTTATGCACTTGGAATATTAACATTCTGCTTTTAACAAAGTTTTAACTTTTATTAACAGTTATTGTGGTTTTTACAAAATATTTTTTTTATAGAATAAGAGTGACAAACGAGCACAAACTTTACCTAATGATAAGTGGATTCTATGGTTCATAGACGTCTATCGTCGATAAGGATCAAAATGCAGAGCAGATCGGAGATCGGTGCTCTCCAGTGCCAGCCCCTTCCATTTGACCGCATCCAGTGCAGAGCGGCTCGAATCGTCGACGGCTCTGACAAATTATTTGCATAAATTCCAGTCACCAAATTTCACCAACTCACTTCGCGTCAAAACTCACAATACCATCCACACCATGTGGATGTTTCAATCCACCACTGTACGTTTTCTAGAAGTTGTGGAATCGTTTACCAGCGGCGATTTGTCCAGACCGATCAGATTTAGGGACAAAAATCGAGCTTACTCCTTTTGGATTGGAATTGCAGGTGCGTTGCCGGCTAAAAAGCCGCAATTACTCTGGTGTTGCAAGCAAATGAAGTTAGCGCAATGCTTTTTTTAAGTTAGGCTAATTAGAATTAATTTATTCTTTTTATAAAATTTTATTTTCTCTTCGTTGGGTTAGTTTTAACTATTTTATTGTTACACGCTTATAGAATCAAGTCGGTATCTTTCAGTCTGTTTGCCAGGGGAGGGTTTTCTCTGAAAGTAATAGTATTAGCTTCAATTTGCGCAGTTATAAAAATTGATTAACCAACGCGATTAAAAAAGAAGAGAGATTGAAATTCCAAAGTGAGACTAAGACATTAATTATGTTTTGTAAAAAAGAAGAAGTTTGTAAAGAAGAGGGACACTTATAATTGTGCATAGTATGTATTTGATTGATACCGTAGAAACCGCCTAAAATTTATTATCAAGTTATTTTACGAAATATTTTTTCATTTATTAACCTCCTTGAATAATAATATATTCATTTTTAAGAATAATAATTCGCGCCAGTTTTTGCATTTGAAACAGTCTCAAAGGAAATCTCAAAAGTAGACCGTATAGACTGTAGTCAAGACCTGGTTTCTTCAACTCTGAATGGGTATTCAGTACAACACGCCTTTTCTTTACCTTATACCACTTAAAAAGTGAAAGGTTCTCGCTGGTTCAGACTTTCTATTTACTTTTTTGGTAGGCACCTTTCGAAGACTTGATTTTATGTAAAAAATAATACAATTTCTATGTAAGGATAGCAGTGGACTATTAATATGTTTATTTTGATAATGAATCATCATCATCATCATCATTACAGACCATCACAAGTCCACTGCTGAACATAGGCCTCCCCCAAGGAAGTCCACAAAACACAGTCCTGAGCCACCTGCATCCATCGACTTCCTGCATGTCTTACCAGGTCGTCACTCCATCTAGTGGGGAGACGCCCTACACTTCGTCCGTCGGTTGTTGTATAGAGAGATAAACACAACAAAAAAACATGAAATGTATTTATGTGTGCAAGTTTAAGTTATTTAAAGGCTTTCCGGGAAACATCGAAATGCTTTTGTACTAAATTGCGAAAAGGTACTTTTTAGAAACATCTTACATTTATACAAAAGCGTGTTTCAATCACAAAATACACGAACGCGGTCTACATTTTTCAACTGTGAATGGACACTCACTAAATACAGACATTTCTATATCCTTGTACAACTCGGAGAGATGCTGAGCCCACCTTTCTTAGAAACCCTTTTTTCCTTTTTTCTTTTTACTATCATTAAATTTTCGGTCTGCGAGGATTTCGTGAATTGCCAAGTTTTTACTTTTTCAAGCAAGAATCTTTTTTAAAGTTTCTTATTTACGTGATGGTTACGAACTCTCGTTCGTTTATTTCTTTAAATAGCACTGAAATTTTTGTTCACGATACTTCAAATTTTATTTCTTATCAAAAGAGAAAATAAAAGCTCCTCGTCAATATTTTTCGGCACTACAATACTTGACATAGTTCTCTCTCTAGCTATGTAATATGTGCAAATTGTGTGTTTCCCTTTCCCCCTAAGCCTCGGCCGTTTGGTCTCACCTGCCGAGGGCTCCCATCTGGTTGGGTTTTTTATTTACTTATATATGATTTATGTATGTTATGTATGTATATTTCGAGCTCGGCTTCCGGCAAGTACTTATAATATGGCAGTTTCCGATCCACGAGACCGTATTCCAGAGCGAGCTCCTGGTGTAGAATTCTGGCTACTAGATTCTGTCTGTGAAACTATTCCTCTGAGTGTCCCGATGAGTCATTTAGGAATGTCATCTCCAGTTGTTTGGCTCTTTCTAACTCTTTAAGTGACTCACCGGGATGGCGGCAAGCTATTTTCATATATACATACAATACAATTTAATTTTTATTGAATTCATTGGGTTAGCGTTCAACTGTTTACAGTATGAAGGCCTGCATAAACCTGTGAGCTATGGCAATTATCCTCGACACTAGTGCTATATCGACTGGTAGCTGGTAGTAACTTTGAAACTTTGAGGCAGTCTAAACAATGACAACGCCGCACACGCATATAAATAGCTTTCGTCTCATCTCTCAAAATCTTTTTCGCCTATAAGTGCTATGTACTTGTGATGTCTCGTCTCAAGTTAGATCTTTGTGCGATACATTCTGTGGTACTTTCAGATTATTATCGTGCCGACTGTCTAAAATATTAAATGAAAAACATTGTATGATTTTAAATGAAGAGAAAAATCATATCAATAATCCACTGGTGAACATAGACCTCCCTATAGATTAGCCTTATAGTATTTGCCGTAGCTGCCATATTTGGTAAGCGGGTTGGCAACCACAGTATTTTTCTATTATTTAGAGAAAACGTTATCTCCATTTTCTCCTATATCGTGGGGGCAGTTTGCATTTATAAATTTCATAAAGCAATCATTCAGACCCCCCAGTCGCTAGTGCTGTTCACTTGACTACAATTTCTTCCATATTTCGTAAATACGCATGATGGAATATTTATCTTCATTATATTTTGCCTCAAAATATTATTGTCGTTAGTATACTCGTATCTTTCGGTAGGTTTCGGTTTTCTTAAATATAACCGAATTAATTTTCTTAAAAAATTAATTCGGTTATACTGGCTATGAAGAAAAGGAAAATTAAAGCACTTAATTTTCCTTTTCTTCATAGCCAGTATAACTGTGTAAATTACAGTAAATTATAGTTATTTTTTTAAATTTATATCATACTGCAGGCCTCAGCGGTGCACTTGCCTCGTTGCGGTGCACATCCTGACAGGGTCGCCATGTAATGTTGGAAGGTAGTTAGACTCCGTTTAACAACTACAATTAACATCTATACAAATAAATAAAATTGAAGTGTATGTTTGTAATGTCAAAATAACAGCTTTTTACTAAATGCATATGAAAGTATATACGGTACTTATAACAAAAAACAATTTTTAAAATGTTTGTCTATCTTTTTGTCTGTCTGTCTGTTTGTTCCGGCTAATCTCCGAAACGGCTGGACCGATTTTGACGGGACTCACTGGCAGGTAGCTGATGTTATAAGGAGTAACTTAGGATACTTTAATTTTATAAAAAGCATTATGGTACCACGCAAAAAAATTAAAACCCATGAAATGCAATCGTAATAAATTACACGCTGGGGAAGTCGTGGGGAACAGCTAGTTAATGTATAAGTCGTGTGGGATACTCTACACTACACAAATACTTGTTCCGTGTGGGATTCTATCCCGCGTCCCTTAGTGCTACAACTTAATGCTAAGCCACTGCGCACACGAAGCCGTCAATTCTCTACATTTTGAGTTGTTATGAGGAAGATCCTACTGCCTATCTCCTGTAGCATTCTACTCTGTCGCCTTTTATGACACCCACGGGATGACAGGATGTTATAACTGACGGGACATTACACGGCCGCTTAAAATATAAGGTGTTCGAACTGATTTGGCTTGCGTTGTCGCCAACAGATGGCGTTGGGCGTTATTTGTGTTGCGATGTTGTTTGGAACACACGGTTAACTTAAGGACCGTGGGATTGTTGGTACTGGGGGTAGGGCAGAGATTAAACATAAGGAGTGACTGTGCTGATCATGAAACTCGGGTATTAATCATGAAGTTTTGGTCAAGAAATTCTCTTTTGTTTAATTGTAGTATAAGTAGAAGCCCGGAGTTCGGAAGTTGGTGGTATTTTACTCCCTTGCTTCGGATAGCACGTATCACGTAAGGCCGTTAGTCCTGCGCTACCTCTCTCACGTCCCATTGGATTATGAGAGTGAGAGAATAGAGAGTGCACTTCTGTTTGCGCATACACTCAATCATGTCGTGCGTAAATGGTTTCGTTCAGACTGGCCATCGTGAACATGCACTGGAAGACACTATAAAATAAGGAATTTATTTATAAATTAAGAATAATACAGTATATAATTATAGTAAATTTTCAAACACCGAAATTAAATTTGTCAATAAATTGTGTAACATTTACATCTGTTTAGCTCTCACCGTTCTGTTTTACAAATCCAATTGAATACCTCAAAGGAATTCTCTTTTTGAAATGCGTCTGTATCACAAATGCCAATAGTGCCGAATAATCTAACTCGTAACTTTTGTTCTTTAAACCACATTATCCCTTTATTCCAGATCGTTACGATATGTTGATTTCTTGAAACTTTATTTTTTTTAGAAATCTTACATAATAGAGTTTTTTTAGCTATTAACTATTTTAAAAATTGACATAAAGCGTATATTAGGAGTTAATTATTAGACGTGTCATTTCACTACCATACTTTCCACGTAAACTTCGGAGGATCATGTTGAGACTATGCTTTTGTCCACCACCACTGTGCAGTTTTTAAAAGTTCTCTTTCTCGCACAATATCTTTATGAAACCTTCTACCACCAGCGATTTTTCCGTGCCTATACGACTTAGGAACCTTAAAGAAAATAGCATCCTCTTTTTTTAAAGACCGGTAACGCACTTGAGATTACCTTGGTGTTGCAGTTGTACATAGGCGGCCGTAGACACTAAACATTAGGCGAGCCCTGTGGGTGAGCCGCATGCTTGTGCAATGCATTTGCCTCCTCCTATAAAAAAGGGCCGGCGACAGGCAGCACCGTAACAGTTGCGAGGCGTCTGGCAATTCGATCTCATTAAGGAAAATCCTCTCTACAGCGGGCAAAGCCCATGTACAACATAAAGTATTACAGGCCGACAAAGAAGAAAAACAAGGAGGAAGTAAGTATATATGTATAAGTTCGATCCGTCTCAAGTTAGATTTTTTTCAGTGGTAGAGCCACGTGGCGGCTTTTGCTGTCGCACGGATAGGCTGGCTCAAACCGGGGTGGTACCACGACCTCACAGAATACCAGCGTGAAGTAGAGATTTACCTCTGCGTTTCGCTTGGTGAGTGCAGTTGGCCGGAGGCCCGTTTTACTGGAAATGAGGCATTCCATCAAGTCCTCACGGGTGACAACGCATCTGCATTTGGATTTGTAATAGAGGATAGATGTAGATGTCTACGGGCCGCAGTAACCACTTACCATCAGGTGGACTGTGTGCTCGTTTGTCACCCTTATCCTATAAAAAAAAAAGATTAGATCCTATATACGGCAGATGCCTCTTATAACATCTAAGAGGGTTTAAGGAAAGAAAGTGTGTGGCGACCGCAATGTGTTGGCGGACTTAAGTTTTTTTCTAAAATATTATTATTTATTAATTTCTTACAAATGCGGATTTTTTCACGATGTCTTCCTTCACCGCTCAGTACTTGGTAATAACAGTTCAAACTGCCACTATCAATTTTATTGGTTTAGGTGGGCATGAGCACGGGTTGCTCGCGTTCTGTGAAATATCATATATTCATAGCAGTGAAATCGTGTTTTTTTTAAACATATATTATTATACATATTATAGTATTACACGTAAAGTGTTTGTTTGCAAAAGAGCGGCGAGTGCTTTACCCCTAAGCTACGTGGTATCTTAGGTAGCTTTATATTTCGCATAAAGTGCTAAAGTATTTATTGGTGGATAAACATAATAACTGCCAGCGTAGCTCAAACAACTATACTAAAAGGTCGAACATATCAATAAAATTACTAGCGTCAGATGTAGGGGAAAGGAAGCCTGAAATAGTCGGAGGAAAAGCTCATGACAGGGTGAATTTTCTTATTTGCTTATTTAGATATTATATACAGTCTAATTATTAACAACATATTAAAAATAACCAGTATTTATTTTGCTGAAATATAAAATCTGGTCAGTGCGTGTCGGGCCACGCACAATGTAGGTAGGGTTCCGTAGTAGCCTGTCATAATACGGCTTTCTTATTAATGAGCATAATGAGTTCGCGGTTAGACCGCTATAATGACTACAAATGGGCCAAATTGGAAGATCATAACTGAAGGACTTATTTACGAATGAGTCTTATAGGGAGTGGTATTCGAAAAAGATTAAAAGACTTTTCGATTTTAAAAATAATAAAATTTACATCAAATCATTCACATGGCAAGGTACAAAGATGAACACAGTTGACTATTTTTCTATATATTCCCAGCAGTGCTACCCTAAGATATACATAGATGACCGTAACGACCCATAACCTAAACCACCACTGACCTAAATTACCCTCAGGTCGCCCGCGTAAACCAAGAGTGTGATGAATTAAACTACGAGTATATGATTGTATAAATACTTTGAATGAGGCCTACAATAACTACCAACTAAAAAATAAGTGAAAGTAGTAAGTAAGTAAGAAAGACAATAACTGCCTATCCCCCAAATGAAATAGTAAAGCTATAGTAGTAATACAAGTCGTTTTCTTTGTAAAATTTTTATTTTTAACAGTTCACAATAACATTACAAAGTTACAATGCAACTAGTTTTAGGTCACTTTCTATGGACTTGCAATGAATTTTTTTTACTAATCCTGGCGCATTTTATAAGTTGGTCAACTATTACTCGTTAGTTTTATTTTTAAATTACTTATATATGCTACTATCTTGTATACTTTTAACATTTCCAAAAACAGCGGTTTAGTTGGTAGAGGGTGGGACACGTGACTCTAATGAAAAATACCACTTTAAAGATAAACATTTCGCAAACAGACCCCTGAACCGAAAATATGTTGTTCCACACCCCCAGTGCTTTTGAAAGACCTTTACAACCCACTTTGTAAAAAAAATCATCCTCATATACTTGTTTTGGAAGTACCTAAAATAAAAATATTTTTTAAGATTTTACTTCACGATTTTGGCGTGATTAATATCTACAACCATGATTAATGTCTACAAATAACAGATTTGTAGCACCTAGGGCCTCTGAGCAAAACCGCAAACGAACGGATGGATGGACGGGCGGACATGGCGAAACGATAAGGGTTCCTTGTTGTATAACCACAGAACCCTAAAAGGACGAGAATCTCAATACGTCTGTATGTTATTTTTTGTATGTATGTTACTCGATATTTTGGTCAGTTGTAGACAGATTTTAATTATTTTTTTATTGAACAGTTAATACTTTAGTGGTCCACATAAATTTGGAGAAAACATTCTACCCCTATGTAAGTAAAAACAAGAAATGGAGTTTTAAATAACTAATTTGACTACATTCGTGATTTTGATATTCCTTAGTCCAGTCGAAAAAAACAAATAAGATATTTAATAATAAGTAATACATAACCGAATTGAACGAAACAAAAATAAAAAAAATAATTTCCATATAATAGCTTCAGAAGTCGGTGCTAAGACACAGGGTAAAGAATTATTAAAGCCACGGCTTCTGAAGCTATTATGTAGAAACTATATTACTATTTTAATTCTTGGAACTACTTACTTTTTATTAAAAGTCTAATTTTTCAACATCTCGGTTACTATTTAAGAAAATATATATGATCATGTTGCAAACATAAATTATGTTTCTTGCGAAGATGAAGTCTGTTCAAAGCATATAATATTTAATATCGTTGGCTTGATAAAAAGAAATGTGGATCTGATACAATTTATGACTCTAGAGTATAGAGAGATGGAACGATGTGCATTGCAACAGTTACAAAATTTATTCTTTGGAAAATTTCGCCAAGTAAGAAAATTCGAATAAAGTGGACTAACCACTTTCTTGATGCACGACAGCAGCAACTTGAATCTCACAATCTCAAAACTTTAAGCAGGTGTGTGTTCATTGAAACGTCTTAGAGCCACGCTGCAGCTATAATTTGGTTGTAATACAAATGGGTCGAATCCAATTGGGTAGGACCACGCTCTCATAGAATACCAGTGTAAAATAGCTGCTGAATATTGCAGTGTTCAGTATAGTGAGTGCAATGAACCGGAGACCCTTTTTACTGGAAACGAGACATTCCATCTTAGTCCTCAGGGGGTTCTTAGGTCCTTTTAATCGAGGATAAATGTAAATGTCTATGAACCACAGCATCCACTTAACATCAGGTGGACTGTATGCTCTTTTATCAGCTTGATACTATACAAGAAAACTTCTGTAATTTTTTATTTTTAGGGTTCCGTACCTCAAAAGGGAAAAAACGGAACCCTTATAGGATCACTTTCTTGTCCATCTGTCTGTCTGTCAAGACCCTTTTTCTCAGGAACGCGTGGAAGTATCAAGCTGAAATTCATATCAAATACTCATGTCTTCTGTCCCTTTGAGCTGTGAAAAAATCAACTTCTAAGCCAACGCAATCAAAAGATACAGCCGTTTATGCCGCAAATTTTCGATATTCGCAAGGGAATCAAAACCTACAGGGTACTTCCCGTGAACTCAGAATCTTAAAATTTGGTACTAAGTAACGTATTATAGCACAGATAAAGGAAAAATTGCGAAAAGCATAAATTTTTAGTTACATCATATGACACAAATATTTTTAATAATTTTAAACTTATATACCTACGAATTTGTTCGGAACCCTCGGTGCGCGAGTTCAACTCGCACTTGGCCGGTTTTTTAGTTTTGGAAACAGATAAAAAGCATAAGTTATGAAGTGAGGGGAATATGGCGGATTTTTCAGGAAAAGGCAGGTGTTCCCTATTGTAACATTTTTATGAAATCTTTTTATCCCATGTTATATCTATCACCGCGCTACTTTTTTGAAAGTTATATAAATTACACATATAAATTATGCTATGTTGGACTACAAAATGCTTCTTTCAAAGACATTTACGCAAAGGACTTCACCAGAATTTCGTGTCAAGCCTGAATTATAATTTATTATTTCCCAGAATATATTCGTAGCTCACAGGAATGACTGATAATATCTACAGTATATATAAGTGAATAGAAACAGAAGGTATTTGAAGTTACAAAATTATTAATAGTACCAGGTGCGGCATTTTGCGGAAATTCATTAAGATATTTTAGATTTAAGACTAGCGACCCGCCCTGGCTTTGCTTGGGTGGGATTTACAAATATGATGTCACTTATTATCATCATTCATCATTTTTCATCTATTTATTCATTTCGCAAGAAGACTCCAAATTTGTGGATAAAATATAAAACCGAGATCACTCATGGCATTGCTGCCTATCTGTTTATGAAGTTTCATCACAATCGGTTCCGCCACTTCGAGGAATCCAGTCAACAAATGTTTATTAATTTCTTAATGGCTTGCAAAAAACACGCTATGCGCTCAATAAAAGGCAGTCGTTTTGCAATTACAGACAGACACTTCAATTTTTTTATATGTTGTGTGGGTGTATATATGTTAAAATTTATTAGGAGCGATCTCCGTAGAAAAATAGAAGCGATGTGTCTTACGTATTTGAAGGTTCTTCAAACTTAGCTCGAACACATCCTTACTTGGCTGATTCAAGTATCGATTCGTCTTACGAACCAGGTCTTTCGGGTCGATTATTCAAATGGATCATTTTGTGTTTCAGTACCCTGTAATCTTTTGAGACCTCCTCGATAATATCGGTCGTCGTACATTACTACACTCTTTGTCGTAGGTCCTGTCAATTGTTTGATCCGGAACGTTCAAAAAATGTAATTGCAATCATCAACACTTTGATGCTGCCCGGGTAAAATGAACGAATCATTGATATAAACTTGTTGAGGTCATACGTAAAATCATCGGAGAACGGCAGCATCGTCACAGATGCAAGACGTCTGGTACCGCGATCGTTAATTCGCCTGCCAAGCGTGATCATTAAGGCAAATCCATCCTAAGGGAAGAAGACCATGTCCTGTAGTGGAGATTTACAGGCAGAAAGAGGAAGAAGAATGGAGACTAAAGTATACGCCTATATGCGTCTTACTCCAGGCCACAGGTATCCTCTCATGTGTGTGATAGGTTTAGGGCAGTGTCCACCGCACTGCCCCAATTCATGTTGGTGGACTTCAAATATCCTAATCCACGACGTTTTCTGCCACCAGGGCGGCGCCACTTAAAAGTGAGGTATAATATTTGACAGATTTCATAGCGGGAAGTTAATTTGTTCGAATATTGTCAAAGTTAATATTTATTACTATTAGCTATATTTTATATTAATAAGATTAAAAATAATTAAACAGAGCCACAGATATTCATAAAAGTAGAAAAATTTTAAAAACGTTCAAAATGTGCCAAAAATTTACTCTAACACTGAGGCATTGTTTAGTGTATTAATATAATACTCTTGAAACTGATAAACTTTTATTAAAAACGAACAACTTAATTAAATGACAGTGTGTAACAAAAAACTTTACCTCAGTGTCAACCAGCGACATCTAGTGAGCGGAATATTATTAGTTCTCATTCAACTGGATGTTTTTTTATTTTTTTATGGGTGTCACCTCATTACTTTTTTCTGGGTGAAACGATTTTAATGATTGTTTTTTTTTTATTTGAAAGCTGGTGATTTTCATGTGGTCCCAAATAAATTTGATCAAGGTCAGACCAATAGTTTTTGAGTTATCCTTAATAATTTATATTGAATTCGGTTGTACAAAATTTTTAATTTAAAATTATTCATTCAGTTCTCATAAATGCCGTACGGTGTTTTGGTGAAGATGAATAAGTATGATGTTTTATACATGGTAGAACCATGTTATATCCTTATTATGCATACACCAGTGCTACAGCACTAATGAGTTCATTTGACCGGGAAAGTCTCTTGAAATACTAGCCTAAAGAAGCAGCAATAGCTGCAGTATGTCGCATAGTTAGAAAAGAACCGGAGGGATTTTTGGTAACCAGGTATTCCATCTAGTCCTCAGGAGTATCGACACATCTGCATTTTAATTCTTAATTGAGGATAGTTAAAATAATAATTTTATGTGGGCCAAGGCATCCACATAAAAAATTAGAATAAAAATTAGAGTATAATTTATTGTTATTTTGCAATTTATTTTTTCCGTTGCTTAAATTGGATAGAATAATATTATGATTTATCAGAGTTATTTTATCAAGAATAAACCAACAACCTTTCTATAACCTCATACAGCTTGGCAGACCCACAGCTCATCTTCACTAAGATTTTCTTTTTACCTTTTCGCAATCATTAAGTTTTTCCGGGCAGACTTTTAGAGCCGTCTGGAAAGATTTCGTGAATTGCGTGGTTTTTTTTCTCATTTAAGGTGAAAGCGCTTAACATTTTTATGAAGAAAAAATACTCAAGGATATAAAAATATAATCCGATTATAAAGTTATATCAGAAAGTTTTTTATAGTGGCGGCGTAAAATTATCTACTCTAAATCATTCCGTTAGTGTCTTAAGAGGCGATGAAGGGAAAGTAAAGCATGAGAGGCAGCAGCATCTTCCTGATGACACCTCAAAATAATTAATAACTGCAGTTGCAAACCTGCCTTCCAAGAGATACGACTATGGAATAGATATAGAATATTATTCTAACCTCATGAAATTTATGGGTGACACCTATGTTCAGCGTGGACTTTTGATAGGCTGAAAATTGTGAAAGAAAAGAAATGAAAAAGATTTTAACACGCTTTTATTTGTATGACTATGTATGTATGTGTGTGCACGTATAAATATAATAAAATTTCATAGTTTTTACCCACGTCTGGATGTCTGAATAATGTTAAATTTCACAAACATATTAAAAGGGTACAATATGAACATAATATAAAACACGACGAAATTATTTTATAACGAAAAAGATCATTGATACAAAATGAACATAAAAATACGACGAAATTATTTTATAGCGAATAACTAGTATTCTCACAAAGATCATCACAGCGCATTATAAATGTGTGTTGTTTAAGTTTTTTTTGAAAACTGATAATGTTAATTTGCAGAATATTTTCCGTCCGCAGTTCCTTAATTACTAGAGCTTCTTTGTTATAAAAGGTTGATAAGCTTTATAATTAAATGGTATTGGTTTAAAGATGGTCATATTTAAAATTTAAGCTACGCATACATTCTTTAAATAATTACAAGATGCTGTTTGCTAGTGGCGGTATACTAATAACCACTAGGTACCTCATATTGTCCCATGAGTGTCGTAAAAAGCGACAGAGTGGCATCATCCTAATAAAACTAGAAAATTAAAAAAAAAACTTCGGTTCCCAACCCGCCGTTCTAGCCTGGCAACAAACGTGAAAAATATCCCCCTTATGAGCTTACCTATGGGAAGGCCTATGTTCAGCAGTGAACTTTAAAAGGCTGTCATGAATGAGCGAATGATTGTTTAAATAACATTTTTGGATTAGATACTTGTCCTTTAAGCCATGTCTTCATTTATCTCAGTATAAAGTGATAATCCTTTATAGTACACTGCTTCACAATATGTTGATGAGTCACATTGCGTAACTTTCGAGAGATTTTGAGGGCAACTGGAGCAAGCAGACAGTTGACGATGGTATCTCAAGGCGCCTAAGCGGACAGACACCTTATCTTGAGATTCACATCACCATCGGACTTGCTTCACCGATTCGACTAATAATTCACATGCGCAAACATTTAAAATACAAAATCGCATCACTTTTACATATCAAAATCCACTTCAAACCATTATTTAAATAATAATACAGTCGTAGTCATAGAGAAAAAAAATACTGCTGGAGTATTGTCAGTGCCGTAATAGACGACTGGGACTCGTCAGACCACGTATATACTAATCAGATGACGGGGATTTCGGGTGTTTACTGTATTATCTACGAGGGGATGTAACGCTAAAGGTACAATTACCTAATTATCTTTTATGTTAAATTCGCCCTATTTTGCGACAGGCCAAAGTATAGAAGTGGGCTGTTAAAAATGGTAAAAAAAAAAAGAAATAAAGAAAAGACGTATGCAGCTAAGTGCCGCTAAGTTCTCTGTCAACATTTAAATCTCAGTAATCTATATTCTACCCGACGGAAAGATACTTCAGTTTATTGCTTGCTTTTTATCTCAAATCGTTTATTGTTTCTTTGTTCATTAAGTAACAAATAAAACATTTAAGATTTTGTTTAATGGACTGTTAACGCTTGATGAAAACGGCCATTAAATTTACCGGTAAAGGAATTTATAAAAAAAGAGAAATGGGTCTATTCTTTGTTTCATTAGCACTTGAGATTATTAAGTTATGATATTTATATTCTTTTTATTTTGGAAACTTAGTACATTACTAAAATAATTAACCTATTCATACAATATTATAACGCCTTATTTGCTTTTATGCATTATGGATTCTAATATTTTTTATATCATAAATTGACTTGATTTGATTGACATAATTAGAAATCTGTAAAATTATAAAACTGTCAGTTAAAATTTTTTTTCTCGACAGTAAATCAAAAACCAAATGAAGTGAATACATTAAAACACAACTAGGGTTACTAAAATAAGAGCAGCGCAACAGTTCCAGTTGTGAAATGTAAAATATTTTTCTTTATGGTTTTTAATTAATTAAAACTCTTTTTATACAATTTTAAAAAAGTATTCCATAAGTAAATCCATTTCGTTGCCATGTTGTGACGTAAGATAATACACAAGCCCGAGGTGACAGACAGAGGGAAAACGAAATAGTGGATGGCCAGAAACATTTTCTTGATAACGATTTAATATACTACAAACTAGCGATCCTCCCCGGCTTCGCACGGTTGATTTCTGTATTTTGATAACAACGCCACCTACAGAGTCTAATTGTGAATCTAAGCCATTCTCTAATCAACTTAATCACACATACAAAATTTCATCGAATTCGGTCCAGCTGTTTTGGAGGAGTTCAGTCACATACACACAAACAGATAATTACATAATATATAATATGCATAGGTTATACATTAATAAACTTTTATTAATGTATAAACTTATTGAATCATTCTGTCTATTGATGAACACCGCATCAAAATCCGTTGCGTAATTTAAAAGATCTAAGCATACAGACGGCAGGAAGCGACTTTGTTTTATACTATGTAGAGAAACGACAGCCGCATTTGCAAACCCGCTTAATAACCGTGGCATCAATGACAAACATACTCCATGAGCAAATATATAAATACAATAGAATAATTTTTATTCAATATAAGTTACGAAAATACTTAAAAATAAAAAGTGACAGCCTATATAAAAGGCCTCTCATTTCTGAGAGGGTTTTAGGGCAAGGAAATGTCCGCTACGCTGCTCCAATGCATGTTGGCGACCTTCTCATGTCTTGAATTATTAGTTTTCTTATTTGTCAGACATGCAGTCTTCCTTCGCCGCCGAGCACGTGGTAAATCAGCATCTAAAATTTAAATTAACATTTTCATTGGTGGGTTATGTTTTTACCACTGGTTCGAAAAAAAAAAACCTCTGTCCTAGGAAGAGCAAGCAAGAAATCCAGCGGGACTTATTTTTTGCAATAATTTAAATATACAAACATTTCGCCCTTTGTTAGTCGCCAGGGCCTCGTCACAAATAACAGAATGCACCGCGTGAATGCTCGCCAAATCACGTCATCACACAGGTAAGCTTACCTGTGAGATGATGTGTATGTGATTTGGTTTTTGGATTTGGAAAATATGTTGGCATATTCCCTATCACACTTCTATAAATTCACTGCTTTCTGGGTTGAATTATTCAATTCCTTATTTGCTTAAATAGGTATATAAAAAAACAACAAGCATGAGCAATTATTGTTTTTTATATCAGTTTTAAATTTTTAAGTGAATATTTTTTTATACGCATTTTATTCAAGGAAACTCATTCCCTAAGTGAACGTACAAGCAATCGAAGTAATAGTAGTGAAACATGGAACGTTAGTAGAGCCTCATGTATTTTCTCCGCAAGATTACATCCAATCAGCTGAATTATTTCTAAAATGCTGTTACCGATTGCTGGTTCCAGGAATGTAAGTGTTAGTCTTATTGCAGTAGAAACTTTCTAGGTTTTACTTAAAAACGGTGTGTGTTTGTTTTCTTTTCACTATATCAGTCTGTTTTAGTTGCGACTACTCTCTTACTTATTTCATATGCTTAGTTTAATTACAAACTACTATGCACTTTATCTTAGACCTCAGGATTTTATCTTCATAAAAATAACGTTTCCCCCACAACATTTTCTCATGTGTCGTGTTAACATACCAAAATTTTATATGGACATACAGCCAAACCCGGGACATATTAGTAGATATATAGAAATATTTACAACACTTGTTCCGTGTGGGATTTGAATCCGCGGCAATGCAGCACCGCGCACTACAATGTAGCCATCAAGTGCAGTAGCCAGCAAGTAGTCAGGGGTAACGCATTATTCAATGCGATTTAGAAGGCCTTAGCTTTCAAATGTCATATTAATTTAGTGTTAACAAAACAAATGTATTTCTTTTTCTTCGATAATCTTTTACATTAAAACATGACTGTACATAAAAACATTCTAAACTGCTGTGTAGTAAACTATTTCTTTCAGTAGTTTTTGATGTTTATTTAAATTTTTTATCATAATAAATATTTTTATTAGCTTACTAGGGCATAGGGATGTAGCACCGGCAATTTCCTGACTCTAGGCTGCTACTGAGAATTTTTGGAAAAAAAAATGAACGATCGCATTTGCGACCACTCGAACAAATACACTTAATCAGCTCATATGCACTTAGTATAGTGTTTTGAATAGAGACGCCAAGCACGAGTTTTTGCGATATCGTAACTATACTATTCAAGTCTGCCGTATGTAAACATTTTGAGAATCGTCAATGTCTTCTTATTTTTAGGGTTCTTTTTTTAATTTTTGAAATATTTCGTCTTACATTCCTAGAAAGTCAAAATAATATAAGTTAAAATAAAATCTCATATGATAAATTTCCATACATTTGGCACGCAATAACGCTGTGATACGAATACCCGAATTACGAATTACCCTTTCGATTTCTTATATTGTGCTACAAGCTGAGTTTGTAGGTGGGTAGACAATATTATACTATATTGTCTCAAACTTCTGATTCTTTCCTCCGTAGAAGGTTTTTATAGGCTGAATTATATTTTATAAATTTTATAATTGTCTGGCTTGCCTTGCCAAGTCTTTTTTACTTCGCGCGCACAACAACTTACTAGAGTCCCATCACACTATTCAACTAGTTGCGAAATTACGTAATAATTATTCATTCATTCAACTTATTAAAGTTCACTGCTAAACATAGGCCTTCCCGTAGGTAACTTAATAAAGGGGATATTTGCAATAAAAGCCACTTTAAGCACACGCAATGGCAACACACCAAATTTTATTTTCTATTTGTAATGAAGAAGCCGATGCTGTCCATCTTTGCCATCTGCCCATCTTGGTTGGTTTCCCTTTTTCGCTTCTAATCTTCTCTATATCTTACCCTCGGGACGATACGGTACTCGGACCGTGGATATTGTTACACTGATTATATAATATATTATAGTGACGAGTATTCTATCTCATACCTATGCCTATGCTGTTGGCGTCTTGTATATTAATTCTTCATCGATGATGAATTTGTGTTGTCTATGGACCTAGCAACTACTAACAAAACACGGATGATTGATAATATAAATTGTTAATTTCAATTTATATATTTTCATCTTTGCATTACATCATTGCTGGAGAAAAAAATACTACAGCCCTCACTGTATTTTTATATATATGTTATCCAAACATAAATATATTTGTAGATTAATATTGTCAAAATTCCTAAAAACCCTTATCTATCAAGAAACTGAGTACCTTCTTTTAACCCAACACTAATATTCTTAATTTTCTCAAACACGTAAACTACTCCTGTGATAGGATCTCTAAAATCTTTAATAATGATACTCCAGAATCAGCATTGCGTCCGTACAATCATTAAAACACATATACAGATGAATATGCACACATGCAAACACGCACCTACACATACACGATTTAATATACATTATACACCATTGAATGGATATTCTACAATTCTCCAATTAATGTAACTTTTTATGACTCTTTTTATGGTATATTTCTTCTGTGTATATTATGATGATCTGATATCCTATATTACTAGGTTAATAACATAAGTTGTTAAAATGTAAGGGCTGGTGACATGTGACTCAGGTTTTTAACATAAAACCTATTATAGTCTCTCACAACATTAGGTCCGTACTCATTGTTTCTGTGAACTAGCAGTAAGTTGTGAAGAGATAAATAAATTGAGTGGAATTGAATTGAATTCTCATAACCTGCATACATAAGAACATAATATTTATGATAATATTAGAAGATCACCAATAGAAAATTTTATCCCATCTTCCAGATAGCAACTCAAAATACTAAAACAAACTGCGGTTTCCAACTCGCCTGCTAAACAACGATGACAAATAATTCCTACTGGTTCACATAATGATCTCTGATATATACACGAAGACTACAACACATTATTGCAAGACAACAAGCTTCGGGTCCCGTGCCTACGTCACAGTGACCGAATGAAGCTGGCCACAGTCGAGCATGTGCCTGCTGTACTACCCTATGTCAGAGGAGTCACAGACAAGGCGGGCTACATCTTGAAGCGAGCGTCCATTAAAACATACTTCAAGCCACCGAAGAAGATTAGTCAATATTTACCATCCGTCAAGTGTCAGTGTGTCCCTATACAACATGCAGGAGTGTACAAGCTCGATTGTAAATGTGGTCTCTCCTACATAGGACAAACAAAAAGATCTATAAAAACCCGCGTAAAGGAACATATAGCTGACTTGAAGCACCGACGTTCCGGGAAGTCTGCAGTGTGTGGACATGTTCAAGATCGTCACCGCCATTAGATTTCATAGACCAGAAATCTTCGCAAAAGAACACCGATTCCTACCAAGGATGATTCGCGAGGCTATTGAAATTAAAAACCTCCTAGTTTCAATAGAGAAGATGGATGGGTGGTGCCATCTGCTTGGGATCCTATAATTAATAAAATTAAATCCAAACCCAAGCATACCACTGCAAGACTTCAAGATAATGTAAGCTCATTCTGCGTAGATCGGACTAAAAAATTATATTCAAAAACTGAAGGTAGCCGGGCTAACTCACATCAGGACGACAAACACCTCAGTCTCCTCGTGACCATGGGTGCTATAAAGTACCCGAAACGTCGGGAATTAAAAAGTTAAATTAAACGCGATAAAAGCCGTAAAATTTAGTTTCATTTATTAAATAATCCCTCATATAAGGCTACCTATGAGGGTGACCTATGTTTTTATTGGATAAGGGTAACAATCGAGCACACATTCCATCCGATGGCAAGTTGTTGCTGCGGCCCACAGACATCAACATATATCCTCGATTATGAATCAAAATGCAGATGCATTATCACCCGTGAGGACTAAGATGGAATACCTAATTTCAAGTAAAAAGGGTATGAGGTTCTCTACACTCACCATACGAAACACAGCAGCGTTAAACTGCTATTCTACGCTGGTATTCTGTGAGAGCGTGGTCCTTCCCCGGTCGAGTCGACCCATTCGTGCTACAACTATACTAGTAATATAGCTACAGCATAGCTCTACCACGTAAAAGTTCAGCAAAGAGCTTCGAATAGGCTGTAATGAATAAATGAACTTGACATTGTACAGCCACTTTTATTAAGAATGTGCCCAATGGCAAGTCAATGAGGACATTCTTAATAAAAAATGGCTTTACAACTTAAAATAGCTGAAGAAAAAAGTAATTAAACATAAAGAGATAATTACACTTATTATTTTGAAATAACTACGTTTGTTTATCGTGTAGTGACGGTGTAAGCATATTTACTACCCAATATTCCGTGGGTGTCGTAAGAGGCGACAGAAACAAATCAGGAGATGCAACAAAGCAGCAACGTCTTCCTAATAACGACTGAAAATAAAACTAAAACTGCTGTTGTCAACTCGCTTGCCAAGCGTGGAAACTATGGCAACTATCCCCCCTATTAGGTAATCTATGGGGGAGGCCTATGTTTAGCAGTGGACTTTAATAGGCAGTCACGGTAACGGTAACGGTTACGGTAACCAGATTCGTATCGTATTCTCTAATTAAGTCAAATTGTAATCTAAAACTTTAATATAATTCTTAATAGCGTTCTCAAGTACATAAAGACAATACTACATTATCGTTTATATTCACATAATATAATAATTAAAGCACCATCTTGCACATATTTAATTAATATGAATCTCTAATTTTACGTAACACGTGTTGCCATCACACAACTTTCCAGACTACGCCAAATTAGATCAACATACGCCGTAAACTGTGCAGTATTCACACCCCGCATAGCATGTTAATGCAAAACACACACGTAATAATTACAATTTTAAAAAGTAGAACCTACTTCAAAAACAAATAAAAACTGGCCAAGTGCGAGTCGGACTCGCGCATGAAGGGTACCGTACCACCACAGGTTTGTAGTATGGAAGCCCCCTTTAATTTCTAAATTATTTTTATTTTATTATTTGTTATAGTGGCAATAGAAATACACAAGCTGTGAAAATTTTAAGTGTCTACCTATTACGGATCACGGTCTACCTATTAAGGGAAATATTTGCATTAATTGCCGTGCTTGGGAGGCGGTTTGACAACCGCGGTTTCTTATTATTTTGAATTGTTATGAGAAAGATGCCGCTGCCTCTCTCCGGTTTAATTTCCCTTTGTCGCCTCTTACGACACCGCAGGTAGTCGATTTTCTTACGCTGCTGACGGTAGCCCATCATTAAACTATATGAAAATTTTTATGAAAAAAAAAATCTTTTTTATAGCCTACTGCTCAGAAAGCGCATCGGTTTGCAAACAAATTAATTAGGAATTGCTCTACTAGAGCTCTCACGCCTTTGACGCTGCATAATACATGGTAAGTCTTGAAAGACGTTTGGTCTGGCAATTCTCATAGTAATCACCTACTTACGACACCCGTGGGACTATATGAGTGAGGTTTACAGTGTGGCAACGAAAGAGAATCCATTACCACAAATCGTCTAAGGTGTTATTAATGAAATAAAATAGCACAATAACAATCGGCTACAACAAGCAGTGGTTTAAATATAACAATTTAGGTACGCACTTTACGCCTACCTGTATTGATTTTTGAGCAGCAGTGCATTCTTTTGTATTGCAATTTGAAGGAAAGAAATAGTTTTTTTTTTTTAATAAAACTGTTGACAAACGAATTTAAAGTCCACCTCATTGTAAGTGGCTACTACAGACCTGCAGCCATCATCCCTGCACCCAAAATAAAAAGATCATCAGCCTCTCTTCATTTTGTGGGTTTTTAAATTTTTTTATTTTAATTATATTATAATTAAAGTAATCACTATAATTCCATTTTTTTTAATAATTTGGTGCTTATTATAATTATTAGATACTTATTTGTTATTTATTATAGTTATAAAATATGTTTTCAATGTTATTAAACTTAGTTTATGAACATAATAGGAATTCCCATTACACTAAACTACGTAATAAACTTTGTTCAATATTTAGAGAAATAAGCCAATATTAATAGCGTAGTAAAATTCTCGATGGTTTATTTGAGTTATTTTATTACATTCTCTGCTAATTTGCTTGAACAATATTATATAAATATTTAGTTACTGAACGTATACCTATAAAATACTTCAAAAAAGTTTGTGATCAATTTGAAAAATCGATATCTTTTTTGTTACGGTAGACTATATTATAATTTAATCTTCTTTTTAGATTCTTTACTTAAAAATATAGAACTAGAATATAAAATAATAAAACAAATTCATTTGATTTTCCATATAAAAAGAAATTCAATCCAAGCTTACGATCATTCAGAAATTTGACTTAGTCAATTTTAACGGATTTAAAATATTTTTAGAGGAAAGTTGTGATTGAAAAAATTCCAAGAAGATTGTCAGAAATTTTACGAGCAAGAATTGTAACTTTGAGGGAAGAAGGATATTCCACGAGAGAAATAGCACGGGGAGTTGCAGTATCCCATGGCATGGATAATTTAGCAGACCGATCCCGCAGTGGTCGCCCAACCGTTCTGACTATTCCTCAGATGAGCTATAGTAGATTGCTGGCAGCCGGTAATCTAATAAATAAATACCACTACAATAAAAGCAGAAGTGCGGGCCGCCTCTGGACTTGAAGTTAGCACTCAGATTATTCGGAATTGTTAACACCAGGCTGGACTACGAGCACTGAGGTCTTGGTCAGCACTCTGAATTCATGGCTACGTCAGCGACGGAGATTTCAGTGGGCTAGGCACAGAAAAAATGAAGAAGATGAGGAGAAAATGACAAAGATGACAAAACTGTATCTTCGTTGACAAATTGCGAATCAGTACTCGTCTAGATAACCGACGTGTCTGTATCTGGAGAAGACCTGGAGACTCTGAAAGGCAAAGAACTGCCACTGAAACCGTTTCGCAAGGTAGGAAATCGGTATCTTTTTGGGGTGGGTTTATGATTGGAACTTTTAATCACGTATCGAGGCTCCATGACGGCAGATAGGTACAAACGAGTCGCAATTAATGGAATTGTCGATTATAATGCATCTTTTACGAGCTGATGAAAAAGAAAATACTACTTATATTTTGTATATTCTGAATATTATTTTGGTTATTATTTTTTGTATTCCCAAATATATTTTAAACATGTTTTGCAACAATCCATTTTAATAAAGTTTTTTTGCTTGGTGCGTGTCTCATTCATGCTACTATACATATTTATGACTACTCCAGTTTCTGCAGCGTGGAAATGGAAAGAACTTTACGACTTCTTAGCGAGATGTCTATGTAAAGTTACGAACGCCTGTTTTGTTTATGTGTTGGATCTTTTAAATATTAAAAATTGTATAAATCCTAATAACTTCTATATTTATGAAATACTAAAATTGTTTTCAATTTGTTTTCAGTAGTTTTGTTTATATTCATTCTAATACCATTACATACATAAGGAGATCTTTGTCCAGAAAAAATTTAGGCCCAAAAGTCCTCTGAACATATAGGTATCCTCTATGAATTGCATCATAAAAGGGGTAATGATTTCTTCACATTGAATAACAGTAATTAGTTTATTTCTATAAAAGGGATACTTGCCGTCGTTGCCACGCATAGCAAGCGGGTTAGAAATCGCAGTTTTTTATTGTCGATGTTAATGCATCTCTTTGTGATATCAACGATCGCACTATCATGAGTATAGAAGATGAAGAAAGGCAATCTTGCGTCCTTCGACGCCACGCATGTCTTATAAAGTTGTCATATTGACATAAATGAATGTCGTCCTACACTACTCTTGTCTGTTTTCTTTCCTCACCTTCCTTTTCCATACAATACTTATAGATTTTTATTAAAAAAAACTGTTGGTATATTGATAAAAATAAACTTCACACATCTAATTTAGGATTTCATCTTTACTATAGGTAAAATCAAACTAAATATCACATATACAATTAATATTATTATTAAATATATAATTATAAGCCCGTAATTACAACTATGTCTAACATAAAAACAATAGATTCATAACAAATGTTTGCTTCTAGCGAAGCTCGACCTTAGGTACCTACTACAGAAACTTTTGTCTCAAATATTCGGTCGTGTAATTTTCAAGATATCTTTTGTAGCCTAAAGATATTTATAACACCTACGCCTGAGTTAAAGTACGAAACCAATTCACAATTCAAAAATGGAATAAAATGCTACACGTCATACACTTTTAAAAGTAAACCAACATTTAAATTTTACTGCCTATGTTGTATGTGCTTTGAAATTTAAGAAAATTTTAAACCATCTAGAGGATGTGTACATAAACAAAAAATGAACGCACGTAACTCCACACGGTCACCTATCTAAAAAACCGTAAAATTCTTTCCGTTTCTACGGTACAGAATCAGGAGGTATCATAAATATGTATTGCGAGAATCAGGCATGCGTCGCGTATAAAACGCTACCCAAAATGCGATCTCATGGGAGACGATGGCGGAGCAATGATCTAAGAATATACTAGAAATGATTTAAGTATTTGTAATATTATGTATTACAAACAATATTATTATTATTATTACTGTGCAAATAATTAAATGTGAACACGTAACATTTTCCAAATAATTATTGGGCTTATAACCTTGTACAACGCTGCTGTCATTTATATATTTACAAGTTATTCTAAAAATACAAGCTTGATTGTAATAATAATAAATAACACACCATTATCATGATCTGCCTGCGGCTGTACATAGACCTTTTACAAGACGAGGTACACCCGAAACGTCGGAGGCTAATTAATTTCATCAACGTGTAATATTCGCGTAAATTTTTAACAATGTGCACATACATATAAATAGCTTCTTTAGAGCAGCATTATTGGTATACGAATTAAGCTCCTATAGCCTAAAACATACGAATTCTGTGTTGACTAACATTGCCTAGTTTTTTAAGAATGGGGAAATAAAAGCCAGTGCTTGATTATTATCCCACCTTTGGTAAGTGTTGATGTAGCCAAACTTGTTTGACAAATGCCTAGCCCTAATCCTTAACCACTCCAAGTTAAATGGTGTTAGGAGCGGTTAATAACAGTAGTCGGATGGAGTATTCGATGCACAACTTTCTTAGTTAGCAGTCCGAACCCTTAACTATTTACTAAGCTATTTTAAATAACTAAAGCATTTTTGAAAAGTCCAGCAATGGACTAAAAATTTTTATGATGCTACTTCATGTTTAGTTTAATTTTTTACTTTAATTAGCTTCTCGGCATCTTTTTCTGTCTCTTAGAGGTGACAACACATCTGTGATTGTAAATGTTTGAAATTTGTTGTAAGTGAAGTTCATAACTTTTTATTTTATTGTATTTTTTCCTACGTGGTAGAGCCATGCTGCAGCTATATTATGGTTGTAGCACGAATGGGTCGGCTCGAACGGGGAAGGACCACGCTCTCACAGAAAACCAGCGTAAAATAGCAGCTTAACGCTGCTGTGTTTCGTATGGTGAGTGTAGAGAACCGGAGACCCTTTTTACTGGCAAAGAGGCATTCCATCTTAGTCCTCACGGGTGACAACGCATCTGCATCTTGAGTCTTTATTGAGGATAGATGTAGATGTCTGTGGGTCACAGTAACCACTTACCATCAGGTGGACTGTGTGCTCGTTTGTCACCCGATCCTATAAAAAAAATTGTATTATTATTTATGACGTCTTATACAACTTGAAGATCACGGAAAATTCGTGACCACCAGCTGCAGTAGTCACTTATGACCATGAGGTGAACTATTGCATCATTTGTGATTTGATTAAAATAAAAAAGACGATTTGAAAACTTTACTCAAGGAAACAGGAAAAAGTCACGTTATTTTATTTAATCTGTAACTTTTAAGGCTTGACTCTTCTATTTATATAGAGCGCCGTCTCGCACTTGGTTTATTTGCCCATATTTGCATGGAAACGTTTTTTGTGGGCTGTCCTTGTTTGTATAGTGGATAGGTGGAGAAAGCTTTCGCGAATGCCGAGGGAAAGGTTGAGTCTGTCGTCTTTGAGAGATTTGTTTCAATTGATTGCTACGAATTTATGAGTATATGGAACACAGATTCATGCCGTTAGTTTTCGATAATATTTGGTCTTTACCTATAAAATTGTCGATTTGTTAAACTGACCACTTCAAACCGTAGTAGATGGCTTGACTTGTTATTATAAATTGAAATAATATCTATACAAATAAATAAAATTGAAGTGTCTGTTTGTAATGTTAAAATAACAGTTTTTTTCTAAATGCATATGAATGTATATACTGTACTTATAACAAAAAAAAACAATTTTTAATATTTTTGTCTGTCTGTCTGTCGGTCTGTCTGTCTGTCTGTTTGTTCTTGCTAATCTCCGAAACGGTTGGACCGATTTCGACGGGACTTTCCTGGCAGATAGCTGATGTTCTGAGGAGTAACTTAGGCTATTTATATTTGAAAAAATTATAAGGATTCTGAGCAATATAATTAAAACCCTAAATTACACGCGGGCGAAGTCGCGGGGAACAGCTAGTTTATTAATAATTAAAATCGGTTATTCATTTGCATTTAAAGCAGTATTAAATGTTGAAGACATCGTCAGTTTATCTGAAAAGCGTGAAGATTATGGTTAAGTATTCTTAAAATGTGAGAGATATATTTTGCAGTAGACTGTTAGGCTAGGTCTTGTCTATAGCTGGACTTGAATCCTTGTAGAACTTACAAGATAAATGGATTGGTGTTAGTAGTACACGATATGCGAGATATCTTGCCTTGGATAATGCTCCTTGAGTTGGCAGTCCGGATAATTTACGAGTGGTTTATACGAAATAATTATAATGCCATAATATACTTTCTACTCAGACTTATTACACCTTAAACTCATTGTTACAGACATATTGCGATCCGGTATCAAAGGCTACGTTTTACTCGATACTGGAATTTCTGTGACAATTATAATTGGCACATTTTTTTACAGAATGTTCGAGTAAGTAAGGGCCTTCGGCGATTTTACGTAAAACGGAAATTACTTTGGAAGCATTAAATTATTTAAGAAACATATGCGGATTGAAAATAAATAAATTGTTTTAAATGTTTCCGAACGAATTCAACTTACTTTAAAGAAAGTTTAAAAGTAAATTATTGATGGTAACTTACTGGCCCGTATGTCGAAGTTAAAAGAGTAATTTTGCTTTGAGATAGCTTGTCGGGATATAGCAGTTAGAAGTTGAAGGAGGCAAGGAAAGTTTTTAACTTGCAATGCCACAGGCAAGTCTACTTATTAGTGTCAGATTTTACGCTCAATGTTGTTTTCTAAGTGACTTAAAAAAATCTAATATAATTTACGATGCCTAATAGCATGAAAGGAAGAAAGCAATTCAATTTATTCTTTTAAATAATTTTGAGCCCCAGCTTGATGTAATGCATAATATCTATAAATGGTGCATCTATAGAGCCTGCACTTGAGGATAAAAAATTTTTCATTTCAGTGATCACTTGTGTTTGGATATAATTTGCGAATCCTATTAAAAATATGTATTTTTTTGATAGAATGAGGTTACAAACGAGCACACAGTCCACCTGATAGTAAGTGAATGCAGTGGCCTATAGACATCTACATTTACCTTTGATTAAGAATCAAAATGCAAATGCGTTGTCACCCCTGAGGATCGTAGTCCCCTGAGATCGTAGTAGAATCCTTAGTAGTGATAGAATGCCTCGTTTCCAGTAAAAGGGGTCTGCGGTTGTGTACACTCACCATAAGAAACACAGCAGCATTAAACTGCTATTTTACGCTGGTATTCTGTGAGAGCGTGGTCCTTCCCGACCCATTCGTGCTACAACCATAATATAGCTGCTGCGTGGCTCTACCACGTAGAAAAGTGTAAATTTAAATGTCGTCTAGTATTATAAATATGTCTAATAACCACCGAAATTTAACGGGGAGGAGTCAATTTTGGTCAAGGTGACCAGTTCCAATAGAGATTGCGCAAGCACAAAAGCGCTCTCTTTTCTCGCACTATCATAGTGGATCGTTCTCAATGGGACGGTAATCCGATACGACAGAAAGGATTAGGTGCAAGACGGTAAAGGTAAGCTTGATCGGCGGATCGTTTCATACAATAAAACATTTTCATAAGAATATATTATTATTTAATAATTATACTTACAAATCCCCAACATAATTTCATGTATATTTACATAATACAATCAGTTAATTTAATTAAGGCGAATTACGCCAAATTTTCTTCAAATGCCAATCTCACCTGTTGCACCCAGCTAATGGACAACGTCTGTCCTTTTCCGATTCCAGCAGTGATGACGGCCTGATGACAAAAAAATTATGCACTCATCATAACCCACAGCCTGGTTATAGGCAGAGCAACGTATGCGAGAGTCTCTGCAAGTATTCTAATACATGAATTATGGCGCGCACCGGCTTTACGTACTTTCCGAGGCATATGGGGGCGAATATTGAGAATTTCTTGATAGGAAAGCCCAATATCTGATTTTGACTCGACCCGTTATTTAAAAATGAAACTATACTAACGAAGCAGTCATTCAAATATGTCAGTGGAATTCATACGACTTAGCAAATTCTTTATTTATTTCCAATATTGATTCCATCAAGATGTTTAATTAATATTTTTTGTTCTGCTGATAATAGGCTTCCCGTAGTTGCCAATATTATTTATTATTATTTATTATCATTTATTTATTACATATTATTTATTATCAAATATTATTTATTATTCATCGTAGTTGACATGCTTGGCAGGCGGGTTGGCTATTGCATATTTTAGTTCTTTGCTGTTACACGTTCGTTTATATAAATTCCACAAATTTCTTCAGGATGTTTTCCGTTATCGTCGAACATGTGTAAAAGCAGTGTATAAAATGCAGTGACAAAATTAAATTCAAAGGAGGAACAGACAAAAAAATCTTATTTTCTTTATCACTATTAATATTTACGTATTCCTTAGGTAGGTTTATGGTACTTAAGCTGGCTACAATTTACTTCAACGCCGTAATTAGTCTTCAAGCCTAATTGAATATCCTGCCTGCACCTGGGAACAGGACGTAATCAGTCGGAGAGGAAGTTCTAGTAAGAAAAGGTCGAAGGAAATTAAATGACGATTTAGGAAATGATTCTGTCTTAACGTGTGCATTAATTTTTGAGGATAACATGAAACGAAATAAAGGCAATGAAGTGAAATGAAAACTCTTTATTTTGACGTAAATAATTTAAATTTTACGTCAAACGTTTGCCAAATGTCAATATTTTTTATAATCTACTACCGTTTCAAATTATTAATCTTATTTATCGTTCATTTGTTACTCTTAGCTTGTTTTTAAATTAATTTAATAGATAATGAATGCGTCCCAGATAGATTGTCTTTGTTTTTAAATAAATAAATACAATCTATCATAAATACAAATACTTACCGAAAATTTCGTAGTTTTTGATAACATCTACCATTACGATTGAAATATATATACCTACTTCTATCTCGATTAAATATACATAAAGTAGTGTCTCAAAGGGATGATGGTACATTATTTACCCCGACAAAACACACCCGAATTTCAAGTTAAGCGCGACCGCGGTAAACCGACTTCAAAAACTGAAAAGGAAAAACAATTTGCACAATAATAGCTTCTAAAGTAAAAAAGTGTTAAGTCTTCACATGAGAAGCTAATATCTATAATTTTTATTTTTATTTTGAAGTCAAGTTTTATATTTTACCCTTTTGAGTGAACTAAGGAATATGTCAAGTTAAACTTAAAATGACGTCTAAATAGTTACATTAATAACTTCATCCCCAATTTTTTACACCCTTAGAGGTGAATTTATTTTTTAATTTATATGGGACCACCTTGAGGTACATGGAGAATACATGGTGTATAACATATTTGATTAAATAATCGTTAAAGTCGGTTATTAACAAAACTGTATGTCTGAAAATACATTAAGAATGTTTAAAAAAAACATGTGTGAGTGTCGTGGAACACTCGGTTGGCACGAAGCTCCTTTTGTAGTATATTATTATTGATAAACGTACTATATTATTGATAAACAAATACAAATAAATGAATTACTAGCGTCTATTAAAATGAAGCGTAATTTAAAATAATATTTCTTTCATGACAAAACAAGAAAAAGTGCGAGGGAGATGAATTATTATTCCATCTCGCTTCCTTATAGCCGCCAAAGCCGGCTAGACTACGTCAGAATCGGCCGTGATAGAAAAATCTTACACTTTTTCTCGCCTAGCCCCCATCCGCCGAATTCGTACCGTCCCATAAGAAACTTCGTTCCAAAATATTTTTAAAGTCGGTTAAAAATTAAAATCGAATACATGCAAAATATTAGTAGTGTAATCCTCGTGTCTATGATACAAGATCTGAACTGTAGATGGTTTAATGTCTCAGCGCAAAACCATATTTGTGGTTATGTGTTATGTTTAAGGTCATAGGTATGCTTTGGTGTTATCATCATAGATAAAAAAATTGTAATATATAATTTTACCGTATGGTGACGACGTAAGAGCAATGCCATATGCATGCGACAACGGCGCATCATTTAGCGGTGCTGTTGCGACTTCGGAGCTGCAACGCTACCTTCTCAGTGTTTCTCTTTCTATATTCTTAAAGAAGTGTTTTATCGCCTAGCACTAAATCTATTATTATTCTGCTACTACACTCGCTACATCATCACATCACATCTCACACTACACAACACACACACACGCACACACACACACACACATCACTACACACTATACCCGTTGTACCTATACGTATAAAATTACTATAGTACAACATAACTAGTTCCATAGTACACTATCACAAACTCGTGGAGCTTGGGTTTAGCATATTTGGATTAACCACCATTAGCCAGTCGCCAGAGCATCATTAGTTTATTAGCGTGGTACACAGTCAGTGAGTAGTGACAAGGAATAACAAGAATATGACTTTCTTTATCGATTGTGTCAAACAACAGTCCGCCCATTAATATTCATATTAAATATCAAGGTACTCTTGATTTGGCCCATTTTTAATATATCGCCAATTTGGTCGATAAACTTTCGCCTAGGGCGACCCTTCCCGACTATGCCGTTCACCTCTGCAACATAAATTTGCTTTGTCACTCTTTCCTCATTCATTCTTTCTACATGGCCAAACCACCGAAGCATTCCTTTCTTGTATGCGTAGGTATATGGATGTGGAGGAAGCGAGAGAGGTGTGTCAGGATCGTGCCAAATGGAAGTCCATAATCTCTGCCTACCCCTCTGGGTGACAGGCGTGAGTGTTTATGTTTATGTTTATTAAATATTAAGACGAGAGTAAGAAAAAATAATTTTAGAAGATATTTAAGCAAATTCATGTTGCAAAAGTGAGTGCCAGAGTTGGCAAGTAACACCCTACACCGACACCGTGAGTGTTTATGTATGTATGTTCTTTTATTTTAGATGGTAAGTGGATGCTGTGGTCCATAAACATTTATATCTATCCTCGATTAAGAATTAAAATGCAGATGCGTTGCTACCCCTGAGGATTTGAGCTGAATTTTATGCTGGTATTCTATGAAAGCATGGTTCTTCCCCGGTCTAGCCGACCCATGCGTGCTACAACCATAATTAAGCTGCAGCATGGCTCTACCACGTAAAAATGTATGTATTTAATATATCTTCTTAAACGATATCACTTTTGAAAAAAATATTTTAAAACTACATCGAAATAAACAAGCAGACCATCACAGTTTCATTTTAACAGATAAAATTCAATTTTCGATGTGTAGATTGGAAAGCGTCGGAAATAACGAGTTGAATCGACGAGGCGGCATGTGCGAGACTGAAGGGAAACATAACAATAAGTTACAACAGTAGTTGATTCATTATCAAATGCGGTTTCAGTTAATACGTTTAATATAAACTGTAACTTGATATGATATGTACTTATAGATCGTTACATAATGTGAAATTTGGAAAATTCATCATTCATCATTAAATAACGACACCTTAGGTAACCAGTCCTACTTTGGTATAAAAAGGAATACTATGAAGTATCTAGTAATGCCGTGTTGTGGCTAAGAGGATCCACTATATCTCGACACGTAGGTGTCGTAAGAGACAACACGACAAGACAAGACTCTGAAAATGTACGTGGGCAACAGCATCTTCCTGATAACAACTCAATAATAAAAATAAATAAAAGGGCGTTGTGTTATTTGTACGAAGAATGTTTTTTTTTAAAGACAAGGGTGAAAAACGAACACACAGTCCATCTGATGGTAAGTGGCTGCTGTGGTCCATAGACATCTACATCTATCTTCGATTACGAACCAAAATGCAAATGAGTCGTTACCCGTGAAGACCAAGATGGAATGCCTCGTTTTCAGTAAAAAACCCTTTTTAGCCTCCAGTTCTGTACACTCACGAAACACAGCAGCATTAAGCTGGTATTTTACGCTGGTTTTCTAAAAGGTTCATAAAGGGTTCGCGAAACAGTATAATTACAGATTATGATTCATCATCATCATTACAGCCTTTCATAAGTCCACTGCTGAACATAGGCCTCCCCCAAGGAATGCCACAAAACACGGTCCTGAGCCACCTGCATCCATCGACTTCCTGCATGTCTTACCAGGTCGTCACTCCATCTCGTGGGGGGTCGCCCTACACTTCGCCTACCGGTACGAGACTGCCACTCAAGAACCTTTCTTCCCCATCGGTTGTCTGTTCTTCGAGCTATATGGCCGACCCACTGCCACTTCAGCTTATTAATCCGATGGGCTATGTCGGGTACTCTGGTTCTACTGCGGATATACTCATTTCTAAGTATATCACGCAGAGAAACCCCGAGCATAGCCCTCTCCATAGCTCGCTATGTGACCTTGAGCTTCCTCATACGGCCAGCAGTGAAGGACCACGTCTCAGATCCGTAAGTCATCACTGGCAACACGCACTGGTTATACCATTTCGTTTTAAGGTTTTGACGTATGTCTGATGAGAAGATGTGTCGTAGTTTTCCGAACGCTGCCCAGCCGAGTTGAATCCATCGATTGACCTCTCGGTCGAAGTTGGACTTACCAAGTCGGATTATTTGTCCCAGGTAAACATACTCGTGAACAACTTCGAGCTTAGTGCTCCCAACAACTACTGGCATAGATGTGACATGGACATTAAACATGATCTTTGTTTTGTCCATGTTCATCCTAAGACCTATTCGTTGGGAGACACTATTGAGGGCATTGAGCATGGTGCTTAGGTCCTCCAGCAATTCTATCATAAGGACTATATCGTCGGCAAATCGAAAGTGAGTGATGTACTCACCACTGATGTTAATACCGTATCCCTTCAAGTCCAGAAGCTTGAAAACGTCTTCCAATGCAGCGGTGAAGAGTTTTGGGGATATAACATCACCCTGTCTTACACCTCTCTGCAATTGAATAGGTTTCGTACTCTGGTTCTGTACTCGGATAGCCATCGTAGCTCTACTGTAAAAACAGTTCAGCACTTCGATATACCGACAGTCAACTTGGCACCGCTGAAGGGGCTGCAGCACCGCCCAAATTTTGACGGAATCAAAGGCTTTCTCATAGTCCATATACGCCAGACATAGTGGCAAATTGTACTCTTCGGACGTCTGTACAATTTGCCGAAGGGTATGTATGTGGTCTATGGTGCTAAAGCCCTTTCGGATACCGACTTGTTCGGGAGGCTGGAATTCGTCAAGTCTGCGCGCGAGACGATTCGTAATGACTATCGAAAACAGCACGTAGACACGGCTCAGAAGGGAAGTCGGTCTGTAGTTCTTCAATAGAGCGTTGTCACATCTCTTGAAGAACAAGACCACCGCACTTCTGCTTCACGCCTCCGGTGTAATGCCACCATGGAGGACGGAATTAAAGAGCTTCTGAAGGACTTCAAGTACCGGTCTTCCACCCGCTTTCAGAAGCTCCGCTGTAATTCCATCCTCACCTGGGGTCTTGCCGTTTTTAAGGTGTTGGAGAGCCATTCTAATATCGCTCAGACTGACGTCCGGGATGTCTTCGGAATAGTGTCAGATAAGACTCGCTCTTGGATCGTTACTCACACTTGCGTGTGGCTCCAACGATGATGTGTACAGCTGCCCATAGAACCTCTCAATCTCACTCAAAATCTCAGGTGCCCCGGAAACGATGCTGGGACACTCGCTCTGTAGCTTTGACAGCTGGCTCTTTCTGGCAGACAGATCTCTCTGGCAAAGACTTTGGAGTCTTGGTTCCGCTCGATTGCTTCTTCAATACAAGCTGTATTGAAGTGTCGTAAGTCCCGCCGCATGCTTTTATAGATCTCTCTGTTCAGTTTCCTGTATGTTGTCAAATCTGTTGATGAATGTAGCTTCATTTTCCGTCTAACAGCCAATAAGATTGAGAGTGTGATCGGAGAGTTTTTGTGTTCTTCTGCGGCGGGTCTTGCAGAACTTAGCTCCGACCATATGGACAGTTTCCACGAGCTTGTCATTCATATCGTCCACTTCATTGCAGTCTTCTAGGCACTGAAAACGGTTTTGTAACTCGAGCTGAAAGGTTTCGGGACTTGGTTTTAGAGCAAGAGGGGGACGGAGCGTTGACTTCATTAGACGAGACCTCTCCAACTTAACGTTTAGGTTCAGTGTGCCTCTAACCATTTGGTGATCGCTGCCCCTCTTCACCCTCGCGATTACTGAGACATCACTGAACAGTTGTCGTCTGGTCGTCATAATGAAGTCAATCTCATTTTTTGTGGAACCATCGGGGCTCAACCAGGTCCACTTCCTGTGGGGCCGCTTCTGAAAGAAAGAGTTCATCGTATAGAGTCCCTCTTTTTCCATGAAGTCGGCCAGCTGCTGGCCCCTTGCGTTCCGTTGCCCTATTCCAAATTTCCCTACTTTCAGCTCACCATTCGCTCTTGTGCCTAGTTTTGCATTGAAGTCTCCCATTAACACCGTATATTGGGTTTTGGAGGAATGCATGTCTCTAGTGATATCTTCATACATTTCCTCCACCTCCTCATCGGGGTGTGCCGAAGTTGGTGCGTATACTTGTATGACCTCCAGCGAATACCGATTGGCGATTTTAAGTATAAGGTACGCAATACTCGTCGACACACTCTCAATCTTTACAACGTTGTTAACGAGAGACTTGTGGATGATAAATCTGACACCTCCTTGGGACAGATGGTCGTCCTCTCGGTGATAGAGCAAGTTGCCGGATTCGAGGATTACCGTGTCCTCCCCCTCTCTTCAGACTTCGGATAATCCTAAAATATGCCAGCGTAACTTGTCTATCTCTTGTTCCAGCTCCACGATCTTCTCGTCAGTCCTCAGGGTGCGTGCGTTGTATGTTGCCAGGTCGAATCGTCTTAGGTGGCAACCGAACCTCCACCGGAGATTCTTAGCACCCTCTGCCCCGCCGTTACCATAGTCGCCACCGTAGCCAGGAATAGCGGGGCCGCCGGGGACTGGGGGCCGTTTCTTTGTTACTCTCATCATAGGGGGGGTATTTGCCATAGTTGCCACGCTTGGCAAGCGGGTTGGCAACCGCAGTTTTTTATTATAAGTTTGTTGTTATCAGGAAGATGCTGCTGCCCATCTCCTGCCTGTTTCCCTTTGTCGCCTTTTACGACACCCATGGGAAGATATGTGGTAGTGGATATTCTTAACCGCCACTACTCGGCACGTTATGATTATGATTAATTCAATTAATATTTAGAGGCGATAATCCATCTATGGACTTCTTGTCTTGATGTTAAGTGCAGGTGTCTAGGTGCTGGTGTCCATATGCTGCTTGTCAACAAGTGGAAAGTGAGACTGTTGGCGAGCGCAATAAAAAAAATTAGAAGGAGGCTACATCTACCGTTAAATTTAAATTCTGATAAGCTACTTTCTTGTAAGAAAAGAACCTCGTTTATTTTTACATGAATTAATAATCTTAAAGAGGTTTCTACTATACCTGCTCAAATACCAAAAATAAAATATAATGTTGCAATATCTTTATGATTTGTTGAGTAGTCATTTTCGCTAGTAAAAAGGCTGAGTATAAGTGGTAAATTGTAAATTTAATAACGAAAAAAATCTATTTTATTATGAAAAGTCTTATAGTTAATAATTATATAAAATTTCAAATTTTAAGGTGTAAATTAAATTATACATTACTAAGGATTAAAGAAATTTCTTCTGTTATAAATTTGAAGATATACTGTAGATACTGCCGTTAGGTAAGTTTCTAAAGAAATGGTGGGACTGGTCGTCGCTGTTGGAGACAAGAGGGCTGGTTCTTTTGCTGCTGAAAGGCTAACTATAGCAATTTCGCTAGAAAAAGCAAGCTAACATTCTTGGTACTATACCAGCGGGAGTAGTATTACTGTTTGATAATTTAATAAATATTGCATATATTTACGTAATGTAAATAAAAAAGCAGAAGTTAAAATATAAACTTGTACCGAAAACATTAAATAACTTATTAGGGACATTGACCAACGACTGACAATACATAAGTCGTATTTCTCTTTTTTGGCGTAATGGTAGTATAAGAATAGCCACTACCCCATATAGTCCCATATGTGTCGTAAGAGGCGATATATTCAAATTCAAATTAATTTATTTCAGATAACATAAGATCCATATCATTGAAATACATTGAGTGATTGATAATAAAAATAATAATATGTCATTAAAATACAATTAAAATACATTGAAATACAATTAAAATACATTATAATCAAAATACAATAAATACAAATTACACATTATTATTAATAATACCTTCTTGCTCCCACAATTACTGGGACATGTCTGTTGCAGCAATGCCGGAGGAGAGGACAGTCCAATCTGTCACCTATCATTTTCAGGATAATATTGTTGCTGGCCATCAGTCTGCGCACAAGAGACGCACACCGCTTACGCACGGTCGCATGAAAGCAGGCAGTGCGTGCCTCCGCAAAAATGCCAAACATATAGGGAAAGAAACCAGAAGATGGAGAGCAGGACATAATAACGTCCAAAACAAATAAACTGTGGCTGCCAACTTACCATCTAATTCTGACAAGCGTGGTAACTATTGCAAATATGCCCCCTATGAAGCAATCTATAGGGGAAGCCCATGTTAATTGGTGGATTTTGATAGGCTTTGACGGTAACGTACTCGCTTGGATAATTCTATTCAGATAACGCAGTGAGTAGAAAAAAATATAATTAAAAAGATATTATGTTACGTTGGGTAAACGTGTAGGCATATAAGTGGTAATAAAATGGTCATATTTAAAGTCTAATCAGTGCACAAACAAATAGTTGCTGCACGTGAACTATGAAGGACTCCTCTCTTGAGTTATTGTCAAGAAGGTAAACATTTCGCTCGTATAAAAGAACTTTCAGTTTCAGTCATCGTATTTTATCTGATTATCGTATTAATAGTCGATTAATTCAGAGAAACAGCCTGATATATTAATATTTATTTAACATTAATAAGTTAAAATTGAACTCAGTAAGGTTAACGTAATATTAAATGTTATCTGAAGCTATATCATTGAACAAATTGAATAAATTAACTCATTGGACTGTATATTGTAACAGTTTGTATTAGCTTTGAGGGAGTTATTAGTTTGGTGATCGCAGTTAAGAGTTCAAGGAGGCACAAGTAGTTTGTAAGTTGAGAGGCAACAGGCGAGCTCGTATATTATATACGAAATGACCTTATATTTAAGTGGTTGCGTGCATACGGCTGATATGAACTACTTTCTAACTAATTTAACGTTTTAGTATTAACAAATTAAAACTTAAATTTGTTTTTATTATCTGTGCTTCTGATGAATTTTCAGTGACGACCGAATTTTTAACTACCACTATGCCAACTTCTATATCTTATATGTTATATATATATATATATATAGCTATCCATCTTATTTCTTATAAAATTAAAGTAAAAAACCAATGAAAAAACCGATGAAAATTGGCTACTGCTGCCCTTAGACAATTGTAACCAACCAACTATTAATTAAAAAAAAATGGTGCGCATCAGCTCGACTGTTTTGTCTAGTTCGACTAGATTAATCCATAACACTCGATTTCGCTTCCCATCTAGTATGTGTACCGCGGGCTATATACGAAAATCGATTCTTAAGGAGTGAATTCCAATAGACTGTATAAAAGCTAAGCATGCGTTGTCACCTTTAAGAACTAAAATGGAATGCCTCACACCCTGTAATAATACTCAATCTCTATATCCTTCAGACCGAATCACAGCAGTGTTTGGTGGCCGAAATAAGTAAAAGATTGGTATACAGGCGGACTACTAAGCAGAAATGGAGTCCTACCACTCCTGGTAAAAAGATACCAGGATAGTTAGTTAGTAAATAGTTAGT
Source organism: Parnassius mnemosyne (assembly GCA_963668995.1). Taxonomy (NCBI): domain Eukaryota; kingdom Metazoa; phylum Arthropoda; class Insecta; order Lepidoptera; family Papilionidae; genus Parnassius; species Parnassius mnemosyne. The sequence continues at coordinate 49,500,871 of CAVLGL010000104.1, read as the reverse complement.
TAGTTAGTAGTTTGTGGTAGAACCACGCAGCAGGTTTTCCTGTCGCACGGATGGGCCGACTCGAACCAGGGTGGTACCACGACATCACAGAATACCAGCGTGAAGTAGAGGTTTACCTCTGCGTTGCGCTTGGTGAGTGCAAGTGGCCGGAGGCTCAATTCCCCCCCCCCCCTCCGCTCCCCCATTAACATGGTAGCGGAATTAAACAAAAGACTATACCAGGAGGGTACCAGCACCCCTGGAGAATCCCTCGCTGAGCATCCATGACCAAACTACTCCACTTCTGAGCGTGGGTGCTCAGGCTGCCTCTCGTATTCTGGGGGGGGGGGGGGGGCAAAATTCCGCTCGCGACTAATACTGCTCGGGGCAAGCGGAGCAATAAGACCAAGGTAATCCCTGTCACGCTATCCGTGAATTTTTGCAATATCAGGGGACTTCATTCCAATCTTAACGCTGTCCATTACCATCTAGAGACGGCAAAGCCGGCCTTGCTCTTTTTAACCGAGACTCAGGTGTCCGCTCCGGCTGATCATATCTCTCCTACCCGGCGTTCAAATTAGAACACTCGTTTGTGCCCCGAACTGGAGTTTTCGTATACGTCAGAGAGGACATCTGTTTTCGACGCCTCGGCAGTCTTGAAGGTCCATCCTATGGCTACGTGTAGACAGCGACGACCATCCCCGCGTCTACGGGTGCCTCTATAGGTCTCATAGCGATAATGCTGATACAGAGCGACTCATCGACCACGTCCAAATGGCTGCAGACTCCGTGCTACAACAGGTCCCATCCGCAGAGATCGTGATTCTTAGTGATGTTAATACCCACCACGCTGAATGGCTTGGTTCTCGTTTAACTGATCATGCGGTTAGATCTGTCTATGAGTTTGCCTTGGCATATGGTCTAACACAACTGGTTACTTCGCCTACGCGGATCTCAGATGTGGAGGATCATGTATCTTACCTGTTGGACCATATGCTGACCTCTCATGCCTCTGCCTCTCTAGGCTCTTTGGATCATTGTCTGATCCGGAGTACGGTACCACTCACGCTCCCATCGCAGTTGCGATATGCAGCTTGCCGCCGTGTTTGGCACTATAGGTTGGTCGATTGAGACGGGATGCGGTCTTTTTTTGCATCCTACCCTTGAGGGCGAGTTTGCTTCTCGACGGAAGATCCCAGCGTTGTTGCCGATTCTGTTGCTAATGTGGTACTTCAAGGTATGGAACTTTTTATTCCAAATCAAATCAAATCAAATCAAATCGTTTATTGCTTCTATAATGTACAGTACATTAGCAGTTACAGTGACCATTATAGACCCTGTCGGGCGTTGCAATATACAAGAAATATACAATAAAATAATTGAATGGACTTATAACTATGTAACATCATTATATTATATTTGGCTATTTTGAAAATAAAATTTTATTTAATACTTAGTAATTTACTGGTTAGTAATTAACTATCAAAAAATTCAGTGAGCGTGTAAAAGCATTTGGAAATAAGATAATCATGAAGTTTTTTATTGAATGAACTTAATTTAACTTCAGATTTTACATCTATGGGTAGTTTATTGAATATTTTAATTGCCATGTAATATGGACTACAATTGAGCATTTTGGTTCTAGATGGGGGTAAATATAACCTATGTTTATGCCTAGTATTTACATTGTGTGTTTCTTTTATCTGGGTGAAGAAGTGTTTATTTTTAAATACGAAGTTACTTATATCTTTTATGTAAATAGAAATTAAGGTTAATAATTTAAATTTAATGAAGTAGGGTCGACAGCTATGTCTGTTATCAATTCTGGCAAGTATCCTAACACATTTTTTTTGTAAAATGAACAATTCATGTGCATTAACACTATTACCCCAAAGGATAATGCCATATTTAAGCCATGAAAAGGCATACGCGTAATATGTGGACAGTGCAGTTTCTAAATTTGTGCTATGATTAATTTGATAAAGCGCATATGTAAATTTAGAGAGCTTGCATTTAATTTTTTCAATATGCGACTTCCAGTTTAAATGTGTATCTACATTAAGTCCAAGCAAGTTATACGAGTCTATCTCTTCTATTAGGGTATTTTGTAATTGAAAATTAATTTTTAGGGGTGGTTTATTATATGAACGAAATTGTAAAATTTTTGTCTTTTTAAGGTTTATTTCTAGATTATGGCTATCAAGCCAATGTGTGACATTATGAAGTGTATCATAGATAAGGGTTTCAGAGCTAATGTTGTCGTTACTTTTTATAAGTATTGATAAGTCATCTGCAAATAATACTGGCAGTGTTGATTCACTATACAAACATTTTGGTAGGTCATTTACATAAATAAGAAATAGCACACAGCCTAAAACGCTGCCCTGTGGGATTGAACTAGTTAGGTGTTTCTCTTCAGAACGAACTTTTATTACTTCATTAGTAATTTGGTTGTAGTGTTCAATTTCTACTATTTGCTTCCGATTATTTAAATAGGATTTGAACCAGTTATGCACTAGCCCACGGATACCCGAATTCATAAGTTTTAAAAGTAGTTTATCATAGGGCACCCTGTCATATGCTTTCGTCATATCAAGTAAAATACCAAAAGTATGTTTTTTATCGTTTAAATTTTGTAGGGCCATTTGTATGAACTTATATACAGCTAGGGTGGTTGATCTTGATTTTCTGAATCCATTTTGGCTATCATCTAGTATTTCATACTTTTCAAGGAATGAGTAGAGTCTATTACACATTGCTTTTTCGTATACCTTTGAAAAGGTGGGCAATAGGGCTATTGGTCTGTAGTTGTTAGGGTTTTTTTTATCTTCTTTTTTGTGCAACGGTTTTATTAGTGCTATTTTGAGAGGGTCTGGAAATATGCCATGTTGAAAACTTTGGTTTACTAAAAAAGTAAGGGGATAGACAAATTCTTCAGTGCATTGTTTTAAAAGCGCCGGGGGAATATCATCTACACCACAGCTATATTTAGTTTTTAATTTTTTTATACTATTTTGGATTTCCCTTTCATCAACTGAGGTTAGATACATGGAGCATGTCGCTTTCAATTCGACAGAATTTTTATATTGTTTCTGATTTTTATTAATATTATTAGTTTTACCAATTGCTGCAAAATGTTCATTAAATAGGTTAGAAATTTGTATAGGACACGTTATTGTGTTATTATTAATATTTAACATCATGCTTTTGCGATTTGTTGTTTTCATTCTACCCAATTTATTATTAATTATGTTCCACATGGTCTTTATTTTATTACTCGAATTTTTCATTTGTTTAATGTATTGTAGTTTTTTTTGATAATTTGATACTACGTTTAAGAATTTTTGTGTATTTTTTATAGTAATTAAGAAAAACTGGACTTTTTGTTTCATTAAGGATTATTCTTAAAAGTCTTTTATGCTTACAAGATTTTTTTAATCCAGTTGTCAACCAGCCTTTATATTTTTGTTCTTTTATTTTTACTTTCATCATAGGTATATGTTCGTTTAAACTATTTGATATTATTTTAAGAAAAATATTGTAGTTCTCATTTACAGTTTGGCTCTCTTTTAGAATATTATTCCAATCGACGTTATATAATGAGTTTTTGAATGAATTAATGTTTTGTTTTGTAAAACACCTTTTTCTTGTAAATAACACTTGCTTTTTGCTTATCGCCGTCTCTAAATTTAACTCTAGATTTGTTGCTTTATGATCTGATAAACCATAATCAATAACATAGCATTTTTTTACTAAAGATATATAGTTTGTAAAGATTAGATCAATACAGGTGGCTGTTTTATTTGTGACTCGGGTGGGTTCTTTTATAAGTTGAGCTAAATTATGAGAACGCATTAAATTTAAAAGTTCCTGAGAATCACTATTATTTTCGTTAACATTTATATTAAAATCACCCCCAATAATGACATTTTTATGACTATATTTTAGTTGTATTCTATTAAGTAGTTTATTTAATTGTTCATAAAAGATATTAATCCTCTGTGGTGCCCATTGCAGGCAGATCCAGCCATGGTTTGATCGCTCCTGTAAAATAGCATTACGCTACAAGCAGAAGTGCTACCGGGCTTGGGTTGACGGGCTCGGGATGTAAACACCAGTGCTCTTAAAAAGAAGTATAATTCCGCCGCCAGGTCCTTCAAAAGCGTCATTGCCAAGGCAAGGTCTGAACACATCGGCAATATTGGCGTGAAGCTAGTTCGCCTTCCTTCGGGAACTCCGTGCATTCTGGTCTCTCTCCAAGGCTGTCCAAGGGAACTTTTGTCAGCCATCTCTTTCATCTCTCCACAGAGAGGATGATTCACTGGCCCATGCCGCAAAGGAGAAAGCCGATCTGTTAAGCTCTCTTTTTGCATCCAACTCGACTCTATATGACAGGGGCAAGACACCGCCAACCATCCCGCGGTTTGAGTGCTCTATGCCGAATGTGCGGCTTACACAGCGCTCGGTTTGCAAAGCACTTTTCTCCCTGGACGTCAGCAAGTTGAGTGGGCCCTCTGGAATCCCTCCCATTGTGATGAAGACGTGTGCTTCGGAGTTGGCACCGGTTTTAACGCGTCTTTTCCGGTACTCCTACTCCCAAGGCGTAGTCCCGAATTCATGGAAGACAGCTTTGGTCCACCCGATCCTTAAAAAAGGCGACCGCTCAGACCCATCCAACTACAGGCCTATAGCCATCACCTCCTTGTTCTCCAAAATAATGAAATCCATTATGAACTGCCAGCTCATGAGGTACCTTGAGGATCCGCTGATTAATGACCGCCAGTACGGTTTTCGTCGGGGTTGATCAGCTGGTGATCTCCTGGTCTACCTGATTCATAGATGGGTGGAGGCACTAGAGTCCAAGGGTGAGGCATTGGTCGTTAGTTTGGACATACCAAAAGCCTTTGATCGGGTCTGGCACAAAGCGCTTCTTTCGAAGCTTCCTTCCTATGGGCTTCCAGAAAAATTGTGCAAATGGATCACTAGTTTCCTTGCTGATCGGAGCATCAAGGTCGTAGTAGATGGTGCAAGCTCTGATTACATACAAGGCTGCGTTCTGTCACCAACGCTGTTTCTCCTGCATATCAATGATATGTTGCAAACTAGTAACATTCATTGATGCTATGCAGACGACAGCACTGGTGATGGCTTATATAGCAGCCGTGCCAATATTTTCGGGAAAACGTCGTCGAGGACCGGGACAAATTTGTGTCTGAAGTCGAGTCTTTCCTGAACAAAGTCTCGGATTAGGGGGACTAAATCTAGTCCAGCTAAATCCCCAGAAGACACAAGTTTGCGCGTTTACCGCTTAAAAGAACCCCTTTGTCGTATCTCCTCAGTTTCAAGACACTCCCCTTGCTGCCTCAGCTAGCATCGGAATCCTTGGCGTCGATATATCGAATAGTTTGCAGTTTCGTGGTCACTTGGAAGGGAAGGAGCGAGACAGTATCTCATGCCGGCACATTGCTTGCAACTTTACAAAGCGCATGTTCGGCCTCACTTGGAATACTGTTCTCATCTCTGGGCCGGGGCATCCCAGTGCCAGTTTCTTCCACTTGACGGTATTCTGTGCAGAGTGGTTTGAATCGTTAACGACCGAGTTCTTTCTGATCGGCTCGATACACGGACACTGCGTGGGGATGTTGCATTCCTTTGCATTTTCTATCGAATTTACCACGGGGATTGCCCTGAGGAATTGTTCGGATTAATTCCAGCACCCAAATTTCACGAACGCACATCGCGTCAACATTCACGATAATGGTATCGTCCTCACCTCACCTCACCATCTGGATGCTTGGCGGTCCACGACTGTGCGTTTTACTAGGAGTTTTCTTCCTCGTACAAGTTCTCTGTGGAATTGTTTACCACCGGCGATTTTTCCGGACCGATACGACTTAGGGACCTTCAAGAAAAGAGCTTACACCTTTTTAAAAGGCCGGCAAGGCATCTGCAATTCCCCTGGTGTTGCGGTTGTTTATGGGCGGCGGTAGTCCCTTACCATCAGGTGAGCCGCATGCTCGTTTGTCTCCTCTTCGATAAAAAAATAACTTGACTTCAATGTCTGTGTAAATTTTTTTCTTAAAATCTATCAAGTTAATAGTTGTTAATAAGTTCGTTACATACAAATGGTTTAAATTGATGAGGTTGAATCTATATTTTGTCTCAAATTGCTTTTTTTCAAGCATTTTAAGCACTGTAGAGTATAGTGTCGTAAAAAAAACGTAAAGTTTATTGAAATTAAGCCGTGATTGCTCAGGGGCTAAGATCTCGCTAATAAATTTCAAAGTATGCGAGCAACCCGTGTTCAATCCCCGCTGGCACCAATGAAATTGTTAATTGCAATTTTATGTGTAATAGTCTATTTAAAAAAATATTCTATTCTTTTCTATTTTAGTATATTCTATTTGTGCCGGACGGGAGAAACTCTCCGGAGTAAATGTTGACAGATATACTCCGCGAGTCGCTCACGTCCTACACCAATAGGTTCCGGAGGATACTTCCACTGCCGTCTTTGTGGGTGCAGTTGGGGTACTGTGGAATGACGTTCAAAATTAAAATGCACGAACTATAAAATACAAATAGCAAGGCAGTGACCAGCGGTTCGCCTCCTCCACTGTTCCGCGTAACTCTTCTGACTATTGGTTCTTGACCACGGTTGTTGAATATAGTTGTTCAACTACGGTTGTTCACTATCGATTGGTTTGTTTGGTCGGTTTGGTAGTAACATATATTTAGTAGTAGTAGCTGCTTTTATTAACACTGTTTAACTAGCTGCTATTATCATCTAACTAGCTATTTCTATTACTCGTGTAACTGCAAATATCAGTTACTATGTTGTACAACTAGCTATCACTATCACTTGTGTAGACTTGAGCGTTACTTTAAAGTGAGCCGCTTGCCATTGTCCGTTTTTCCTATTTATTGCATAACATTTGCTCTATACAATTGTCCTACATTACAATTTTTTCCGTACATGATCAATTTCTACACTAATCTACTATACACTGTTAAATCGGCGATCTTATCCTCTATTAGTATACCGTAAAGGTTACTCAATATATTAACATTATAAAAAGTTATTTAACAAAATATCCCCAATTTTCATAATATTGCATGCCTTAAGCGAAAGCGCAAGGTATGTTCTACTATCGCCTAAAAATTAAGATTCCAACGTTTTATCAAATGAAATCGTATCTAGCAATCATATTATACATATAAATAATATAAAAAGTACATTGTTAAAAAGATAAATTATTGTTGAACTTATTAATACTTTTTTTAAAGCGATTATAATAAGATAAAATTAAATAAGATAATAGCGATTAATTGCTATTTTTAAATAAAAAAGGGGTTTTAGTGGCTTATGGTGTGGATTTATTAAGTCCTTACGCTTGTAAACACGATAACTTTTGAAAATATCAATTGTTTAACTCAATCTATTTTTTCATCTCTTCATCTATCATGTGGGATGCCACTGAATGTAAATGGCAGTGTAATTTTGTTTTGTTTAGCTATAATTAATTTTTTTCAGCTCCAAAATGGCGAAATTTTCGTTGATTTGGTAGCCTTGCATGTAAATTATTTCTGTAAATAGGCGGAAGCTGCACTCTGAGCTACATCTACAGAGTAATTTACTCACTCATTCACACTCAGTTTGGCGTCAGTCACCGTCGTGAGTGGACATTGTTTCAGTTGTTTGCAGGGGCTCAAAAAGATCGCTGTACAAATACACAATATTCGAATAACCAAATTTCTTAAATACTTGATTATAATAATAATGAGAGATTTTTTTATTACAATATTTTAAAAGCACACAACAAATAATAGTATTACGTACTAAAAGTAAGTAGTATCAATTTTTTTGTCATGGGCATCATTTTCATGGTTTTCGAGGGTGTTGAAGCCGATAGTGCTGTCGAATTGTAAATCCAAGATGGCGGCTAAATTAGGTACCAATTTTTTCATTATGGGTGTCATTTTCATGGTTTTCGAGGGTGTTGAAGCCGATAGTGCTGTCGAAATATAAATCAAAGATGGCGGCTGCAATAGGTATACATTTTTTCATCGTGGGTGTCATTTTCATGGTTTTCGAGAGAGTTGAAGCCGATAGCGTTGTCGAAATATAAATTCAAGATGGCGGCTGCAATAGATATCAATGTTTTCATCATGGGTGTCATTCTCATGGTTTTCGCGTGTGTTGAAGCCGATGGTGCTGTCGAAATGTAAATCCAAGGTGGCGGCTGCAATAGGTATCAATTTTTTCCTCTTGGTTGTCATTTTCATGGGTTTCGAGGGTGTTGAAGCCGTCATTTTCATGGGTTTCAAGAGTGTTGAAGCCGATAGTGCTGTCGAAATGTAAATTCAAGTTGGTGGCTGAAGTAGGTACCAATTATTTCATCATGGGTGTCATTTTCATGGTTTTCGAGGGTGTTGAAGCCGATAGTGCTGTCGAAATGTATTTAAAGTACTTTAAAAAAATCCGTATAACCATGTTATACGTAATTTTTTTAATGCGCATAAGGCATGCCCAATTGGATTTAGCAATTTTAATATTATTATATTTTAATTTTTCATGAATTATTTTTTTATAAATAGGAAAATTTTGTTATAAATAGGAAATAAGTTTAATTACACTAAATATGCTTTTATTTCCTTAATCTATAAACCTTAGTCTAATTCAATATCATATTTATAATCCTTCTAGAGCATACGCAGTTAATTAAAAACTACTACAAAGTTCTACAATAAGTCGCGCTCTGATTGGTCATTTTTCTTTGTACAATAAGAGTTATTTTCTTAACTATCATTAAAATGATGTTTTATAATAACATATTAAGGTTATAAATATGTTGTAAAATTATATTTTAGCACTTTTCACTTCGTTTTTTTAGCAATTTCACTTTTAATATCGTTTTTAATCACTTTGTTTCTTAACACTGTTTTACCGTTGCGAACACTATTCAACTAATTCACTTCTATTTAATTTAATTCTATTCTATGCTATTCATAAGTAAAACCTCTACAATACATGAAAAATTGTCTCAGCGGTTTTTTAAAAATAAATTGAAGATTTAATGACTTTCCCAAAAATACGTAATGTAGGTACTCGTAGGTAGCTTTTTAATTTTTAGTTTAGATTATCTAAATTCAATTTTAAGTTAGCAGGTGTTGAAGTTCTAATGAGAATAAATGGTTTCTTCATGTCACTCTGAAAGTCGAGAATAACTTTCGCAAGAATATAATTTTCTCTTAGCGTTTTAAAGAGATTAATCATTATTCTACTTTAATTGGATAATTGATATTCATTATAGTTAGTTTTGACACCTAATTTAGTAGTTTTAAAGTGCATGTCTTATATGATTAACGCTTTTTTAAAGTTTAAGGTCATTTTCACGTGAATACGATGCTGTCTCGGCACCGTAGCGTAATAATAATGAGAATTAGACCGTGATTCATTAAATTGTTAAGTGTGTATAATAAGCATTCTGTATTCAACTTACAAATGTACATTAATACATAAAACATAGATGTCTAATATATAAAGTATATATTAACGCTTTTTAACATTGATATACACTCAACACACTATTAAAAATAGAACATTTGAAATCACAAAAAATTCCCAGCTTATTCAGACAATTTCTCAGTAATTAATAATATAATCTGAACCTCTTCAAGGTGCGTGTGAACAGATTTGGCGGCAAATTGAAAATTGTCTGTGTCACGTCAGCATGAATTTAACGCGAGAAAAGGAGACAGTCGTTTTTGGGCCCACTAGAAATTTTAATGAATGTTAATGTTGTTTTACACAAAAAAAAAGATACCAATTTAATATAGTAAATGAAGTATAAAATATTTTTTTTTTGATATTTGTGTTCAGGTTATTGGTTCTGCTAATCTAATATTAAAAAAATTGTAGTAGAGATGTTCTAATTCGGAAGAAACTCGACACGAGTTAACTTGAGTCAAATAGTACTCGAGTTACGCAACTCGAATTGGCTGAACGAAGCTGTGTCAGTTTGTTACAAATAATTTTTATATGTTGTTCTTACATCCATATTATTACTAAACTTAATACGTTGTTATATATTTTTGGTTTGCGTATAGATCTTCATAAAATAATATCACTCTAACTTTATGACAATCATACTTAATCAGTTTATTGATATTACATAATATATCAATGATCATCATCATCATCACAGCCCTTCACAAGTTCACTGCTGAACATAGGCCTCCCCCAAGGAATGCCATAAAGCACGGTCCTGAGCCACCTGCATCCATCGACTTCCTGTATATCTTACCAGGTCGTCACTCCATCTAGTGGGGGACGCCCTACATTTCGTCCGCAGGTACGAGTCCGCCACTCGATAACCTTTTTTCCCCAATGGTTAACGGTTCTACGAGCTATATGGCCGGCCCATTGCCACTTCAGCTTACTAATCTGTTGAAATATAACGGTCACTCTGGTTCTACTGCGGATATCCTCATTTTTAAGTTTATCACACAGAGAAACTCCGAGCATAGCCCTCTCCATAGCTCTCTGAGCGACCTTGAGCTTCCTCATCCAGCCAGCAGTGAAGGACCACGTCTCAATACCATAGGTCATCACTGGCAACACGCACAGGGTGTACAGTCTTGTTTTCAAGTTTTGAGGTATACCTGACGAGAAGATGTGCCGTAATTTCCCGAACGCTGCCCAACAGAGTTGAATCCGACGATTGACCTCTCGGTCGAAGTTGGACTTACCTAGTCGGACTATTTGTCCCAGGTTAATATACTCGTCATCAACTTCGAGCTTAGTGCTCCCAACAACTACCGGCACAGGTGTGACATTGACATTAAAGATTATCTTTGTTTTGTCCATGTTCATCTTAAGACCTATCCGTTGGGAAACACTATTGAGGTCATTGAACATAGTGCTTAGGTCTTCCAGCGATTTTGCCATAAGGACTACATCGTCAGCAATTCGAAGTTGAGTGATGTACTCGCTGTTGATGTTAATACCGCATCCTTTCCAGTCCAGAACCTTGAAAACGTCTTCCAATGCAGCGGTGAAGAGTTTCGGGGATATCACGTCACCCTATCTTACACCTCTCTGCAATTGGATAGGTTTCGTACTCTGGTTCTGTACACGGATAGCCATCGTAGCCCTACTGTACAAGCACTTCAGCACTTCAATATACCGACAGTCAACTTGGCATCGCTGAAGGGACTGCAGCACCGCCCAAATTTCGACGTTATCAAAGGCTTTCTCGTAGTCCACATACGCCAGACATAGTGGAAAATTATACTCCTCGGAATTCTGTACAATTTGCCGAAGGGTATGTGTGTGGTCTATGGTGCTAAAGCCTCTTCGGAAACCGGCTTGTTCGGGAGGCTGGAAGTCGTCAAGTCTGCGCGCGAGACGATTCGTAATGACTCTCAAAAACAGCACGTAGACGCGGCTCCGAAGAAAAATCGGTCTGTAGTTCTTGTCTCTTGGTTCTTTCTGGCAGACAGATCTCTAGCAAAGACTTTGGAGCGCTGGTTCCGCTCGATCGGTTCTTTAATACATAGACATACATCATTATTTAATCATCGTATGAGCAGTATTATTGTTGCGTAAGTCCCGCCGCATGCGTTTGGAGATCTGTCTGTTCAGTTGCTTGTATGCTGTCAAATCTGTTCAAGAATGTAGCTTCATCTCCCGTCTTACAGCCATGAGATTGAGAGTGTGATCGGAGAGTTTTTGTGTTCTTCTGCGACGGATCTTGCAGAACTTAGCTGCTACCGCATGGAAAGTTTCCACGAGCTTGTCATTCATATCGTCCACTGCATTGCAATCTTCTAGGCACTGAAAACGGTTTTGTAGCTCGAGCTGAAAGGTTTCGGGAACTTTGGATTAGAGCACGAGAGGGACGGAGTGTTGACTTCATTAGACGTGACCTCTCCAACTTAACGTTTAGGTTCAGTGTGCCTCTCACCATTCGGTGATCGCTGCCAGTTTTCACCCTCGCGATCACTGAGATATCACTGAACAGTTGTCGTCTGGTCGTCTTAATGAAGTCAATCTCATTTTTTGTCGAACCGACGGGGCTCGACCAGATCCACTTCCTGTGGGGCCGCTTCTGGAAGAAAGAGTTCATCATAAAGAGTCTCTCTTTCTCCATGAAGTCGGCCAGCTGCTGGCCCATTGGGTTCCGTTGCCCTATTCCAATTTTCCCTACTTTCAGCTCACCGTTCTCTCTTGTGCCTAGTTTTGCATTGAAGTCTCCCATTAACAACGTATTGTGGGTTTTGGAGGAATACATGGCTCTAGTGATATCCTCATACATTTCCTCCACCTCCTCAATGGGGTGTGCCGAGGTTGGTGCGTAAACCTGTATGACCTTCAGCAAATACCGTTTGGTGATTCTGAGTATAAGGTACGCAACCCTCGTCGACAAACTCCCAATGTTTACGAGAGACTTGTGGACGATAAATCCGACACCTCCTTGGGACAGATGGTCGCCCTCCCGATGATAGAACAAATTGCCGGATTCGAGGATTACCGTGTCCTCCCCCTCTCTTCGGACTTCAGATAACCCTATGACATTCCAGCGCAACTTATTTATCTCTTCGTCCACCTCCAGCATCTTCTCGTCAATCCTCAGGCTGCGTGCGTTATAAATTGCCAGGTCGAGTCGTCGTAGGTGGCAACCGAACCTCCACCGGATATTCTTAGATCCCCCTGTCCCGCCGTTACCATGGTCGCCACCGTAGCCAGGAATAGCGGGGCCGCCGAGGACTGAGGTCCATCTCTTCGTTACTTTCATGGGGGTATATTGCCATAGTTGCCACGCTTGGTGAGCGGGTTGGTAACCGCAGTTTTTTATTGTTGTTTTGCTGTTATTAGAAAGATGTTGCTGCCCATCCTCTGCCTCAGTTTCCCTCTGTTGCCTTTTACGACACCCACGGGAAGATATGGGGTAGTGAGTATTCTTACCCGCCACTACAAGGGGGTATATCAATAAGTTGTTTACATTAATAAGTCGAGTTAATCACAAAATTTTAGACACTGCATTGACCGTAAGATAAAGATGCGACTCGAGTAGAATTTTGAAATACAACTAGAGTGACATGATAAATAATAATTTATTATGTCACTCTATTTGTACTTCAGTTTTTGAGCTATTAGAACTGACTATTTATAGTCCCTGCATCGATTGAAGTTTATCACTAGAGTTCAGAGTAGCGATTACTTTAGTTAAAGCATTTTTAAATAGGTGGTACCTTTATTAAAAATGTAAAATGTGGCAATGTAAAATAAAAAACAAATATTTATTTATTTGTAGTATTTCCATGCTTCTTTTTCATATCTGTTGTATATTATCACACACACACACACACACACACACACACACATACACACACGCGCGCGCGCGTGCGCGCGCGAACACACACACAAACACACCAAAGGCTCCAGTCCACCGAAAAATATATTACAATTTTTTTATATATTATATTTCATATTTTCTTAAGTTTTGTTAGTAGACCTATATATATACTTTTGTGGTGGAGAAATAAATATAATTGTCATTTTTCATTTCATTTCATTTCAAAATCTATTAACTGTTTTTTACATATATTACAAAATACTAATCGCTTCCATCTCAATTTTTTTTAAATAATGCCACACTGACGATTTTCGTTTTGTTGCGTCATTGCTATCACGGACTGAAGACGTGGTAGCTGAGATGGTTAACGCTCGCTGTAAGCTTCGCAGTACTCGATTAACCCGGGTTTGATCCCCAATGAAATTGCTAATTGCAATTTTAAGTGCTGATTTACTACGTGCTCGGCGGTGAAGGAAAACATCATGAGGAAACTTGCATGTCTGAGAAATAAGAAAAAAAAATGTTTCGAAGACATGTAGAGTTCGCTAACACACATTGGGGCAGTGCGGCGGACATTTCCTTGCCCTAAAATCCTCTCAGAAGTAAGAGGAGGCCTGTGCCTAGCAGTGGGACGTATATAGGCTGCAACTTTACTTTTAACTTTAGTGCTATCACTGATACTTTAAACAAACAAGTATGTTTAAATCATCTTTTATGTTATGCACTACTTATACGAAGTAACAAAAAATTTACAACAAGATAGCACAATCACGATATTATAAATCAAACTAAGTTCATATTTTTTTACAACATGCCAAGTTGCAAGTTTGAATTTCAATGTAACCAGTGACGTCACCCGCGGCGCCTTATACTATGTGAATTAGTTGATTAGATGATAGAATTAGTGGATTAGTGAACTGACATCTATCTAGTGCTCTCCGAATCCACACGGTGCGTCGAGTTGACTCGGTAACTCGAGTGCAAGCGGACTCGAGTAAAATTTATTTTCACTCGAGTACCGAGCTACACAAATTCACTCGATGGCATCGTGTGAAAACGGAGTTCGAGTTGCATCACTACTGTAAGAATTATAGTCTGTGATTAACTGTAATTGATAATATAAATGTTAAAATAATTTTGGTACCAAAATTAGTTAATATCAAAAATAAATATCGTCTCATCGATGAACAAGTGTTTAACATAATATGGAGACTATCATTCAGGTTAATGAGTTTAGTTAGTATGTATGTAATACAAACGTTTACTTTTACACCTAGAATTTTTGAAAATCTAAATAAGATCTATAATTTATGATGAATTACCTAAAACAATGACAAACACAGGTCTTAGAACCTTGTTAAAAGTGACAAAGTATTAAAGTTTTATGTTATTAGTAAAATCTAAATGAAATAATAGATAGAATAAATACATGAAAAAAAGTTTTTGTGTTTGTTAAAAGAAAATTATCTGTAAATAAGTAGTAACTTGTACTAAAAGCAAGTATACAGTTTGCATAAGTATTGTAACTTATTTAAGCCATTTTTACTCATGTAATGGTTATATCCTTGTTGTTAATTCTGCAAAAAGGGATATTATTTTGTAATCTACTATCAGATAGTTAATATAAAAATAATATTCTGTCCCCCTACATGAAGCCAGTGAAAATAAGAAGACAGACAACTTTTACATAGTTAAATATTGTTGATGTAAATCCATAATTACTACTTGTGTATTTGGTCATCTTGAGCTGATTAATAATGTGTATTTTATAATAATTTCTTATTTATTAAACATACTGGCAGAGACAACAAAATACTGGCAGAAATATGGAAATGTAGTTTATTGACATTGAAGTATAGTATATATATAGTCTTATCTCATATCTCTTATTACTGAAAATGTCATAATTTTTAACAATAATATCATATGTGGATGTGTTTCTTGTGCTTTATAGTGTTCGAAATGAAAACCAATACAAACATAAACATAGACCTCACATGCTATTTCGATGGCAATAAATATAGAAAAAATAATATATACAATATTCATTAACTTTTTTCAGGTGAATCGCATAGATGACTTGTAGACTGAAATCTTGCAGAGCTGCTCGTAGGCAGAGACTAAAAAGTATATGGATATTGAATACAACTACAACAGTTATATATCATATCTCATAACATTAAAATGTGCTTGTTATGTTATTATCAAGTTATTTTGAAATAATAATGACTGACAATAATAACATCATAAAAGTCTTTAATCATATTTATTTAATTAATTTAATGGTGTTTGTAATGTATACAGCATCCATTATGTTCTAGCGAGCGAGAAGACGTAAATAGTGACGTTTCCCGAGAAATTAAATGTAAAAAAGTGCTTTAACACCATCCAATTTACTGTGCCAATATAATTTATTCAAATTATTATCTATAAAACATTAGAAAAGTGTTCATTGCAAACCCGGTTTACTTAAAATCACCCTCACGCGGATAAAGTTAAAAGTGTGCTATTCGTGTGTATTCTTAACCAAGCCACATTATATACTGCAAAGTGCAAAGCCATTCATCGTCAGTTGTTTGCGATTCTTAAATTAGCCCACCGACAAGTAAGCTTAGTTGGCGCAGCGGTTAGAGTAGCCGCGCCCTTGCTACGAAATGAAAGTCCTGGTTCTAATCCACGCATGGGACGGACCTTCTCTTATTGACGGAAAAATATTTTTATTTATTTATTTATTTAACATTGACACTACAAAAACTTTATAAGCAAAATGAGTACGCAAAGAACACCGCCGGGCACAACCTCTCAAATATTTGATGGCGACAGCGACGGGGGCGACCATACATCTGTGCCTGCATCAATTAACGTAGCAAAAAGGTCTAGCAAACGCCCTGCCGTAAAGTCTCCTCCAATTGTGAATTTACTAGAAGGCGCGGAAGAAAGTACGAACACAGGGCTTCGCAACATAATTGAAGATGTATTACAGAGGGAAATGAGTAATTTACTGACTAAACGTAACGTCTCAATGGGCACTTTGCTTAACACCCAACTTAAATCAATCAAAGATAAAATACAAGACGTAAAAGAGTCAATGTCATTTATGAGTAGTCAGTATGAGGAAATTAACAGGGAGCTCAAGGCATCTTAAAATCAATACAGGAGTTACAAATAAGAGTGATAAACTTCAACCCACAATAAACGATATAAATTGTCGCATAAACCAAATAGAACAAGCAGCAAAATCTAATAATCTTGAGATAAAATGCATGCCGGAAAAGAAAAATGAAAGTTTAGCTGAATTAGTATCTCGGTTGGGCTCTATATATTTAGTAAAATTTTTGAAATAATTATTTTAGATCAGATGTTAAATTTCTTTAATATTAATAAATTGCTACGTAAAAATCAATTCGGTTTTACAAGGGGTCGCTCGACAACTGACGCTGGAGTTGAGCTTATTAAACATATTTTTTGTGCATGGGAGAATTCAGAGGATGCTTTGGGTATATTTTGTGACCTTTCCAAGGCCTTTGACTGTGTTCACTATGAGACATTAATCAGGAAGCTACAGTACTATTGTCTAGGCCAAATCTGAACATTTAAAACTTGCATTCAAAAGGCTCGGCGCGTTCATACGATGGTATGTAGGTCACCGCCTGACGTGTGGGCGAGTAATCGTTTTGATGGCTTGGGCCGGGACACTCGTTCGCCCGCGGCGGCCGTGTGCTGCTAGTCTGGAAGTTACGCTCAAATCTCTCGGTCGCATGGCGGCCGCCTCTGATTGCGTTGCCTTTTTCGTGCGTTTACGTGACAACGAGGCGTTTCGGGAGTTTTGAGTGATTAACTTCACTTCGATTACAATTAATTTGCGTCGATGAGTTGCTTGTGTGGCATTTTAATATCGTACGAAGACATTTTTCCTTTGTCGGTTAGAACGCTAAAAGCTTGTGATCCGAGAGGAGATCGCGTTCGTTTTCGATTATAAGTTTGTGCTAAGTGAACATGGGACGTTGAACATTGACAGACAGTTCTTAAGTTGTGCAGTGTGTCACTTGTTTTTAAGTTCGATTAACGTTGATATAGTTAAATTTGAAGTTAATTAAATGTTTAGTAAAATTGATAAACTAATATAGTGAAATTAAGGTAGAGAGTCTCAATTGGTGAACGCCCACTGGAGTGATCGCACATTGTGGAACAGAGCAGCGCATGTGGGTCTACTGTACGATTATATCGGTGACGTCAAGTTACATGTACACACTTTCTCACACCACTTTACATCCACTTACTTACCACCTGACTGTGCCTTGTGGTCGACCCTACCTCCGGAACTCGGTAAGTTTGTGTTTGCTTATCAGCCATTACATAATAATTGTCCGTAGGCTATTTGGGCCCGAACCCTCTGGTTGCCCGTCGAGTGGGTCACTCATGGGCCCTAGCCCAGTCGACTTCTGTCGGGGCAACTGAGGGCCGTAACAATTTTTGGTAGCAGAGCGTGGTTGATTGTTTCTCCAATCACGCCCGGCCGTAATATAAAAAATATTCTTTTTTTTTGTTTGTTAGCGGATCAGTGGTTAGAACCACACCCGTTAGGCTGCGCAAGCAGGAGTGTAGTATAGGGTTAAGTACGCGTCAGGTATTTCGGGTAGGTAGATTAAATTGCCTAAGGGTCGGTTGCCTGAGCAAGGCATCTTTGCTGACCGACTGTAGTGTGTACTTGCCGTGTAGTGTAATTTGCATTTAATTTAATTTAATAGTACTTTGTATTTAGTAGTGATGCCATCGCACAAGCTACCGGCGTTTCGCCTGCAGGCGGAGCTGCGCTGGGCAGCGAACGCACATACCTTGATAGGGCGACCCGATCGGGTCCATAGTTTAGGGAAGCGGCTCGAGCAGGCAGTAGAGGAGGCTTACACTGAGCTTGTGGCCTCGGATGTGGAACAGGGAGTCCTAGACTCCTTCCTCGCGGACTACGAGCAATTCTTTTTGCTCACGGACAACTTGATCAAGGCGGGGGCCAAGTATGATAATGAAACGCGTAAAGCTCGGCTGAGTGGCCTGCCCGAGTCCCCTCAGAAGCAGCCCACTCAGCCGGAGCTGTTGGGACGACTCCCAACTCTGGACCTGCCAAGGTTCTCCGCGGTCCTCTCCGACTGGCAGACCTTTGTTGGTATTTTTGATAGCCTAGTGGACGCCCGAGGGGCTTGACACCAAGCCAGAAGATGGCGTACCTCCTGGCCTCACTGGAGGGGGAGGCCCTGGGCGTCGTCGGCCATTTGAGATTGTCGGACGACGCGTACCAGACTGCCCGGGACCTCCTCGCCGGAAGGTACGCCAACGTCCGGCGAATCGCGGACAAATACGCTAGGCAGCTTCTAAACCTCCCGCTGCTTAGGGACAGGGCTAGACTACGTCCGGACATCGTAAATCCAGTCGTGGTGGCCTGTAATTCGTTGAGGCGGCTGGATTTACCGGTGGACGAATGGTCCTTCTTGTTGCCTGCCTCTCGATTTTCGGATACATTTTGAGGAGAAGTACGACGGGGACGGCACCTCCTATATTCCGCTCCTCAGGGACCTGCTGCGGTTCTTGGAGGAGCAGTGCCGGCAAAATTGAGAACGCGGCGGGCACCGTTGATGACCTACGGGTTGCCAACCGAGCCGTGCCCAGGGAGAGGCGGAATCCACCGGACAAGTCGTCGCCAACCCCCCTAAGGCCGAGCGGAGTTACCGCGAGAGGGCGCCGCCCCCTACCATCTTATAGCAGCCTAGCGGCCAGGGAGGCGCCCCCCTGCTCCTATTGTCGAGAATCCGATCACCGGGTGACGTTGAGCTCGAAGTTATTGGGTAACCCGGTCCCGTCGAGGCGAACTATCGCCAAGGAGCGCCGCTGGTACTACTCGTGCTTGGAAAAGCACCTCCAACGAGAATGCCTGCACCAGCGGCCCTGTCCGCACTGCCAGGGCATCTACCATGCCGTTTTGTGCCTGGGTGCGAACGGCGTCTCCTCTCGGGGCTCTGCATGGCCCTCAACTCCCACGGGAGAAGGCGCTAAGCCACGCCCTCTGTCAGGCGATGCTCGGCCCTCGCCTGCCGGCCACGGTGCACCTGGTTTTGAAGGGGGTCCCTCCCCCGACCATTTGGGGGATCGTTCCCCCAGGGGCGGGGGGTCCCCCCCCCCGCGTGTTGATAGGAACTTCAAGGCCACTCAGCGGTCAGCTAGACCCTTGTCACCCCCTTTAGCTGAGTGGCCGTGACTGGAGTACCACTCTACCCACTTTGGTCGGTACCGGTACTACGGGGTTCCTGCGACCTTGAATCTGTCCCGGGCCTCAGGGCCGAGGTTCCCCGAAGCTCCCCAGGTTGGCCCGATCGGTGATTTCCAACCACGGGTCATTGAGATGCCGCCGGAATGCCGCTTTCGGGACCCCCGGTTCGAGTGCCGGTCCAATGGAGGTAGCTCCAGCTAGGCAGCTGCCGCCCTAGCTCCCACCACGGCCGCCTCCACTGATCCTTTGAGCCGTCAACAGTCCACTTGTCAAACTGTTCTATTGCCGACGGCCTCAGTGAAGTTGTACAACCCGAGTGGCGACTGTTTAACAGTTCGCGCTCTATTGGATTAGGGTTCACAACGCTGTGTGGCCTCTACTTGGTTGGTGGGAAGACTAGGGCTTCCCTGGAGCTCTGAATCACGTCCAATGGTAGGTATCGGAGGTGCCGAATCTCCTGCTCCTAGGGGACAAGCGGAGTTAGTGTTTGACCCTGCCAGCGAACACCTTCACATTCTAGTTAAAGTAAATGTCCTCGATGACATTGTAGGTTTTTACCCTAATGTCCGTATAAATGACAGCGCGGTTCGTCGTGCGTCGGTTTTGAGAACGGCAGACTCTCAGTGGTCCCAACCTGGGCCTATAGATTTGTTGCTGGGGGCCAACGCGCTGGGGTTCATCTTGTTAGGCGAGATACGAGCCCTACAGCCCGATGGCTTGTCAGCCATGTCCACTGTATATGGGCATAGCTTCTTTGGACCGGTTCTGTGGTCTCCACCTCCTCAGATGGCCGACCTGCTCTCTGTTGTAGGCGTGACCCTTTCGGACGTTGTCCAGCGGTTCTGGGAAATTGAGGAGCCACCACACGCGGCTCGAGTCAACCCTCTGGACCGTGAGTGCGAGTTGTTCTACCAGATCAATACCGGCCATCGTGTCGACGGTCGTTTTGTCACTCGCTCACCCTTTCTTGACTCACGGTCCCCTTTGGGCCAATCTCGTACCCTGGCCGAAAAGAGGTTGCTTTCCAAGGAGCGCCATATGCGGCGCGACCCAGCCTTTCACGACAAATATATCGAGTTCATGCGCGAGTATCAAGAGCTGGGTCACATGTCACCGTCCACTTTAGACTGGCGGTCACAGGAGCACTACTTTTTCCCTCATCATGCGGTCTTGAGGACCCCTGGGAGTAAGATTCGGGTAGTTTTTGACGGCTTCGCCCCCTCGTCAAATGGTGTGTCCCTGAACTAGTGTCTCCACTCTGGTCCTAAATTGATCAAGGACATATCCGACATTTTGACCCACATCCGTCGGCACCAAGTAGTTTTTGTAGCCGACATTTGGATGATGTATCGATCGATAATCAGTGGTCCATCGTGATGACCGTCGATATCAGCTGATATTGTGGCGCGAGAAGCCCAGCAATCCGATACAGGTGTTTGAGTTGAACACCACCAACTATGGACTCCGGTCCAGCCCGTATATCGCCATGGGAACCCTCTTCGAACTCGCTGAGAGAGAGCGTCTAAAATACGCTCGGGGAGCTTCCATTTTGGAGACTTCGGTCTACATGGACGACATTTGCACGGGCGCCTCTACCGTCGAGGAGGCTCTTGTATTGCGAGACGAATTGATTGCCATCCTGAAGTCCGGAGGTTATGAGTTGCGCAAATGGTTGTCGAACTCCCCTCATATTTTGAAGGATCTCCCAGGAGAGGATCAACCAGACCTTCATCTATTCGAGCAACCTGAAAATTCTAATTTGTTGACTGTGCTGGGCATTCAATATCAGCCTGTTCAGGATACTTTCACGTGTCGAGTCAAACTCGATCCTAAAGCATGGACCAAGCGCTCCATGCTGTCTGCAGTAGCCCGCACCTTCGATCCTAATGAATAGATCATTCGGTCATTTTTTTGGCTAAGTGCTTTCTTCAAAAGCTCTGGATATCCGGGTTGGGTTGGGACGAGCCTATTAGCGGTGCTCTCTTGCGAAAGTGGCTCTCCATTGTGTCCTCCCTTCCGGACATCAACCGGGTCTCCATGCCAAGGTGCTTCCTCCCTCCAGGGAAATGCAGGGCTACCCAACATGGATTTTGCGACGCCTCTGAGAAAGGCTATGCTGCTGTCATATATTTGAGGACTGTGAGCTCTTCTGGCCATACTTCTGTCCATTTCGTACTTGCTAAAAGCAAGGTTGCTCCCATTAGGTCCCGCTTAACTATCCCTAAATTGGAGCTGTCCGGAGCCGCTCTTCTCATGCGACTCCTCAACCACGTTCACTCGTCTTTGAAGTCTGTAATCGACATTACGGACGCTTGGTCAGACAGTGAGATAGTACTTTGTTGGCTCAGAGCTGCACCTCACAATCTTGAGGACTTTGTGGCGAACCGCGTGTCTCAAATCCAGAATTCTGGGACGTTTCTAAACTGGAGACATGTCCCAGGGAATTTGAATCCCGCAGACTGCTCTTCTCGCGGCTGTGAAGCCCCCTCTTTGGTTGACCACCCGCTTTGGTAGGGTCCCAGTTGGTTGACTGAGTCTCAGTCATTCTGGCCCCAGAATAAATACTCCGAACCGATTGAATTGCCTGGCCTACGAGCCCGAATAGGAGTGGGAAAGGATAAGCCCACTCGGGATTTCTCACTGCTAGAACGGTACAGCTCTCTCGATAAGCTCTTAGGAGTGACTGCTTGGTTGCGTTGATTTGTCCGCAATTCGAGAGACCCGTCCAACCGAATCTCTGATTCCGTTTTGTCCCCTAGCGAGCGTCGCGAAGCTTTGATGCATTGGACCCGTATGGTCCAAGCGGAGCATTTTAAGCCCGTGATTGAAACCTTGAAGCGGGGCTCCGTTGTCTAGGGCGCTCTGGCCCGTCTGAACCTGTTCCTGGACGACGCTGGTATGCGGCGCGTTGGCGGACGTTTGAAAAATTCTCAACTGCCGTACGGGGCTCGACACCCGTTACTGCTCCCTAAGGACGGCGCCTCGGCGTTCGGTTGCTGGTAACTCACCATCATGTTAAGAATGCCCACGCTGGGTGTAACGCTCTTTCAGCTATTTTGCAGTGGGAGTTTTGGATTTTGGTTGGCCGACGCACCATTCGGAGCGTCATATTTAAGTGCATACCTTGTTATAAACTGAAGGCCACCATATCGCAGCCTATGATGGGTGACTTACCACCCGACCGCATCAGGGCCATCCGACCATTCGCTGGAGTTGGAACAGACTTTGCTGACCCCTTCCTCGTCAAGTCCTCCAACCTTCGTAACGCGCGTTCACATAAGGCCTATCTGTGCGTTTTTGTGTCTCTCCACTAAGGTCGTTCACTTAGAACTTGTAAGTGCCCTCAGCACTAAAGCCTTTGTGGCCACGCTGGGCCGCTTCGTATCGCGTCGCGGTTTGCCGGACCTGATCCGGTCTGATTGCGGAACAAATTATAAGGGCACGGATAGATATTTGAAAGAGGTCGTCGAATTTCTGTCCAGCAACAGGACTTATTTAGGTACTGCGATGTATCTAGGGCATGATGTAGGTAGGGCATCCAGTAGAAATTCGACCCTCCGGCTTGCCCACACTGGGGCGGTATTTTTGAGGCGGTGGTTAAGGTTGCAAAAACGCATCTCCGTCGCGTTATTGGCGAAACTATTTTGACATTTGAGGAGCTTGCCACTGTATTCTGTAAAATTGTGACGGTACTCAACTCTCGGCCCCTCTGTCTCCTCTCGCTCGATCCGAATGATTTGGAGGTTCTAACCCCGTGCCACTTCCTGATTGGCCAGCCGCTTAAAGCCCTGCCCGAGTACCCCTTCAGGGAAATAAACTCTTCGCGGTTGAGCAGATTTGACCTGCTGCAACAGATGACTCAGAGTTTTTGGCAACGATGGTCTCTGGAGTACCTACATCTTTTGCAGCAGCGCGTTAAGTGGTCTGACAAGACGAATCCTCCTCGGGTTGGAGACCTCGTGTTAGTTAAAGAACCCAACGCTTTGGCTTTGTACTGGCGCCGTGGGCGCATTGTTAAGTTGTCGTATGGATCGGATGGGGTCCCTAGGGTAACCGAGGTTTTGGTTGGAGATTCAATCTTGCAACGTGCCGTCGCGACCCTATCCCGTTTACCATATTCGCGGACATAAGTCCTTATGACCGGGAAGGGGGTTTGTTTAGGCCAAATCTTAACATTTAAAACTTGCATTCAAAACGCTCGGCGCGTTCATCCGATGATATGAAAGTCACCGCCTGACGTGTGAGCAAGTAACCGGTTTGACAGCTTGGCCCGGGACACTCGTTCCCCAGCGGCGGCCGTGTGCTGCTACTCTGGAAGTTACGCTCGAATCGCTCGGTCATGGGGCGGCCGCCTCTGATTGCGTTGTCTTTTTCATACGTTTACGTGACAACGAGGCGTTTTGGGAGTTTTGAGTGATTAACTTAACTTCGATTGCCATTAATTTGCGTCGACGAGTTGCTTGTGTGTCATTTTAATATCGTACGAAGACATTTTCCCTTGTCTGTTAGAACACTAAAAATTTGTAATCCGAGAGGAGATCGCGTTCGTTTTCCATTATAAGTTTGTGCTAAGTGAACATGGGACATTGAACATTGACAGACAGTTCTTAAGTTGTACAGAGTGTCACTTGTTTTCAAGTTCGATTAACGTTGATATAGTTAAATTTGAAGTTAATTAAATGTATAGTAAAATTGATGAACTAATAAAGTGAAATAAAGGCCGAAAGTCTCAACTGGTGAACGCCCACTGGAGTGATCGCACATTGTGGAACAGAGCAGCGCATGTGGGTCTACTGTCCGATTATATCGGTGACGTCAGGTTTCATGTACACACTTTCTTACACCACTTTACATCCACTTACTTACCACCTGACTGTGCTTTGTGGTCAACCCTACCTCCAGAACTCGGTAAGATTGTGTTTGCTTATCAGCCATTACATAATAATTATCCATAGGCCATTTGGGCCCTAACCCTCTGGTACCCCGTCGAGTGGGTTACTCATGGGCCCTAGCCCAGTCGACTTCTGTCGGGGCAACTGAGGGCCGTAACAACTATGGTAACAAGAACACAGCGCTTAAACTTATTATTTTATATTTAAGTAATAGAAAGCAGAAGGTTATTATCAATGGTAAAAGTTCTTCCAGGTCACCTGTACTAGTGGGTGTCCGTCAGGGCTTGATTCTCGGCCCATTCCTGTTTCTGGTGTATATTAATGACTTACCTCACCTTGTAGGGGATAGGCATGATATAGTATTATTTGCTGATGATACTTCCTTGATATTTAAACTTAAACGTCAATCATTTAAATGTGACGAAGTGAATAATGCTATATCAAAATTATTGCATTGGTTTAACGTTAATAATCTGCATTTGAAAGAATGTTAAAAATTTGAATACCAATGTGTTTTTAAATGGGGAGGAATTGAGCCCTGTTGTATCCACTGTTTTTCTTAGCATCAATATATCCAAAATATAATATAATACAATAAATCCAAATCCCCATATATCCAAATTAGCAAGCAGACTAAGTTCTGCAGCCTATGCTTTAAAAAAGATTAGAAGTCTCACTAGTGTCGAGACAACTAGATTAGTTTATTTCAGTTATTTCCATAGCATAATGTCTTATGGGATTTTGCTATTGGGAAATGCGGTTGATTCAGAAACTATTTTTGTTTTACAGAAGAGGGCCATTAGAGCTATATACAGTCTAAAACCGAGAGTCTTTTAGAGATAAATTTAAAGAAATAAATAAATTAACTTTGGCCTCTCAGTATATTTACGAAAATTTAATGTATGTTCACAAAAACAAAGATAGTTTTAGTAAAATAAGTGATATACATTCTGTAAACACTAGGAACAAACACAAGCTAGTGATGCCAGTATCTTGATTCCATAGAGTCAGTAATTAATTCTTGGGGCAATGTATACGCTATACAACAAGGTCCCGGAAAGTGTACAGGTTCTTTCTATTACCAAGTTTAAATGTTTTATTAAGCTGAAACTGTATAAAAATGGTTGTTTAGGCCCGAAAATGGTTTTTGAGACGGCATCCAATCTCCTTCGACTTAGTTTATCACTTGACGGTGTGAGGTGAGGTAAACGCCGCCGAGGAGGGGGGGGGGGCGTGCCGCTTGCAGTCGCTCGACACGCGGATTGAAAACAGTAGCTTGAATGCAGCGGTGCCGTCGCAACGTAACGTATTTCTGGTGACCGTGGCAACGATTTCGTGTGACCAGTTTTTGTTTTATGGTCTAGATTTTCAGTATTTGTGCGCGTTAATTCGGTACTTAAATTGTGTTTCGTGAAGACCGCCTAGGATTAGGTTGTCTAAGTATTGCAGTGAGTCTACTCGGGCCGCATGATCACTGCCTTAGAAGCTCGCATTCGGTTCTCGAAATAATTTGTTGCTGAGTGAACGGAAGTGAACTTTGACCCACCATTCATCAGTCGTGCCGCGTGTTACGTTTTTGATTATAATTAACGGGATTTAGTTGAGTTTTGAAGTTAGTTAAATGTACAATAAAGTTTCTAGACTGACATAGTAAATTGAAGAGAGAATCATTGTGAGAAACTACCGGTTATAAAGGACGCGTGTGGAATTATAACGTGCCTCTCAGTTTTGCGTTGTTTTTTTTGTTTGTTTTACGTGTCAACGACGCTGAATTTTGAGTTTGAGCGATTAATTAACGTCGTTACAATTAATTAGCGTCAAGTGGTATAATGGTTGCATGCATAAGTGCATTCTGACAATATTAATTTGCGTCAACGAGTTGCTTTGTGCCATTTGATTTAACTCGGAGATATTTTCCTGTGTCGGTTAAAATCGCTAAACTTTGTGACCCGCGAGAACCAGCGTTCGTATTAGATTATAGATTTGTGCGATTGGACGCTAGACTTTGAGTGACACCGAGTGACGCCGCTGGAGTGATACCACATAGGGTGGCGGTGCTGGAGTCAGGGTTGCTGCTGATTAAAAAGGGCTTATTCAGGTTAAACATATATACGCTTCTCACACACTACTTACATTCACTACACTTAACGCCTGAACGAGCCTTGTGGTCCTTCTTCGCTTCTCAACCAGGTAAGTCGCATTAAGTACCTAATCTATATATATCTTAAATATCCATAGGCATTTGAGCCCCACACTTAGTTGTCCGTCGAATCTACAGCTGTATGGGCCCCTGTATAGTCGACCTTAGTCTGGGCAACTAGATGCGTGTACATTTTTGGTAGCAGAGCGTGGTTTATTGGTCTCCAATTACCCTCTGCCGTGTTAGAAAAATAAAAATATTCCTTTTTCTTCCTTTTTTTTTGTTTTTTTTCTGTTTGTTAGGGCTAGGTACTTACGCGTAAGGTCATTTGAGTAGGTAGATAATGTTATCACGTAATCGGATAATTATCGTTATCGTATAATTATAGTAGATTAATTGTCGAAGGATCGGTCGCTTCAGCGAGGCATCTTTTCTGACCGACTGTAGTGCGTACTTGCCGTGTAGTGTAATTTGTATTTAATTTAATAAATAGTAATTTGTATTTGTGTAATTTGTATTTAACTCGATTTGATCGTAATTGTATTTGTTATTTGTTAATTGAATTTTATTTCGGCCGCGTAGTTTATTGTATTTATTAGTGATGCCGTCGCACAAGCAATCGGCGCTTCGCCTGCAGGCGGAGCTGTGCTGGGCCCATATTTTGATAGGTCGATCTGATCGGGTTCATAGTTTAGGAAAGCGGCTCGAGCAGGTCGATGCCCGAAGGGCTGTAGTGGAGGAGGCTTGCACAGAGCTTTTGGCCTCGGATGTGGAACAGGAAGTCCTAGACTCCTGTCGAGGCGAGGGCCAAGTATGCTAAGGAAGCGCGTGAAGCTCTGATGAGTGGCCTGCCCGAGTCCCCTCGGAAGCAGCCTACACAGCCGGAGCTATAAGGACGACTCTCGACTCTGGATCTGCCAAGATTCTCCGGGGTCCTCTCCGACTGGATGACCTTTGTAGGGTTTTTTGATAGCCTAGTGGACGCCCGGAGGGATTTGACACCAAGCCAGAAGATGGCGTACCTCCTAGCCTCACTGGAGGGGGAGGCCCTGGGCGTCGTCGGCCATTTGAGATAGTCGGACGACACTTACCAGACTGCTCGGGACCTACTCGCCGGAAGATACGCCAACGTCCGGCGAATGGTGGACGAATACGTCAGGCAGCTTCTAAGCCTCCCACCGCTTAGAGACCGGGCCAAGCTACGTCCGTACCTCTTGAATCCAGTCTTGGTGGCCTGTAATGCGTTGTAGCGGCTGGATTTGCCGGTGGATGAATGGTCCTCCTTGTTGCTCGACATCGTGCTGTCCCGCCTGCCTCTCGACCTTAGGATATATTTTGAGGAGAGGTATGGCGGGGACGGCGCCTCCTATATTCCGCCCTTTAGTGATCTGCTGCGGTTCTTGGAGGAGCAGTGCCGGCAGATAGAGCACGCGGCGGGCACCGTTGACGACTTACAAGCTGTGTCCAGTGAGAGGTGGGATCCACTGGGCAAGTCGTCGTCAACCCCCCTAAAGCCGATCGGAGCTTCCGCGGGAGGGCGCCGCTCCCTACCATCTTGCAGTGGCCTAGTGGCCAGGGAGGCGCCCCCCTGTTCCTATTGCCGAGCCTCCGATCACCGGGTGACGTCGCGCCCGAAGTTATTAGGTAAGCTGGTTCCGGCTAGGCGAACTATCGCCACTGGTGCTGCTCTTGTTTGGAAGGGCACCTCCAGCAAGGGACCCCGAACCAGTCGGGTTGTTGTTTCCCAGGGGGAGGGGGTGGTCGTCGCCCCCCGATTGTGTGTTGAGAGGGACTTCACAGCCACTCAGCGGTCAGCTAGACCCTTCCCACTAACGTTAGCTGAGTGGCCGCGGCTGGGGTACCACCGTCCCCCCTTTGATGCAGGCAGCCCCAGCTAGGTAGCTGCCGCCCTAGCTCCACTACGGCCGCCTCCGCTAATTCTTTGAGCCGTCAACAGCTCACTTGTCAAACTATTCTATTGCCGACGGCCTCAGTGATGGTGTACAACCCGAGTGTCGATCGTTTTACGGTACGCGCTCTATTGGATTCGGGTTCACAACATGGTGTGGCCTCCATTTGGTTGTTGGGAAGACTAGGGCTCTCCTGGAGCGTTGAATCACGCGGTCAAGGACTATTAGATTTGGTTTTGGTCGAGCACTTAATTAATGATGCTTTAAATTAAAAATAAAATGCTTTTGGGTTTTCCACGAAATGTTTCATATTTGTGGCGGTTGTGATTAAGAAGGCGAATTTAATGTGCTCTTTGAATACTTGTACATATGTTTTTGTAATAGTATTTGATCATTGTTTGTTTTGTTGAAAAGAAAATTGAAATTGAATGATGTGCTCTTCGAATGCGTGTGCATATGTTTTTGTAAATGTATTTGATCATTGTGTTTGCTTTGTTAAATTGAAATTGAAATTGAATAACCTCATTTGTGCCGAAGGGTATAAGAGTCATTCCTTTCTATGTTTTCACATTTTTGTTGGCACTGTCGAAGATATTTATTTGGAAAGAGAAATAGGGCTGTCTCTTACGTTTATTGTTTTGTTTAATTTGTCTGTTTGATCGATGCGCATCGGTAAATTAATTTGTTTGAATTAATTCTGTAGTTAAACATTTATGCTTTTGAAACTTGGTTGAAATATGAACATTTTAGACTACATGTCTAAAAAGGCTAGCTAGTTGGGAGATTATCAGATTGAAATCAGTAAATGGTTATATGGTAGATGGCTTGGTTATGCCTACTTGCTTGAAAAATCATACTAAGGACTATCTGTGCGTTTCGTTTGGCTCTCCACAGACGCCGTTTATTTGGAAGTTGTGGGTGCTCTCTGCACTGAAGCTTAGGTGGCCACGTTGAGCCGCTTCGTACCGCGTCGCTGTTTGTAGACCTGATCCGGTCGGATTGCGGAACGAATCATAGTGGCACAGATGGGTGTTTGAAAGAGGTCGTCGGACTTCTGTCCAGTAACAGGACTTATTTAGGTCCTGCGATGTCCAGGAAGGGCATCCAGTGGAGGTTCGACCCTCCGGCTTGCCCATATTGGGGCAGTATTTTTGAGGCGGTGGTTAAGGTTGCAAGATCTGATGGGGTGCCTAAGGTGGCCTGGTTTCCGTTGTAGATTCGGTCTTGCAACGTGCCGTCGCGACCCTGTCCCGCTTGCCGGTTTTTTTTTAGGCCCAAAAATGGTCATTTGACACGGCATGCAATATTGTTAGGTGTCACGCGCGTCGCGAGGAGGGGGCATCGGTATGCAGCTTCCCGGCGTTTGGCGCTCTTGGGCGAAAACAGTAGCTTGAATGCAGCGGTGCCGTAGCAACGTAATGTATTTGTGGTGACCGTGGCAGTGATTTCGTGCGACCAGTTTTGGTTTATGGTCTAGATTTTCAGTATTTGTGCGCGTTACTTTGCTACTTAAATCGGTTCTCGAAATAATTTCTTGCTGAGCGAACGAAATTGAACTTTGACCCACCATTCATCAGTCGTACCGCGTGTTATGTTTTTGATTATAATTAACGGGATTTAGTTGAGTTTTCAAGTTAGTTAAATGTACAATAGAGTTGATAGACTGACTTAGTCATTGTGAGGAACTACCGGTTGTAAAGGACGCGTGTGGAATTATAACGTCGATTTAAGTGCTTTTCATTTTTGCGTTGTTTTTTTTTTTGTTTGTTTTACGTGTCAACGAGGCTAAATTTTGAGTTTGAGCGATTAATTAACGTCGTAACAATTAATTAGTGTCAAGTGGTATAGTGGTTGCATGCATAAGTGCATTCTGACAATATTAATTCGCGTCGAGTTGCTTTGTGCCATTTGATTTAACTCGGAGATATTTTCCTGTGTCGGTTAAAATCGCTAAACTTTGTGACCCGCGAGAACCAGCGTTCGTATTAGATTATAGATTTGTGCTAATGGATGCTAGACTTTGAGTGACACCGAGTGACGCCGCTGGAGTGATACCACATAGGGTGGCGGTGCTGGAGTCACGGTTGCTGCTGATTAAAATGGGCTTATTCAGGTTAAACATATATACACTTCTCACACACTACTTACATTCACTACACTTAACGCCTGAACGAGCCTTGTTGTCCTTCTTCGCTTCTGAACCAGGTAAGTCGCATTAAGTACCTAATTATATATATTAAATATCCATAGGCATTTGAGCCCCACACTTAGTTGTCCGTCGAATCTACAGCTGTATGGGCCCCTGTATAGTCGACCTTAGTCTGGGCAACTAGGTTCGTGTACAGTAGTTTTATTCAATGAAAAGTATATACGACAGAGAAAGACGCAACAATTATTTTTGCGTCTTTCCCAGTCGTAATTCATTACAAGTAATATAGGTATATAGTCATAAGAAAAAAATAAATGAGTTTAGTTTACCTGAGAGATACTAAAGGAGCTACGTGCGTGATATTATTTGCCCTATATCCCTGATCTGTTACAGTCTAATTTTTTATTTTAGATAGACGGCGCTGCGTACATTTCAAATCACGCATGAAAAAACCACGCTCAATTACTTGAAACGTCTTCTTTCTTATTACAGCCCGTAAAAGTTCACTACTTAACACCTTAAACGTTGTTATTGTTTACAAATGATTTTTGTGATGCTAATGGTATACACGAATGCGTGATCTTCGGAGTAGAATAAGTTGTTTTTAATTTGGATTTTTCATCACGTGTAATGTACGCAGCGTTCCGTTTTTGTTTTTTTGGTTGGTCTGAGATTACAAACATTTGCTTATAATAAATGTTTAACAAGATGTTTCTAAAGTACTCAAATACCTTGATCCGGACCACAGAGCGCTCTAGAACGGAAGCTTTGTGAAATTTAATGGATATCTGTCCCTTAGGGCGTCTAGAAGGGAAGTACAAGTATGTTAAAAGTACTTTAATTACGGGAAAAGTTGAAAATCAGTACATTATATATGTATATTATCAACTTAAGATTAATAATTATAAAATTTAGCATCAACTGCTTTTTTGAAGTTAGTTGCAGGTGACCATAGACTGCAGTAGCCATCAGATGAACTGTACGTTTGTTTGTCACTTTATAAAAAAATGTTTTAGTATTTATTCATGTTATTTAATTACGAAAGAGGACAAAAAAACAGACAAGTGGCAGTAGGACTAGTGCCCTGAGGGTTCTGTTCTTCTGAATAAACTTAATGATGCATGAAGGTATTTCATCGAGCTCGAGAATTATAGTTAAGATAAAAACCGAATATTTCTCTAACGAAAAGGCAAGTTGATTTTGAAGGACATACTTATCTTTGAAATGGAAAAAATGTTCTGTCATACATCAGTCTAGAACACGGTCGATGCTCCAGCTGTAAACGTAATGTTGTGATCGCAAAAAAGCATTTTTTTAAAAGATCGAAGGATTTGGAACATTAATCAATGTTATTTGATTGATCACTGTTACCACTGTCATCGCCAATCAAAAAAATCTTATTTCCAAGTTTGCAACAACAATGTTGCTGACAATTTTTAAATGTAATATTTATGTAACTATGACCTTTAAATATTTCTATTATATTTATTTCTTTTCAATTAATGATTTTAAAAATTCTGTTTGTGAGTTTTTGTTTCTTGACTCTTCTTCTCACAATATTTTCGCCCAGTAGGGGACTTGTTGAAGCGATGACATAGCACTTTCAAAAGGTGCTTGTAAAATCCATTTCTGAATAAAAATAATATCTGACTTTGACTTTGACTATGATTATTATGAAAAATAGTTAAGATGGTATGGGCAAAACTCCCGATATCATCCACACATCTGGATGCTTGGCGGTCCACCAATGTACGTTTCACTAGGAGTTTTCTTTTCTTCCGCGTACGACCTCTTTGTGGAATAATTTACCACTGGCTATTTTTCCGGACCGAAACGACTTAGGGACCTTCAAGAAAAGAGCTTACTCCTCTTTAAAATTTCGGTAACGCACCTGCAAGTCCACTGATGTTACAGTTGTTCATGGGCGGCGGAAGTCACTTACCATCAGGTGAGCCGTATGCTTGTTTGCCCCCACACCTATAAAAAAATTTCTTCCTCGCATGAATTCTTTGTAGAATGAGTACATCCACGACTTTTTCTTATGGGGAAGTCAATTAGTTGGAAAATGTAAAGGTTAATGTTTCATTCTGTACTATTAGGTTATATTTTATATTCCATTATCCATTTCCCATTCAGTACCGCCTATAAAAGTCTACTGCTGAACATGGGCCTCCCTCATAGATTGCTTAATGGTATTTTAACATATTCGCCACGCTTGGCAAACGAATTGGCAACCGCAGTTTTTTATTATTTTAAGGTGTTATCAGGAAGATGCTCCTGCCCATCTCCTGTTTAATTTTCCCTCTGTCGCCTCCTACCACACCCTCGGGACGGTATGGTGTTTTTTTTTTATAGAATTAGGGTGACAAACGAGCACACAGTCCACCTGATGGTAAGTAGTTGCTGTGGCCCGTAGACATCTACATCTATCCTCGATTACGAATCAAAATGCAGATGCGTTGTCACCCGTGAGGTCTAAGATGGAATTTCTCGTTTCCAATAAAAAGGGTCTCCGGTTCTCTACACTCACCATACGAAACACAGCAGCATTAAGCTGCTATTTTACGTTGGTATTTTACACTGTGGTGGATACTCTTACACTGCCACTACACGGGAAATATTTTTTTTATTTATTAGATTAAAAATAAATAAACGAAACCACAGATATTCATAAAAGTAGGTAAATTAAAAAAAAAAGAGTTAAAAATGTGCAAAAAATTATAGAGCAAACCACTGAGGTATTGTTTTGTGTATATACTCGTATTACTCTGGAAACTGATAAACTTTTATTTAAAACTAACTTCTCAATTAAATAACATTGTGTAACAATAAACTTCAAGATGAAGAGAAGAGATGTAAGAGATGGCTCACAGAAGTTCACTTGACAGTCTTAGAGAGAGAACAGAACGCACGGGAACTTAAAGAAAGGCGAACTATTTTCTCGCCAATTCTGCCGATGTGCTGATTTCGAGGGACCTGGAGACGGAACCATAATAATTTTTAACAGTGCTGGTGTTTGCTTCCTGGGACGTCAAAGCGTCAGCCCAGGGCTATTAACATCCCTAGTTATGTCGTAATGCAATTTTAGAGGAGCAACCAAACCATGGCTGGGATATGCCTCCGATTGGCACCACAAATAATGGAATAAAAAGTTCCATTATCTGAGGTATCACATCAGCGATAGAATCAGCAACAACTTTAGGATTATTCGTCAATCCATACATATTAAGTCTTCAAACTTCATGATTACTAAGTTTGTTGCATTTTCTTATCTGAACCCTAGAGCACTATATGTTATCTATAGAGGAAATTACGTGAAACAAGTTTTCTCTACAACATTGCGCATTTTCGATAAGGTCTCAAGGGATTGTTTGCGGCGCACTCTACAAAACCTTTTGCAGTAATAATGATTGTAAACTGCTAAGTGTGAGTGCGTGAGTAACATTCTGCAACTTGATACGTTTGAATATGGAACTGAGGGCATAATACTTATGTAACTTACGTTTCTAATATTTTGTTCTGAAATGTTACAAGCTGCCTATATTGAGAGCGTAACTACAATATTGTTAATGATTTTACGATATTTCCCCATTCAAGTAATTTTGTATGTAACCCTTAGAATACCTGCAGCTATGTGGACCTCTGCTATAAGCTTCAGAAGCCACTAACCTTCAAGTGGACCGTAAGTTCGTTTTGTACTTGAACTTATTTTAAAAATAAAACAACAACAAATCGAACTGTATGGAAGATCGAGTGGTCTCCAACCGACGGTGGTATAACTAAATGCTAACGAAAAGCGACCTCAAACTGTTAATGCATGTACTACGATCTCTTTCCTGGTATTAGGAGAAAGACCCATCTTGATTTAATATCCTAATTACGTTAAGTTAATAATTAAGCCTTTTAATATTCATACTCATTATTTGTCTCCAAATACGTTAAACATAACTTTGAAATTAAGGAATCAATGAATAAATAAATTTTTCTATTTCTCCTTATTTGTAAACTTTTTTATTTAAACATAAATGTATTATTAACTTTTTGCAAATAAATGTACATTATTTTACAGTTTCATAATGCAAAAAAATCTACTTTAAACCTAATTCCTCAAAAATATTCAAAACTTACGCTTTTACGAAATTAAAGCTATCTATCAGTCTATCTTCAAATCTAGGGATTACACTAGGCTCCATTTATTTTCTTTTTTATCGCGTCCAAGTCAATCATCGAATCGAGGATTAAAAAATGAAATTGACGAGGATATAAAATAGTGGAACTAGAAATACACACAGAAAGAAGATTCCCAAAAGATCAACCATTAACGGCGCATCATACCGGCGACCAATTGATGCCATAAAAAAACTGTGGTATGTTATTAGTTATTTTGTATATAAAAATTGTGAGCTTTTTCCGAGAGGGAAAAGATAAATTAATATGGAGCCGACTGTTGTAAAGGATCTCGAGTGGGGGAAAGATACTAGAGTTTTGAAAAGCCTCAAACTGGGAAGCTCAATGTTGGAGGACATCCCTAGATGGAGTTATAACCTGATGAAACATGCAGGAATTGGATGACTGCAAATAGCAAGAGTGTTTTAATGGTGCACTTTGATGTGCTGTAATGGTGATGTAAAACTGATACAAGTGGAATAAAATTTAACAGTCTTTCACACCTTGGGCCATGTTTTTTTTCTGGAATAAAGGTGACAAACAAACCCACACAGTCCACCTGGAGGTAAGTGGGTGTTGTGGGCCATAGATATCTGTCATTTATTAGGAATCAAAATGCAGATGCGTTGTCGCCTCTCAGAACTAAAATGGAATGGATCATATCCAGTAAAAGGGGTCTTTTCTACACTCTACATACGAAACACAACAGCATCGAGGTGCTATTTCACGCTAGTTTTATGTGAGAGCGTGGTCCTTCTCTGGTCAATCCGAACCATTCGTACTACCATAACATAGCTGCAGCATGGCTCTACCATGAAAGGATTAATCAATTCTATAAAGAAAAAAAATAGATATAATTTGGAAAATCCACGAACAAAAAAGTGCACGCATCATCAATTATCAAAATAAATCGATTACACAGAGTATAAAATCGATTACACATAGTATAAAATTATCGATTAAGACGCATTTTTTCGTCACGTACAAAACTTGAAAACCACCGCTGGGGCTGTAATGATAATTTTCTCTATGTTAGCTTGTTTGTAAACTTGTGGCACTGCAACATCTTTTGCATAGTAATAGTTTACTACAGAATACGACAGATCTAGTTCTCGGTCTATTCTTAAATATTGAATTAAGAATACAAGAAACGCTTTTAGCATTACTAATACTCTTGTTAATAACTCCGAGTAAAATTAAAACGCTTGTGTTAAAAGTGGTTCACAACAATATTCGAATGACGGATTCGAAACCATTAGAGGCCTTTCGCCTCAGATAAAATTGTATTAAGAATAGTAGTTTAACTTAATGATGCAAGAAGGGATTTCATCGAGCTCGAAAATTATAGTTAAGATAAAAACCGAATATTTCTCTAACGAAAACACAAGTTGATTTTGAAGGACATACTTATCTTTGAAATGGAAAAAAATGTTCTGTCATACATCAGTCTAGAACACGGTCGATGCTCCAGCTGTAAACGTAATGTTGTGATCGCAAAAAAGCATTTTTTTAAAAGATCGAAAGATTTGGAACATTAATCAATGTTATTTGATTGATCACTGTAACCACTGTCATCGCCAATCAAAAAAATCTTATTTCCAAGTTTGCAACAACAATGTTGCTGACAATTTTTAAATGTAATATTTATGTAACTATGACCTTTTAATATTTATATTATATTTATTTCTTTTAAATTCATGATTTTAAAATTTCTGTTTCTTGCCTCTTATTCTTACAATATTTTCCCCCAGTAGGGGACTTGTTGAAGCGATGACATAGCACTTTCAGAAGGTACTTGTAAAATCCATTTCTGAATAAAAATAATATCTGACTTTGACTTTGACTATGATTATTATGAAATATAGATAAGATAGTTTCGGCAAAACTCCCGATATCATCCACACCATCTGGATGCTTGGCGGTCCACCACTGTCCGTTTCACTAGGAGTTTTCTTCCGCGTACGACCTCTCTGTGGAATAATTTACCACTGGCTATTTTCCGGACCGATACGACTTAGGGACCTTCAAGAAAAGAGCTTACTCCTCTTTAAAATGTCGGTAACGGACTGGTGTTACAGTTGTTCATGGGCGGCGGAAGTCACTTACCATCAGGTGAGCCGTATGCTCGTTTGCCTCCACACCTATAAAAAAATTTCTTCCTCGCATGAATTCTTTGTAGAATGAGTACATCCACGACTTTTTCTTACGGGGAAGTCAATTAGTTGGAAAATGTAAAGGTTAATGTTTCATTCTGTACTATTAGGTTATATTTTATATTCCATTATCCATTTCCCATTCAGTACCGCCTATAAAAGTCTACTGCTGTACATGGGCTCCCCTCATACATTGCTTAATGGTATTTTAACATATTCGCCACGCTTGGCAATCGAATTGGAAACCGCAGTTTTTTATTATTTTGAGGTGTTCATGTGTGCATCAGGAAGATGCTCCTGCCCATCTCCTGTTTAATTTTCCCTCTGTCGCCTCCTACCACACCCTCGGGACGGCATGGTATTTTTTTTATAGAATTAGGGTGACAAACGAGCACACAGTCCACCTGATGGTAAGTAGTTACTGTGGCCCGTAGACATCTACATCTATCCTCGATTACGAATCAAAATGCAGATGCGTTATCACCCGTGAGGTCTAAGATGGAATGCCTCGTTTCCAGTAAAAAGGGTTTCCGGTTCTCTACACTCACCATACGAAACACAGCAGCATTAAGCTGCTATTTTACGCTGGTATTTTACGCTGTGGTGGATACTCTTACACTGCCACTACACGGTAAATATTTTTTTATTTATTAGATTAAAAATAAATAAATCAAACCACAGATATTCATAATAGTAGAGAAATTAAAAAAAAGAGTTAAAAATGTGCAAAAAATTATAGAGCAAACCACTGAGGTATTGTTTTGTGTATATACTCGTATTACTCTGGAAAGTGATAAACTTTTATTTAAAACTAACTTCTCAATTAAATAACATTGTTTAACAAAAAACTTCAATTGTGTCAACTAGCGACATCTGCTAAGCGGAAGATTCATTCAGATCATTGGCTACCACCAAAGATTTAAAAGATTTATCCGGACCGATACAACTTAGGGACCTTCACGAAAAGAGCCTATTTCTTTTTTTAAATTCTGAGATTCCCCTCGTGTTGCAGTATTCCATGGGCGGCGATAGAGACTTAACATCAGTTGAACAACGTGCTTGTTTGCCCTCTCTCCTATCCTGTAAGATACTGAGTATATTTCGTAACAGTTATGTTTTAATTTGTCCTTTTTTGATTCGTCCTCTCTGTGCAGAGATGTAAGAGATGGCTCACAGAAGTTCACTTCACAGTCTTGGCGAGAGAACAGAACGCACGGGATCTTAAAGAAAGGCGAACTATTTTCTCGCCAATTCTGCCGATGTGCTGATTTCGAGGAACCTGGAGACGGAACCATAATTATTTTTAACAGTGCTGGTGTTTGCTTCCTGGGACGTCAAAGCGTCAGCCCAGGGCTATTAGCATCCCTAGTTATGGCGTAATGAAATTTTAGAGAAGCAACCAAACCATGGCTGGGATATGCCTCCGATTGGCACCAGAAATGATGGAATAAAAAGTTCCATTCTCTGAGGTATCACATCAGCGATAGAATCAGCAGCAACTTTAGGATTATTCGTCAATCCATACATATTAAGTCTTCAAACTTCATGATTACTAAGTTTGTTGCGTTTTCTTATCTGAACCCTAGAGCACTATATGTATCTATAAAGAAAATTACGTGAAACAAGTTTTCTCTACAACATTGCGCATTTTCGATAAGGTCTCAAGGGATTGTTTGCGGCGCACTCTACAAAACCTTTTGCAGTAATAATGATTGTAAACTGCTAAGTGTGAGTGCGTGTGTAACATTTTTTTAAATTACTAGTAATGCTATTATACATTACTAATATTCCCTTTAACCACTTCTGGTTAGCTTAAAATGCTTGTGTTAGAAGTGGTTCTCGACAGTAGTCGAATGGCGGGTTCGAACCCACGACCTTTCGAGTTCGCGGTCCGTGCCCTGCCATTAGGCTACTGACGCTTCTAACATTCTGCAACTTGATACGTTTGAATATGGAACTGAGGGCATAATACTTATGTAACTTACGTTTCTAATATTTTGTTCTGAAATGTTACAAGCTGCCTATATTGAGAGCGTAACTACAATATTGTTAATGATTTTACGATAGTTCCCCATTCAAGTAATTTTGTATGTAACCCTTAGAATACCTGCAGCTATCTAGAACTCTGCTATAAGCTTCAGAAGCCACTAACCTTCAAGTGGACCGTAAGTTCGTTTTGTACTTTGACTTTATTTAAAAATAAAACAACAACAAATCGAACTGTATGGAAGATCGAGTGGTCTCCAACCGACGGTGGTATAACTAAATGCTAACGAAAAGCGACGTCAAACTTTCAATGCATGTACTACGATTTGTTTCCTGGTATTAGGAGAAAGAACCATCTTGATTCAATATCCTAATTACGTTAAGGTAATAACTAAGCCTTTTAAAATTCATACTCATTATTTGTCTCCAAATACGTTAAACATAACTTTGAATTTAAGGAATCAATGAATTATTCTATTTCTCCTTATTTGTAAACTTTTTTATTTAAACATAAATGTATTATTAACTTTTTGCAAATAAATGTACATTATTTTACAGTTTCATAATGCAAAAAAATCTACTTTAAACCTAATTCCTCAAAAATATTCAAAACTTACGCTTTTACGAAATTAAAGCGTCTCAATTTGATTTTTCGATCGCGCACTATCAGTATATCTTCAAATCTAGGGATTACACTAGGCTCCATTTATTTTATTTTTTATCGCGTCCAAGTCAATCATCGAATCGAGGATTAAAAAATGAAACTGACTAGGATATAAAATAGTGGAGCTAGAAATACACGCAGAAAGAAGATTCCCAAAAGATCAACCATTACCGGCGCATCATACCGGCGACCAATTGATGCCATAAAAAAACTGTGGTATGTTATTAGTTATTTTGTATATAAAAATTGTGAGCTTTTTCCGAGAGGGAAAAGATAAATTAATATGGAGCCGACTGTTGTAAAGGATCTCGAGTGGGGGAAAGGTACTAGAGTCTTGAAAAGCCTCATACTGGGAAGCGCAATGTTGGAGGACATCCCTAGATGGAGTTATAACCTGATGAAACATGCAGGAATTCGATGACTGCAAATAGCAAGAGTGTTTTAATAGTGTACTTTGATGTACTGTAATGGTGATGTAAAACTGATACAAGTGGAATAAAATTTAACAGTCTTTCACACTTTGAGCCATGATTTTTTTTCTGGAATAAAGGTGACAAACAAACCCACACGGTCCACCTGGTGGTAAGTGGGTGTTGTGGGCCATAGACATCTGTCATTTATTAGGAATCAAAATGCAGATGCGTTGTCGCCTCTCAGAACTAAAATGGAATGGATCATATCCAGTAAAAGGGGTCTTTTCTACACTCTACATACGAAACACAACAGCATCGAGGTGCTATTTCACGCTAGTTTTATGTGAGAGCGTGGTCCTTCTCTGGTCAATCCGAACCATTCGTACTACCATAACATAGCTGCAGCATGGCTCTACCATGAAAGGATTAATCAATTCTATAAAGAAAAAAAATAGATATAATTTGGAAAATCCACGAACAAAAAAGTGCACGCATCATCAATTATCAAAATAAATCGATTACACAGAGTATAAAATCGATTACACATAGTATAAAATTATCGATTAAGACGCATTTTTTCGTCACGTACAAAACTTGAAAACCACCGCTGGGGCTGTAATGATAATTTTCTCTATGTTAGCTTGTTTGTAAACTTGTGGCACTGCAACATCTTTTGCATAGTAATAGTTTACTACAGAATACGACAGATCTAGTTCTCGGTCTATTCTTAAATATTGAATTAAGAATACAAGAAACGCTTTTAGCATTACTAATACTCTTGTTAATAACTCCGAGTAAAATTAAAACGCTTGTGTTAAAAGTGGTTCACAACAATATTCGAATGACGGATTCGAAACCATTAGAGGCCTGTCGCCTCAGATAAAATTGTATTAAGAATAGTAGTTTAACTTAATGATGCAAGAAGGGATTTCATCGAGCTCGAAAATTATAGTTAAGATAAAAACCGAATATTTCTCTAACGAAAACACAAGTTGATTTTGAAGGACATACTTATCTTTGAAATGGAAAAAAATGTTCTGTCATACATCAGTCTAGAACACGGTCGATGCTCCAGCTGTAAACGTAATGTTGTGATCGCAAAAAAGCATTTTTTTAAAAGATCGAAAGATTTGGAACATTAATCAATGTTATTTGATTGATCACTGTAACCACTGTCATCGCCAATCAAAAAAATCTTATTTCCAAGTTTGCAACAACAATGTTGCTGACAATTTTTAAATGTAATATTTATGTAACTATGACCTTTTAATATTTATATTATATTTATTTCTTTTAAATTCATGATTTTAAAATTTCTGTTTCTTGCCTCTTATTCTTACAATATTTTCCCCCAGTAGGGGACTTGTTGAAGCGATGACATAGCACTTTCAGAAGGTACTTGTAAAATCCATTTCTGAATAAAAATAATATCTGACTTTGACTTTGACTATGATTATTATGAAATATAGATAAGATAGTTTCGGCAAAACTCCCGATATCATCCACACCATCTGGATGCTTGGCGGTCCACCACTGTCCGTTTCACTAGGAGTTTTCTTCCGCGTACGACCTCTCTGTGGAATAATTTACCACTGGCTATTTTCCGGACCGATACGACTTAGGGACCTTCAAGAAAAGAGCTTACTCCTCTTTAAAATGTCGGTAACGGACTGGTGTTACAGTTGTTCATGGGCGGCGGAAGTCACTTACCATCAGGTGAGCCGTATGCTCGTTTGCCTCCACACCTATAAAAAAATTTCTTCCTCGCATGAATTCTTTGTAGAATGAGTACATCCACGACTTTTTCTTACGGGGAAGTCAATTAGTTGGAAAATGTAAAGGTTAATGTTTCATTCTGTACTATTAGGTTATATTTTATATTCCATTATCCATTTCCCATTCAGTACCGCCTATAAAAGTCTACTGCTGTACATGGGCTCCCCTCATACATTGCTTAATGGTATTTTAACATATTCGCCACGCTTGGCAATCGAATTGGAAACCGCAGTTTTTTATTATTTTGAGGTGTTCATGTGTGCATCAGGAAGATGCTCCTGCCCATCTCCTGTTTAATTTTCCCTCTGTCGCCTCCTACCACACCCTCGGGACGGCATGGTATTTTTTTTATAGAATTAGGGTGACAAACGAGCACACAGTCCACCTGATGGTAAGTAGTTACTGTGGCCCGTAGACATCTACATCTATCCTCGATTACGAATCAAAATGCAGATGCGTTATCACCCGTGAGGTCTAAGATGGAATGCCTCGTTTCCAGTAAAAAGGGTCTCCGGT
The DNA here is from genome assembly GCA_963668995.1 of Parnassius mnemosyne. Taxonomy (NCBI): domain Eukaryota; kingdom Metazoa; phylum Arthropoda; class Insecta; order Lepidoptera; family Papilionidae; genus Parnassius; species Parnassius mnemosyne. The sequence continues at coordinate 49,458,509 of CAVLGL010000104.1, read as the reverse complement.
TCTCTACACTCACCATACGAAACACAGCAGCATTAAGCTGCTATTTTACGCTGGTATTTTACGCTGTGGTGGATACTCTTACACTGCCACTACACGGTAAATATTTTTTTATTTATTAGATTAAAAATAAATAAATCAAACCACAGATATTCATAATAGTAGAGAAATTAAAAAAAAGAGTTAAAAATGTGCAAAAAATTATAGAGCAAACCACTGAGGTATTGTTTTGTGTATATACTCGTATTACTCTGGAAAGTGATAAACTTTTATTTAAAACTAACTTCTCAATTAAATAACATTGTTTAACAAAAAACTTCAATTGTGTCAACTAGCGACATCTGCTAAGCGGAAGATTCATTCAGATCATTGGCTACCACCAAAGATTTAAAAGATTTATCCGGACCGATACAACTTAGGGACCTTCACGAAAAGAGCCTATTTCTTTTTTTAAATTCTGAGATTCCCCTCGTGTTGCAGTATTCCATGGGCGGCGATAGAGACTTAACATCAGTTGAACAACGTGCTTGTTTGCCCTCTCTCCTATCCTGTAAGATACTGAGTATATTTCGTAACAGTTATGTTTTAATTTGTCCTTTTTTGATTCGTCCTCTCTGTGCAGAGATGTAAGAGATGGCTCACAGAAGTTCACTTCACAGTCTTGGCGAGAGAACAGAACGCACGGGATCTTAAAGAAAGGCGAACTATTTTCTCGCCAATTCTGCCGATGTGCTGATTTCGAGGAACCTGGAGACGGAACCATAATTATTTTTAACAGTGCTGGTGTTTGCTTCCTGGGACGTCAAAGCGTCAGCCCAGGGCTATTAGCATCCCTAGTTATGGCGTAATGAAATTTTAGAGAAGCAACCAAACCATGGCTGGGATATGCCTCCGATTGGCACCAGAAATGATGGAATAAAAAGTTCCATTCTCTGAGGTATCACATCAGCGATAGAATCAGCAGCAACTTTAGGATTATTCGTCAATCCATACATATTAAGTCTTCAAACTTCATGATTACTAAGTTTGTTGCGTTTTCTTATCTGAACCCTAGAGCACTATATGTATCTATAAAGAAAATTACGTGAAACAAGTTTTCTCTACAACATTGCGCATTTTCGATAAGGTCTCAAGGGATTGTTTGCGGCGCACTCTACAAAACCTTTTGCAGTAATAATGATTGTAAACTGCTAAGTGTGAGTGCGTGTGTAACATTTTTTTAAATTACTAGTAATGCTATTATACATTACTAATATTCCCTTTAACCACTTCTGGTTAGCTTAAAATGCTTGTGTTAGAAGTGGTTCTCGACAGTAGTCGAATGGCGGGTTCGAACCCACGACCTTTCGAGTTCGCGGTCCGTGCCCTGCCATTAGGCTACTGACGCTTCTAACATTCTGCAACTTGATACGTTTGAATATGGAACTGAGGGCATAATACTTATGTAACTTACGTTTCTAATATTTTGTTCTGAAATGTTACAAGCTGCCTATATTGAGAGCGTAACTACAATATTGTTAATGATTTTACGATAGTTCCCCATTCAAGTAATTTTGTATGTAACCCTTAGAATACCTGCAGCTATCTAGAACTCTGCTATAAGCTTCAGAAGCCACTAACCTTCAAGTGGACCGTAAGTTCGTTTTGTACTTTGACTTTATTTAAAAATAAAACAACAACAAATCGAACTGTATGGAAGATCGAGTGGTCTCCAACCGACGGTGGTATAACTAAATGCTAACGAAAAGCGACGTCAAACTTTCAATGCATGTACTACGATTTGTTTCCTGGTATTAGGAGAAAGAACCATCTTGATTCAATATCCTAATTACGTTAAGGTAATAACTAAGCCTTTTAAAATTCATACTCATTATTTGTCTCCAAATACGTTAAACATAACTTTGAATTTAAGGAATCAATGAATTATTCTATTTCTCCTTATTTGTAAACTTTTTTATTTAAACATAAATGTATTATTAACTTTTTGCAAATAAATGTACATTATTTTACAGTTTCATAATGCAAAAAAATCTACTTTAAACCTAATTCCTCAAAAATATTCAAAACTTACGCTTTTACGAAATTAAAGCGTCTCAATTTGATTTTTCGATCGCGCACTATCAGTCTATCTTCAAATCTAGGGATTACACTAGGCTCCATTTATTTTATTTTTTATCGCGTCCAAGTCAATCATCGAATCGAGGATTAAAAAATGAAACTGACTAGGATATAAAATAGTGGAGCTAGAAATACACGCAGAAAGAAGATTCCCAAAAGATCAACCATTACCGGCGCATCATACCGGCGACCAATTGATGCCATAAAAAAACTGTGGTATGTTATTAGTTATTTTGTATATAAAAATTGTGAGCTTTTTCCGAGAGGGAAAAGATAAATTAATATGGAGCCGACTGTTGTAAAGGATCTCGAGTGGGGGAAAGGTACTAGAGTCTTGAAAAGCCTCATACTGGGAAGCGCAATGTTGGAGGACATCCCTAGATGGAGTTATAACCTGATGAAACATGCAGGAATTCGATGACTGCAAATAGCAAGAGTGTTTTAATAGTGTACTTTGATGTACTGTAATGGTGATGTAAAACTGATACAAGTGGAATAAAATTTAACAGTCTTTCACACTTTGAGCCATGATTTTTTTTCTGGAATAAAGGTGACAAACAAACCCACACGGTCCACCTGGTGGTAAGTGGGTGTTGTGGGCCATAGACATCTGTCATTTATTAGGAATCAAAATGCAGATGCGTTGCCGCCCCTCAGAACTAAGATAGAATGGGTCGTATCCAGTAAAAAGGGTCTTCTCTACACTCAACATACGAAACACAACAGCATCGAGGTGCTATTTCACGTTAGTATTATGTGAGAGCGTGGTCCTTCTCTGGTCAATCCGAACCATTCGTGCTACCATAACATAGCTGCAGCATGGCTCTACCATGAAAGGATTAATCAGAATTGATTAATCCTAATAAAGAAAAAAAAATATAGATATAATTTGGAAAATCCACGAACAAAAAGTGCACGCATCATCAATTATCAAAATAAATCGATTACACAGAGTATAAAATCGATTACACTAAGTATAAAATCGATTACACATAGTATAAAATTATCGATTAAGACGCATTTTTTCGTCACGTACAAAACTTGAAAACCACCGCTCGGGCTGTAATGATTATTTTCTCTATGTTAGCTTGTTTGTACACTTGTGGCACTGCAACATCTTTTGCATAGTTATAGTTTACTACAGAATACGACAGATCTATTCTTAAACATTGAATTAAGAATACAAGAAACGCTTTTAGCATTACTAATACTCTTGTTAATAACTCCGAGTAAGTTTAAAACGCTTGTGTTAAAAGTGGTTCACAACAATATTCAAATGACGGATTCGAAATCATTAGAGGCCTGTCGCCTCAGATAAAGTTGTATTAAGAATAGTAGTTTAAATCGTGATCTTGTATGGTTTAGCATCTGGCCAAAAGACCCACTACATAAAGATAAAATAAAAAAGCTTACCTGTTATCAAGTGAGCATAAAAAACTGATAGATAAGATTACGTTACTAACAAGTTCAATAAATCAACATAAAATATGTTATTTAATATAAATACGTTTTAAAATATTATACACGGTAGTCACGTTGCAGCTATTTTACTCATATGTTTGAAGCAACAGTAGGTCGGCTCGACCGGTGAAGGATCATGTCCGCATATATTTCCGGCATAAATAATAACATAACGCTGTTGTGTATCATATAAGAATTACGTGACATTCCATCTTAGTCCTCATGGGTATCGCATCTGTATTTTTATACCTGATCATGGATAGATGTAGGTGTATAAAGGCCACATGATACATTTACCATCCGCTACACTATGTGCTCTTTTATCCACCTAATTATAAAGTCTTTGAAAAAATAGCCATTATTAAGATACATTTTAATTTATCTGATATATTGGCCCTATATTTTTATTAAGTGATTAATAAAAAATAATTGACCTAAAATGAAATAAAGAGAACTTGTATTAAGCGAGCAAGAAGAAAGTGCATAATATAAATATCAGAGTGAAAAATGTACTCGTAACGTAGAGTATTTCTACACATAATGTGAAACCAGCAAACTCGGCTAAACAATGTTAGCTTTTTATTAAATCATAGCTTCATACAAAGAAATTAGATGAAAAATCTCCTTACGGAATATAATTCTACTTGCTGGATTTTATTAATAGTTTATTTCATCAACTTTATTAATCAAGAATAAAGGTGGCATATAAGCACACAATTGATCTGCTGGTAGATGTATGCTGTAGTCCATAGACTCTTGCATCTACTCTCGGTCACCGGTTAGTTACGATTAGTAGTAGAGCTACTCTACTCTCTACGAAACATTCCTTATTTTTATGCTGGTATTCTGTGAGAGCGTAGTCCTTCCCCGGTAGACACATCTTGGTGAATCTATAATATAGCTTCAGTGTGGCTCTACCACTTAAAACAAAGTTAGATTGACTTTTTACTACTAGATTACTAGCTACTCGTATTTAACCCAATATACTTTAAACATTAAATGATTAATTGTTTAACTATATCGTCTATTTTTGTTTAAAAATTTGCATGATATCTGCTATTGTGATTAGTAGTCCATACGACAAGCTACGATTTTTGGAAAGCGTTTTTATTTTATTTTTTAAACATAAATATTTCGATATGTGTGAGATATTATGGCACTCGGAACGACATCTTAAAACTTCGAAGTTTGTTACGACCTATTGTTTTTTTGTGTAAGAACTGGATACCCTTTTTACTGGAAACTAGGCATTCCATCTTTGTTTTCAGGGGTAACAAACATTCGCATGTACATTTTGATTCTTAATCGAGTACAGATGTGGATGTCTATGGCTACAGAATCTACTTACCATCAGGTGAACTGTGTGCTCATGTTTCACCCTTATACTATTAAAAATTTACAAATAAATATAATTATTCCGTTTTCTTCATGAAATACATAGTTTCCTTATAACGAAATTACAAATAAATTTTTGTGAGAGAACTTCTCTCTCGGACTGATAACGAATATTTGCTAAATGGAAAACGTGTTTTTATTTGAGCTGTTCGAAAGACTTGGGGTTGCATTTCCTTTGAACTGTTAATCGAAACGACCGAAGATATATTTTAAGATTCCCACACACATTTTGTATTTGTCAATTTATATTTCGCTTAGAAGTAAATATTCTAAAATTGTTTCGTCTTTTAAATATTATCAATTGATTTAAGGGTCAAAAGTTTCTATAAACAATCGAACTATTTTTATTTAGTACAATTTAGTGTTTACTATTAACTTTTTCACATTTTTCTATTACATGGTACATACCTTTCATTTATGGCGTGAAGTCGATTTGCATCTTCTAGTCACTCACATGGCACATCTGATGATATCTTCAATGAAAATCTGTAAACTAAACAAAATGTCGTAGTCATCAAAGAAAAAGTCGGCGGCAGTAGCATGTTTCTGATAACAACTGAAAATAACAAAAATCTCGGTCGCTGACCCGCCTGCCCAGCATGGCTACTATGGAAAACGTCTCACCTATAACTATTTCAGTGGGAGGCCTATATAAAAATTTCTTATATTTATGCGAAAAGTACACATTTAAATAAAAGTAGTTTTACGAATTTTATCGCGTATATTAACTTATTTAATATTCCCGAAGTTTCGAGCACTTTACAACACCCAATGTCACGGGGGGTCTGAGGTGTTCGACGTCCCAATGTCATAGTTAAGCACGGCTACCTCCTGATTATAATTATTACACGCACCGGATCGCCTCCGTTACTACATTCGATTTGATAGACCACAAATCCGAAATTTAGAATTTAAAATTAAAAAGAAATTAGAAAGAACACCGATTCTTTCTAATGTTGATTCGCGAGACCATTGAAATAAAAAAACATCCTAATTTCAATAGAGAAGATGGCTGGGTGCTACCATCTGCTTGGGATCCTATAATTAATAAAATTAAATCCCAACCCAAGCATACCACTGCAAGACTATGATAAGCAGTGGAATTTTAATAAGGTTTAATGATGATGATGATGATAATGATGGCGATGACTCTCTCTTTTGTACCCACTCTTAATACATAATAAAGTTTGTGCCATAAAGTTACAGATTAAGGATTCTAAATAAAGAAATAAATTGAACTTAGTTTAAATTTCGTTAAAACGACCCTCAATACATAAAGAAGAGAAGTAAAATAATCAAATTATAAAATATGCATGGTTCTAACAAAATTCTAGTCGAAATATTCTTCTAATCTGGACGACATGGGTTCTTTGAAATAAAAACTAATTTCTATTTTAAAATACGAGAATTGTTAATTTCATAGTCCGTTTGGAATGACATTTCTGATCGATAGTTCGCATAGTATGATATTATGCTATTATTCAAATTTCATTGAATAAAAAATAGGATTCCCATCACCATGATTTTCTCCAGTACACAAGGACAAACATTTAGAGCCGGAATAATTATTTGTAGGCAATACAATACTCTCGTGAGAGATTCGAAATCACGGGCCTCTGCGCCGCAACTCAATGCCAGTTCACTGCGCCACCGGAGCCTTCTAAATATCATTCGTTCTAAAAATGCTATTCTCAAAATATTATATTTTGGACAATCAGCACAGCAACTTTATTAAAAATCATTTGCACAGCTAACAGCCTATCTGGTAACGTGATAAATCACTTCACATGCAATTCCTAAGCCCGTTAACCTACTGTAGTGTTTTTAGTTTGCTCAAAAAGTAATATTTTTAAAACACACTTTATTTTAAAGTAAAAAGAACTAACGCGGTCTAAAGTTCTGAAATTTTCACTAAATGTAAATTCTTTCTTTGCCATGTGAAAATACGTTAAGCTTGCGTATTTTCGATATTTGTAATATTTTTTTTATAATAATTACCTGTAACTAGATTTTGACGAGATTAATAGTTTTGCATATTGTCCGACTAACTATTGATAAGATTTCATAAATGATAAGATAATGTATTCTGTCATAAAACGACATTCTGTATCTGATAGTCCTATATTTCTACAACCGTCGGGCTACATTGTTTAATCGTATACACAGAGATAACCTATTACTTTTGTAACGAAAACAATGTCTACTTCATTATTAAAGTCCTCTAAATATATATCAATAAGAAAAATTCATAATGCAATCTTTACGTTCTACAAAACACGAGTTGAGCATAAGTATGTTTAATATTGTTGTTAAATGCATAATTAAAAAAATTATCACAGTTTTTTCTCAAACGGAGTAATATTCAACTTATCAAAACGTTGGTAATTTAAAAACGTTATAATGCGCTAAAATCTTATTTTTTCTTACTAGCCCGTATAAAAACCGTGGCCAAGTATAATGAATATGGACATCTCCTGTTTTTTTTTATAGAATAGGGGGCAAACGAGCATGCGGCTTACCTGATGGTAAGTGACTACCGCCGCCCATGAACAACCGCAACACCAGGGGAATTGCAGATGCGTTGCCAGCCTTTTAAAAAGGTGTAAGCTCTTTTCTTGAAGGTTCCGAAGTCGTATCGGTCCGGAAAATTCGCTGGTGGTAATTGATTCCACAAGGAAGTTGTGCGAGGGAGAAAACTTCTTCTAAATCGCACAGTGGTGGACCGCCAATCATCCAGGTGGTATGGATGGTAACGCGAGTTTTGTCGCGATGTGCGATGGTGAAATTGTCTGATCCGGAGTAGGGTGGCACCGTACTCCGGATCAGACAATGGTCCGAAGAGCCCAGAGGGGCATCGACGGAGACCTGATATCCGTCCGGATGAGAGGTCAGCAGAAGGTCCAACAGGGAAGGTACATGGACTTCCACATATGGGATCCGCGTAGGTGAAGTAACCAGTTGTTATTAGATTATATTAGCAGTTTCGCCTACCTTTTAACTCTATTCCCCATCACCAACCAGTTAGGTACATAATTTGTGACGAAACCAGATGGTTATTCCAACATCTATCGAAGACTATGAGATTTTGGTGGCATTCCTCATAGCCGTCGGTACCTGCAGTATAAAATAGGGCGATGGTCTTCTTATTTTATTATTTCTGAATTTTCACAAAGTTGTAAAATTTATGCGATGCTCGAAATAAAATAAATATTTTTTGTGAACAGCCTAACGTTATAGACTAAAAAAGGCAACAGAAACTAAAAACAAAAGTTGTTTCATCACTAGAGAGAAAAACGAACGAGCAGCCGAACGCTACGTTGTAACAGATAAAATTCAATTTGCGAGGTGAGGATTGAAGAGGGTCCGAAATGATGGGTAAAAACGTTGACGTGCCGGTGACGAAACGGAAACGTTTCAATGAATGAACAGAAAAATAACGGCGGAAATTATTGCTTCGTGCGTGCTTTATTTACAAATATGCACTTTTGCGTTCTTCTATAACAAAAATTGTATATTATATTTCTATTATTATACCTTTTCTAAAATATTTCTAAGAATGCAATATCAGTTCTTTATAAATTTAAATTTTCATTAGTTCATTATACTATAGGTTTTTATTTTTTGGTGTATAATGAAAAGCTAAAAGGTTTTTTTAATAGTGTAGTTTGTCCAATAAATAGCTCTTTAAAGCACTATTTCAAAAAGATATAAGCAAGTTTTATTTTGCGATTAAGCGTAGAGAACCGGAGACAATTTTTACTGGAAACTAGGCATTCCATCTCTTCAGAGATGACGACATTTTGGTTCTTAACCGGGGATAAATGTATGTAGATGTATATGAGCTTAGGCATTTATCCATCAGGTGTTATAAAAAAATCGTTGTTTTAATTTTATGTTATATTTAAATAAAATTAGTTTAGGGATTTTATCGCGTATATTAATTTACTTTATATTCCCGACGTTTCGAGTACTTAACAGCACCCATGGAGCCGGTGGAGGGGGGGAGGAACTAAGGTGCTCGACGTCCCAATGTCGTAGTTAACCACGGCTACATTTAAATTAAGATTATTAACTTTTGGTTCGACTTACGCAGAATGAACTTACAGTATCTTGAAGTCTTGCAGTTGTATGCTTGCCTTGGGATTTAATTTTATTAATTGTAGGATCCCAAGCAGATGGTATATATATATATATAGATAGCACCCAGCCATATTTTCTATTGAAATTAGGATGTTTTTTGATTTGCTAATGTAGTGACGAGGGCGATACTGTACGTGTTCACAAACTGCAGACTTCCCGGAGCGTCGATTCTCACATCAGCTATGTGTTCTTTTAGTTTGTCCTATATAAGAGAGACCATATTCACAATCAAGCTTGTACATTCCTGCATCTTGCAGAGGGACATTACACTTGACTGATGATAAAAACTGATTAATCTTCTTCGGCGGCTTGAAGTATGTTTTAATGGAAGCACGCTTCAAGATGTAGCCAATCTGGTCAGTGACACCTCTGACATATGGCAATACAGCAGGCACTCGCTCGACTGTGGCCGGCTTCACTCGTTCACTGTGACGTAGGCGCGGGACCCGAAGCTTATTGTAGTGCAAAACTTGCTTGACGTGTTGGAGCTCGGCAGCCAGGTTTTTACTGTCACAAATCCCTCGTGCTCCCTGAAACAAAGATTTACCAACGGTAGCTAATTATGAAGGATGGTGATGAGAATCACCGTCTAAATATTCATGTACTCTTTTTAGCAGACTGCAACTGCAAGACTGAGAATTTGACTGAGGTGTTTGACGTCCCAATGTCATAGCATTGGGACATCAAACACCTCAGTCAAACTCTCAGTTTTGCCTCCTCCCCGTGACTATTGGTGCTGTAAAGTACTCGAAACGTCGGGATTATAAAATAAGTTAATATACGCGATAAAGTCCGTAAAAAAAGTTTTATTTAAATGTTTAGTGTTCGCGTAAATATAAGAAATCTTCATGTCTTATTTTTATTAATTCTATTTATGTATGTATTTTTTTTTAATAATTTTGTTCTATTTGTCAATATTTCTCTTTTTTTCTTCAGACACGTGAATTTCCAAAATTCTGTGAAAGCAGTACTATTCGTTTAAAATTGAAATAAATAATTTTTCTTGCTCTGTGGTGACAGAATTAGAATATAAATCATACCAATTTTTGGATGTCCTAAGAGACTTATGACTTTATAGACATTTACGAGCTAAAAAGAAGTAACAGATAGTTCTTTTAAGTAATATACGCTATCTTTAATATTCACGGTACTACCTACGAACTTCGTCATTGTGTATACTCGCGAGCATTATAAACGTGTCGATTACAAATATGTTAATATGTCTGAAAATACGAACGATAGCATTATGTACTACTAATTGATTAATAGTTTAATTAATAATAAAACAAAAAAAGCATTTGCTACTTTTCTACAAACGTACGTTTTGCTGTACACAGGACTTCTGTCTTCACTCAGAAAGTTTTGGGGCAGTAAACTCAATGAATAATTTCATTAGTGTTGGCGGGTGTCAAGATCCGTTAATTCGCGTATTATTAAATTGTAAGGCGAAAGCATATTTCCTGGGTTACGATCGTCATCATTACAGCCCTTTACAAATCCACTGCTGAACATAGGCTTCCCCCGAGGAATGCCACAAAGTACGGTCGTGATCCATCTGTAACCACCGAATTCCTGTATGCCTTTCTGGGTCGTCACTTAGGCAGGACATGGTCAGCAGTATCTTTCTGATAACAGCAAAATAACAATAAAATACTGCAGTTGAAAACCCTCTCGCCAAGCGTGGCAACTATGGCAGTCATCCCACATGGGCATAGCCCATAGAGTAGAGCTCTCAATAAAATGTAATAAAAAAAATTAAATTTTTGAGATAGGACACTAATTGTGCATATAGCTTTTGCTTATTATATCACTTAATACATTCCCCTACTACCCTCCTTTTTACACATTCGTAGTCGGATAAAAAGGCGCATTAACTACCTACATACCAAGTTTAATGATAATAGATCTAGTAATTAAGCAGTAAGTACACTTGTCTGTGTAAAATGTTCTTATAATATTGCTTCTGTATTTATTTTGATAAATTATCTGATATCTATTAATATTCTGTTTTTATTTTGGTAAAGTATATTATTTTATGTAGTCCCTTGCACTGGTTTTAGAGAAAATATTAGAATTACAAATGCAATTTTACTACACATTAATAAAATAATATAATTGGCAGTTCAACATTATAAGAAGTGGTAAAATAAAAAAATGTACAACCGACTTCAATGTAAACAAAATGAGAACATCATCAATATATTAGAAGTCAATTAAATACGCATTGTTAAGGATAACTCAAAAGCTACTGGTCAGATCTTGATCTAATTTAAATGGAATCACATGAGAAGCACCAGTTTTCAAATAAAAAAGAATCATCAAAATTGGTACCTACACCTAGAAAAAAAGTTCTGAGGTAACACATAAAAAATACAGTCGAAGTGAGAAACTCCTCCTTGTTTTGAAGTCGGTTGAAAAGTAAATTTCTACAGAATTTGTTGTCCTATTTCTCCAGTTTACTCCATAGACAATGATAGTACGAGTAAAATAATAAAAAAATCCAAGAGCATGTTGGTTGTTTAAAGACGCATTAAAACGATTATTGTCAAAGATTAACTTAGAATAAATAAGCATTAATTTTTTTATAATGAGATATTTCACTTCTTACTGCAAAATATTGCAATCTTATTTCGTGGTTAGCAGTAAAAATTATTTTGGTATGAAAATTTCAGTTTTAAAGGCCGAATTGTATTCGCTCTAGCAAAATACTAAAGACATAAATTTAGCAGCTGTCGTGTATTACAGAATGTCGCTGCGTTTTCCTATTCCCCAAGGCTATATTTTACATCAGATCCTTAACGTCTGGAAAGAAAATATTTTTAAAGACGATATATCTTACGTGCAATTTCAAAAATAATATACTAAGGTAGTTTTATGACGAGGTATTACATACTTTTTTATACAATTATAAACATCATATATCTGAGAATGTTTGTTCTTCTTCCTCTTACTTGTCCAAATGCCTATCAAACTTGAACTACTCTTCATACATAATCTTAATCATCCAAGTATTTTTCATACATGATGTTTCAGTTAGATATACTCGTAAGTCTGTTTGAAAATGTCAAAAGCAAATCCCAATACATGTGATGGTTGATGGTCAGTGGCATCATTAGTGGATGAGTACAATAGGTTCTTCTTTCTCACAAGGTCTCCCGCAGACGATCGCGTAGCTTTCTTTACTTTCAAAAAGTGCTTTGAAATACCAATTCTGGTTAAAAATAATATTTTGACTTTCACTTTCTGAAGAGCTCTGCGCTTTGCCCGCTTTGTGAGGTGAGGCCTCATTGGCCATATCTTTATAGTTATGCAGTCTAGTTAACATATTCTTGAAAAAACCTATGTTTAACAGCAAATCAAAAACGGCTTTTAAAGACAAAACAATTGCATAGAATCTTTATTTCCTCGTTTTTGTCAACTCAACTGTTAATTTATTGTTAGACTTTGTATCTTCCAATGCATAGGAATGGCAGCATCACACTAGGTAATTTTGCAACAGCTATAGGGTCGACTATGATTTATGTTCTAATTCTGTATGAAAGTGTAAAGAAGATTTCATGGACTCCGGTACATGTCTGTATTAATTCAGATCGTTATTATTATCTGGATCCGAAATAAAAATGATCTGATGAGAAAAAGCGTCAAATGTACAAATGCCTGATACAGCGATTGCTGATTTACTTGCTAAACGTGACAACCAAGGTGAATGATTGACTGAACTGATTATTCAGTTCTATGAGAAATACCCAAGCTTCATACCTCTTATGCATTGATGTCTTATCTGTTGAGAGACACTATTGAGGTCAATTAGCAAATATAAAAACACAAGATTTAGTTTTGTATACAATTTAACGTAAGAGTTAAAAATAATAAAATATTTATTCAAAATTTGTTTATAAATGTTATAATATTCAATTAATATGCTCACAAGTAATTAAACACAGTGCTATTACTTTGGGTAATCCAAACAATTATCTACTCACTCTCGGGTATAGTGTGGATATCAACTCTCAAATTATTCGGTGACCGCTTTTAATCTGTCTGACGCCATCCGGCAATCAGGGTAACTATATATTATGTGGTATATTATTATATTGGTGTGCGATAACAAGAGTTTCGTGAAATGCGAAAATTTAAAGTAGTTTTGAGCATAAATAATTTTTTTTAAATATAGGATAAGGGTGACAAACGAGCACACAGTCCACCTGATGTTAAGTGGTTGCTGTAGCCTATAGACATCTACATCTATCATCGATTACGAATGAAAATGCAGATGCGTTGTCACCCGTTAGGACTAAGATTGAATGCCTCGTTTCCAGTAAAACGGGGAGGCCCTGGTTCTCTACACTCACCATACGAAACACAGCAGCGTTAAGCTGCTATTTTAAGCTGGTATTCTGTGAGAGCGTGGTCCTTCCCCGTTCGAGCTGACCCATTCGTGCTACAACTCTACCAGTAATATAGCTGCAGCATGGCTCTAAAACGTAAGCTACTTTAACATACTACATAATACTTTTAAATATTCAACACCGCAACGTACCTAACTATCAAAATATCATGAATATTTTCGTGATATTTTGTTTACTTTCCATTGTCCTTTGTGGAACAAAACGTGAATCTATTTGATTCCTTTTAGATTTCGTATATTTTTACTAGTACTGCACTTAAATGAAACTTATAATAAGATTAAGATTTTATCTCTTTTTATTTTATCTTTTTGATTCCCAACGTTTCGGTAGCCTTATAACACTCAAGGTCACGGGGGGACTGAGGTATTTTATTTTATTTACTGATGTCAAAGTTTTAGAAGGTTATCTTTAACTTTTAAATATTAATATATGATCCGATCTGGGACTGCTAAAATACTTCAAGATACAGTATGCTCGTTCTGCGTAGATCTGACCAAAGATTAATATTTAAACCCTGGAATTTAAATTTTCATTGTATACCGTTGCTAATGTACTACGTATTCTTGTAACATTGTTTAAACATTATGTTATGTGATACGTTATTTAATTAAGAATACAGAAGTATGTTAGCTTTCGTACTTACAATGTGTTGTCTTCGTTTTTACCACGTGCTTGGCTGTGATGGAAAACATTGAATCTTACAATTACTGAAGAATACAAATATTATGTCTGTCAAAGCGATTACTGTAGCATAGAGGACTCATCCCCGTCTAAAAAAAAAAACTCTCAGAAATCAGAAAAAGACGAGGTCTTTGCCCAGCAGGGGAACGATTGTGGGTTTTTATATTTGGTAGGTTCAAATTTTATGTACAAACCATAGTTGAAATAAAATAATTTACATGTAACGTAATTTTAAATGTGGTAGAGCCGAGCTGCAGCTTTGTTATCCTTGTAGTACGAATGGGTAGACTCAATCAGCAAAGATGTTTCGTGTGGTGAGTGAGTGGTGAGAACTGGAGACCCATTTTACTGGAACTGAGGCATTCCATCTTAGTCCTCAGGGCGACGACGTATCTGCATTTTGATTATTAATCGAGGGTAGATGTATATATCTATAGGCCACCACATCCACTCACCAACAAATAGAGTGTGTACTCATTTATCACTCTTATTCTATATAAAAATGCTACCTTATTTAGGTAAGTTTTACTACTAGAACTAGTTACATATTACATAATTCAATTTCATAATATACATATTTTATTTGTCAGTATTTATTGATATCGAAGTCAAAATATTATATATAATGATTCTCTATTTGTATATAGACTGTGCTACAGGCCGCTCTGGTATCGCGTATTGGTAATTAAGAAGTGAATATACTATCTCTGTGATTATCGATTTGATAACCGGAAATTGCGCGGAAAATAACCTCTTCATTTCTGCAACAATCACCAATACTTCTACCGTAGTTGGTCACTGTCTAATATATTTATTACACATACAACCTACAATTTAGTACTATTTTTTTTTGGAACAAAAAGTTAAATAAAAATATATAAGAAATCAATCATCCGTTAAATCACCCAGCTGCTGAAAGAGGTGTGTCGAAAAATCCACTGGATCTACTGAACCTACCATCAGGTGTACTGTCTGCTCATTTGTCACCCTTATTCCTTAAAAAAGATAACATTTATTTTTTATTTTTGCTAACTATAAAGATTTATTAATATTCGACTATGTATTCGCACATTTATAATAGTTTTAAACGAATTGGGAACAGTTACGCCGTTAGTGTCAGACTAGACTAGAGAAAATTCTAATTAAGTTAATTACGCAGAGCTGTTCCGTGCAGCGGAGTTTGGATAATAATATGACACTTGCTCTTTAACTGTTTTATTTTATAGTGCATTCAGTAGTCACCACAAATTGTAAAGATATTTAAATGTTTAGCTTATAAATGTTCGCTACTAAACGCAGATCCCTCTCGTAAAGAAGAATTCCGTCTTAATACGCTTGGTTGAGGGTTTGATAGTTGCAGTATCGCTTATTTCAATTCATATTTTTGCATATAAAACAGATTTTAATTTTATATTAATTCCAAAAGGATGGTAACAAAATATTTTACAGGTCTGAACAACGCACCAACTACTCGTACATCTGCCACAGCCACACTCATTTTTTTATACTTCAGATTGAAAAGTAACTTTCATTATTTCCATTTAGATTAATTATTATTGAAGTAAAGAGCTCAAGATGCGATATCATTCTTCTTCTTTATCATCTTTAATTTTCTTTTCGGTCTCGGTTACAAGGTCATGAGATATGGTATCCTTTATATATCTAGCATTTTTGCCATAAGGATTTTCTTTTCTTTTCCCTTGCACACTATGTCCGTCTATATGCCAGTATATTCTAAGTCTATGGTTTAAACTATTAATATTATATTCTGAATAGAGTTGAGTTTTGAGGGTGATAATTGATGAACTGAAAGTGCAAAATTGGATTTACGGTAGGCTTGTATATATTTTCTGTCGAAAAATTGCCGTGCCAGCAAAATAACAAAATAATATAAGGACAAAATATTAAATACGGTAACTAAATATCGGCTGCATAGGTTAGAATAAAAAAAATGGATATGATAGCACATTGGAGCCCAATGATCATTAATCAAACTGAAAGTAATGGTATATTACAAAATACCGACCATTTGCTAAACAGCCTTAACGGTATTTCGAGGGCCTTATAGTCTTAATAGCTGTACTATGTATGTTATGGATGATAACATGCAGCCATTGGTTTTAATCAGTTTTATAATAGGATATTTTTATTACTTACGCTGTATAGCAGTTATTCAACATAAAATATAATTATCTTTAGAAATACGTATAAGAGAACAGTGTTGGTTAAATTTAATTTAGGTTTAACATGATCTTCTAACTGCACCAAATCTTTTTCTTTTTCCACATATTGATAACAAATTAATTTAGTTCACGAGCACAATATAAACACGCATGCAAAATGGGGATATTCTGTCACTTATACATATTTATGTTGTACTATGGCTGTTATTTTTTTTAGGTTTATATCACCCTCATAGACAGAAGTCATGAAACTACTGTATTTACAAAAGTGTACAATGATGCCATAAAAAAGTTTTAGAAGGGAGTTTCCATATACCATTGTTTAGAAATAAGATTTTAGTGATACTATAATAACACTTAGAGCTGTATAAGCAAGGGACAGCATGCAAAAACCACAGCTTCTACATAACTTTAATGATGAAAGAAGATTGAAGTGTTACAAAATACTTTAACTTGTATACTAGAGTTTTCATATTTTGATTAAGAGCCCTAGCTTACTTAGATCCCATAATACAGACTTTATACAGCTTGAGCTGTATTATGACTCATAAACAACTCTTATAAGGATACAACCTCTTTTCAACACTCTTATACGATTCTAAAACAACTCTAAGTTCCATATGGGCTGGTACATTGATGTTCATAACGCTTGTGTGCTGCTTTCTAGGCGCGCTGGTGAGTACCATCAAATGTACTAGTCATAATGCTACTTGTCAGAATTTTGTGAACCATCGGGTTTTTCATCAGTTAGTATTTCAGAGTCTCATTCACAAAGCATCACAAACAAATGAGGTTGACATATGGAGTATAACACATATTTTCCCCTTACGCTCATTAAGTTTTTCTTAGTTATTTATTTATTTGTTCAGATGTTTTTGCCAAGGCAAACTTATTGTCATCTATGCTGGTACAACTAAAGATACATCAGAATAAAAAGAAAATCGACAAGATTATATAAACATATTTTCAAACAAATATTAAATTATCATAATTTATTTCTTGTCAAAAATATATTTGTAGATAGACTTAAAAATGAACTTTACAGTTCAATAAATGCGCCAGATTTGAAGCAACTACTTTTTTTTAAAGAACTTGCAACAAGCTTCGGCTACAGAATGTAAAATTATTTTATGTTTTTTAGTTTCGCTGTTACTTTTTATTAAAAGTTATTTTAAAATTTCTCTTCTCCCTTTGACAGTTTGATCTTTCTGGCAGACAGATCTCTGGCATAGACTTTGGAGCCTTGGTTCCGCTCGATTGCTTCTTCAATACAAGATCTATTAAAATTACGCAAGTCACGCCGCATGCATTTGGATCTGTCTGTTCAGTTGCCTGTATGCTATCAAATCTACTGAAGACTACAGCTTCATTTCCCGTCTAACAGCCATGAGATTAAGAGTGTGATCGGAGACTGTTTGTGTTCTGCAGCAGGTTTTGCAGAACTTAGCTCCAACCGCATGGACAGTATCCACGAGCTTATCATTCATATTGTCCACCTCACTGCAGTCCTCTAGGCACTGAAAACGGTTTTGTAACTCGAGCTGAAAGGTTTCGGGACTCAACTAGAGCACGAGGGGGACGGAGCGTTGACTTCATAAGAAGAGACCTCTCCAACTTAACGTTTAGGTTCAGTGTGTCTCTAACCATTCGATGATCGCTACCAGTTTTCACCCTCGCCATTACTGAGACATCACTGAACAGTTGTCGTCTGATCGTCATAATGAAGTCAATCTCATTTGTTGGCGATCCGTCGGAGCTCGACCAGGTCCACTTCCTATGGGGCCGCTTCTGGAACAAAGAGTTCATCATAAAGAGTCTATCTTTCTCCATGAAGTAGGCCAGCTGCTGGCCTCTGAGGTTCCGTTGTCTTACTCCAAATTTACCTACCCTCAGCTCGCCGTTCTCTTTTGTGCCTAGTTTTGCATTGAAGTCTCCCATTAACACCGTATAGTGGGTTTTGGAGGAATGCATGGCTCTAGATATATCCTCATACATTGCCTCCACCTCCTCACCGGGATGCCGAGGTTAGTGCGTAAACCTGTATGACCTTCAGCGAATACCGTTATGTGATTCTGAGTATGAGGTACGCAACCCTCGTCGACACATTCCCAATCTTTACAACGTTGTTAACGGGAGACTTGTGGACGATAAATCCGACACCTCTTTGGGACAGATGGTCACTCTCCCGGTGATAGAACAAGTTGCCGGATTCGAGGATTACCGTGTCCTCCCCCTCTCTTCGGACCGCGGATAATCCTATAATATTCCAGCGTAACTTGTCTATCTCTTCTTCCAGCTCCACGGTCTTCTCGTCAGTCCTCAGGGTACGTACGTTGTATGTTGCCAGGTCGAGTCGTCGTAGGTGGTAACTGAACGTCCACCGGAGATTCTTAGCATCCCCTGTCCCACCGTTACCATAGTCACCACCGTAGCCAGGAATAGTGGGACCACCGGGGACTGGGGGCCGTCTCTTCGTAACTTTCATCATGGGGGGGATATTTGCCATAGTTGCCACGCTTGGCGAGCGGGTTGGCAACCGCAGATTTTTATTGTAATAATGCTGTTATCAGGAAGATGCTGCTGCCCATCTCCTGCCGGTTTTCCATTGTCGCCTTTTGCGACACCCACGTGAAGATATGGAGGTAGTGGATATTCTTAACCGCCACTACACGGCTGTACTGTAGTGAAAACTTGTGTGTAATTAAACTACATTAAAATTTATATATAAACATGTTAGACGTAATTTTTAATGCACTTAAGGCATGCACAATTGGATTTACCGATAGTTTTGTTGAAACATATTCAACACTATAAAATCGGAAATACTGAAAATGAGCAAGGTCTTTAGTATCAAGCATCAGATTAAATTATCTGCTAAGCACCTGGGATTCCATACAGAAGAAGATACTACCGTCTTTGTTTCAGAGCAGCTCACAGCAAAACGCTCTCGACTACACTTCCCCCGCCAAAAACCTCGTTAAATCCAAAAAATATTAATTCTGTTGGACAACTTGTGGTCAAGTTTATGTGAGAATAGATGAAAACTCTCGTAAAATAATTATTAAATCTGAAGCACAAATTCAACAATTCCAACAGGATTCATGACTAGGGTCAGTGTTAACAGTAAAATATTTTTATAGAAACATATTTTTAATATTTTTTTTGTATCAAAAATGTTCATTATGTTCTCTGTACAAAATTTTTTCATGAATTGTTTAATTATTTCTATGTATACCTCTATTGAAACAATTTCATTGTCACACAGACATCAGCGTGACATTATACACACTTATTTTTATAGCTTAAAAGAAATGCCTTTGAGTAAATTTAAAATTGAGATTAATAAATGACTTCTCGACAAGTGTTATTGTAGTGTTAAGTGTAAGTTTAATTGATTGCAATGTTAAATAACATTGCAATCAATTAAAATATTCCTTTATTATTTATTTAAGCTTTTGAAATTATGTACAATTAAATTTCATTATTTTAAGATATATTTTCACACCGGTATAACTCCTGGAAGAATATTATTGAGACTTACTCTTATACTAAATACCTGTATTAGCTAAACATTTTATTCTGCAAATAAATATTTTGACTTGACTTGACTAAACTTGCATAAAAATAATACACTATAATTATATGTTATTGTTCACTTATCATTTAAAATTCATTTACACTCATATACAACTTAACATTATAGACATCTTATTTCATTTTGTTAACTTTAACCCTCTTAAATTAATACAACCTTAAATGATTACAACCTAAATTGTAAAGAGTCCCTCAGACTAAAATTTAAAGAAATAAACATATTAACTTTGGCATCGCAATATATTTATGAAAATGTAATGTATGTACATAAAAACATAAATAGCTTTAATAAGAATAAGGATGTGCATACTTTAAACACTAGGAACAAACATAAGCTTGTAATACCAGTTACTAGACTCCACAGAATTAGTAATTCATTTATGGGGCAATGTATACGCTTTTACAACAAAATTCCAGGACATATCAAAGTTTGTCAATAAACAAGTTTAAAAGTTTTATTAAAGAAAAACTGTACAAAAAAGGTTATTATAATATCAAGGAATACATGAATGAAAATAACCCCTGGGAATAAGGTGATCGCTTCCATGCTGGTTCTATGAAAAATTATTTAAAAATTGTATAAACGAAATTATGTTTGAAAGAATAAGGTCCCGCTGGGTTTCTTGCTGGTTCTTCCCAGGACAGAGGTATTTTCCGAACCAGTGGTAGATAAAAAATGACTTTCAATAAGAATTATGTAATAATCGATATTGAATAAAAAATTATTCTATTCTAGTCTATTCTAATAGCTCTGAAATATTTTTCTTTTCACTTAATAAACATAAATTAGGAACTCGTAAAATGAGAAGTTCCACAATCATCGGCACTGCTTTAGGAGCTTTATCACAAGGCATGTTAGGCCATAATAAGCTTGGTCCTACACAGACCCCTAAGTTCATAGGGCACATTAGGTTATTGTTGGATTTCTTGGCGATTGCTTGTAAGAGGCATACGAAATACGTCAACATGTAATAATGCGCCTTTGAGAGCTTCAACAGTAAAGACCGCACTGCTGTAACTTTCTCCGATTGTAGTAAACCTGAAACAAAAAATAAATAAATTATGTATTACGTATAGATTACTGCACAACAATATAAGATAAATAAATTTAGATATAGAATGTTTTGTGACAATATTATAGGATAATAGAAATATTGATAACAGTGTAGTGGCAGTGTAAGTATATCTACTACTACCCCATATCGTCCCGTGGGAGTCCTAAGAGGCGACAAAGGGTAAAAACAGGAGATGGGCAGCATTATATTCCTGATTACAACTAAAAACTTATAAAAAACTGCATTTTTAAACCCACCTACCAAGTGTACAACTATATCAAGATCCTCAATATGAGGCAACCTATGGCGGAGCCTATGTTCAGAATTGGACGTATAAACGTCCAATTCCGCTGTAGTGAAGTGGAATAGGAATATTGATAAAAGATGTTACTCAAAAGATTGATATTTTTTAACTAGGGTAATTTAATGAATTTGTGTATGATTGTGTGTCGATGATATTATATAATAATATATAATATCATCGACAAAAAATATAAATATATATCATCATACGTGCAACTTTAAAACTGTGATAGACATCTTCAACAAGATCCTAGCTACACTCGCATATATATATCCTTTATGAGAATTAATAGTTCCATTAGAATTCTAAATGATCTTGATGTCACGGAGACTGTTGGCTGTGATGTATAGGATATACCAAAAAATATTTGCGTGCAAAATAGTGATTTAACAGTTATTTTTCATAATATTAGAAGTATTTACAGTAATATTAATGATATACACCTAACACAAATTTTTAAGCGACTATCATCAAAAACAGGTCACCACTGACGAAAATACAAAAAAAAACATATAGTCAGATTGTAAACCTCCCCTTTTACTGAAACCGGCTAAAAAACTCAAAACAGTTTTCTTTTTTTGCAGGAGCGAGCAAGCGACCATACAGTCCCCCTGATGGTAAGTGGTTGCTGTGGCCCGTAGACATCTACATCTATCCTCGTATGTTAATCAAAATGCAGATGTGTTGTCAGCCGTGAAGGCTAAGATGGAATGCCTCTTTTCCAGTAAAAAGTATCTCCAGTTCTCTACCCTCGCCGTACAAAACACAGCAGCTATTTTACGCTGGTATTCTGTGAGCGCGTGGTCCTCCCCCGGTCGAGCCGACCCATTCGTGCTACAACTCTACCAGTAATATAGCTGCAGCATGGCTCTACCACGTTAAAAATGGTATAGAAAGGAATTTAACAATGTGTCTATAATATTGCAATAATAATAGTAGTTAAAGCAAATATAATGTTAAATAAAACTTTCATTTTTGGAAAAAAGAATAATAATTTTCCTACATCAATGCGCAATTTCATAGGGAAAGACCTATATTAAACAATTTCTGTGCCTCAAATATAAATTGCTATAGATCACTACACATGCATATTTAACTACTTCGGTACTACAGTTGGACTTTAATATCCACAAGGCATCTTAAAGCTTCCTCTGTTAAAAGGGTATGTGGTCAGGTAGGAACTCCCAAAGCTTTCCTAGGGATCTACTCTTATTTATTTAATAATCCCGAGAGTATTTAGTTCTCTGTATATGAAGATAGTTCCTAATGTTTATTCAAGCTTAGCGGTTTAAAATATATTATACACGTGTTTATTTACTCATAGGAATATTGTTCATACATATTCGTAATACAGGGGACTATTTTCAATCCTTGGAAAAAATTAATTCATATAACATTAACAATTTAAAAATTACAGATGTGTTAATAAAATAATTGAATTACTTCACTTTTATATTAAGTCAGGTTATAATTTATCTTACGGGTAACAAAAAAAAATATTTTTGTTGTTCTTCTATAAATAAATTTGATGTGACAATTGAAAATTCGACCCCAAAAATTAAAAAAAACATTGTTTTCTTTCAATGATGAGACTTGCCTGTTCTCTTCATCATCATTATCGGCCCGTAAATAGTCATGCTATACACGGGTTTACCTCGAAATATAGAAGATCAAATAATTAATATATTAATACTAGCGACCCGCCCCGGCTTCGCCTTGGAAGGATATATTAATATGGCGTTAATTAGATTGAAGACAATTAAATATCATTTACCTTAGTTTTTGAAAAAAATATCTCGAAGTCTTTCGGATAATGTGTTATCGCGTAGATAACCTCTGGTACTCTTTATCTCTCCGTAAAGTTTTATTATAATCGGTTCAGCTACTCTTAAGATTAGCTCTGACAAACAGACAGACCGACAGACAGAAAGACAAACATTTTTAAAATGTTTAAGCTAAGCTCCTAAGCTATAAGGTAGTTATTTCAATATTACAGTCAGACACAGAAATTTTAATTATATGTTTAGATTATTATAAAATAATTTAATACGATAATTATTTCCTAATTAACTTTTATACGACCGTTGCTGAAATTTATAAAATAATTAAGGGTATCAAAATAGCTGGTTCATTAATGTGAATCTACCCAAACACATGCTACCTTTACAAAATTCGCCCTCGGCGTATTTTTGCGAACGCTGTGTCGCCGAGTATTAATTAAGCTTAACTTAAAAACTGAAAAGGGCATGGTAAGAGTTTTAGAAATTTGTTTTTATTTTTTAATAATTAATTAGGGAGCTAAGTATGTTATGTGAAACAAAATAATCCTCATCATCATCATAAATAAACATAATAAATTAAAACGACTTAGGGTCCTTCAAGAAAAGAGCTTACTCCTTTCTAAAAGGCTGGCAACGCACTTGCGGTTCCCCTGGTGTTGCAGTTGCGGCAGTTGTTGCAGTTCAGGGGCAGAGTTAGTCACTTACCATCAGGTGAGCCGTTTGCTCGTTTGCACCCTCCTTTGCTCCTAAAAAAATGTTAAATCCGAAATGATGGCACCGTCGATATCTGTCGAGCATGACGTCATTCCGGCGAGTAACTGAGGCATGTTTATTAGGGTTGTTCGGCGCATTCTAACTCCAAGTATTTGCTAGTAGCCAGGATCCTACACTAGGTCTCTGGGATCGGAAACTGTGTTATTATAAATACTCGCCGGAAGCTGTCCTCGTAAATGGCCGTGCCAGAGAGAGAGAGAGAGATCGCGCCGTAATCACAGACTTGCGAATAAGCCTTATATTGTTTTAGTAAACCGAACACAGTCAAGGATATTTTGTTCGATATTACCATTTTATTTTTTATAGAATGAAGTCACAAATTTATAGAATACAGTCTACCTCATGTAAGTGGATGCTGTGGCATAGACATCTACATTCATCCTAAATTACGAATCAAAATGCAGATGCATTTTCGTCTTTGACGAATAGTACGGAATGCCTCGTAACCAGTAAATAGGGTCTCCGGTTCACTATACTCATCATACGAAATACAGCAGTAATAAGCTGCTATTTTAAGCTGGTATTCTGTGAGAACGAGGTTCTCCCTCGGTCGAGCCGACCTATCTGTGCTATATTATTCATATGATGAGAAACCCGAAACAGACAAGAAAACAAAATATAGCCCGGATAGACAGACAGACTGACATACAGAAAGAGAAAGATACGCAAATATTTTAAAAATGATTATACATCATGTCATAATGGCATTCAAATAATCCTTTTAAATATTATATAAGACAGTTATTTCGGGTATTACAGACAGAAATTTCAATGTATATATAGATATATAAAAAGATGTCGCTGAGTTGTCACTACGAGAAAACCACATACCAATAGTACTAGATCTATGTGTTCCAATTAAACTGCTTTCAATCTCTTTCACTCAAAATATTGCAGCAAATCTGGATATTTGCTTTATTGTCCTATTGTCAACAAAAAGCTACTTTTCATCTCCGTTTTAATGATACACTCGAAATCATTCTTCTAATTCTTATTTTACTGTAACGTATGTCTAATACTGCTTAAAATTATTTTTTTAATATTATTTTAAATTGAGAAAGAAAAAAATTGTAGCTATTTGCTTAAACAAGAACATTGACAACCATGGCATGACAATAATCCAAATATCGAAGTTTTTCAAAGATTAAAATTTTAAGATAAATATTTCAGATTAAAAATAAGAGGCTCTAAAACGTCAGGAATTAAAAATTTATTAATATTAAATGCCATAAGATGTGAAAATGAGATTTATTCAATGTGACGTTATATCGAAAAAATTGTGCACATTTAATTAAACGTAATTATTAAAGTCACATGAAAATTGTATAAAAATAATCATCGCAGTTATCAAAACTAAGAATTTTTTTAAAACGGTTACGATGTATTTTTTGGTAGGTTTATTAAAAAATTTGAACAAATCTTTAATATAGTTTTTCTTGGAGGCTGGCTAATTAAATGATAATCGATAAACCTTGGGAAGGAATCCTGCAAATTCCGGTCCTAATATTGACTTTCTCAGGTCAGACCCGAGTTGGACCTAATTAATTCATAAATTGGACTTTTCATCAATCGATTTGAAAGCACTTGATACAGTGTATATTCCAATTACAATTTATATTTGTAATTATAATTATATTCGTAACAGTATCGTAATGTCAAATTTACATCTTAGAAAAGAATGTCTCTTTTTGTCTTCAAAGCTGTACCAAATATAACAGTAGTCCGAAGGATTTATAAAAGTTTCATGAACTGTCCAGTATAAATCGTCTCACGGATGAAAGTACGTTTCAAACAAAATGTTACAGCATTTTGTGTCTGGAGAGGTCCTTGTGTGACATGAATAGCAGTTGTCTCATTCACCTCGAACAGTCAATGACTTAAAGATTTTATACATAAAGCCACGAATTTTGAATCCCAGATGTTATCCTTATTTGAATAAGACGAATTTTTGGTTTTTTGATGTCACTTAATGCGTATATTAAAAGAATTTTGGCTAAATAGCCCATTTTATTCAAATTTAGCTTTTATTCCATTATACATTCAATAATAATTATTTCAATGTAGCGAATTGTTAGACGTCTTTTATAGCCTGAAGCGCAAATATTACTCCCCTTCTATTACATTGTTATTTATTATATTTTAATTTGAAGCCGAACCGCTCTCGCAAACCGCTGTTTTTGTTTAATATTGATATTAAAACAATTGAAAACTTGAACAAGCTCAGAGATGCGTAACTTAATAATCTTATAATAGAAATGCTAATTAGCTATTGTTTGGCACATATGGCGTAAATATTTCCAGTTTGCTCAATTCTATGTTAAATTAAATATAATTATATATAATATAAATAATAACATAATTTGCAACCCTCCTGCCACAAAAATGTACGAAGTATGCCTATGTTCATCAGGGCGAGCAATAAATAAACTGTGACTTGATATAATATGTACTTGCAGATCGTTAAATAATGTGAGATTTGGAAAATTCATCATTCATCTGATGATGAATTTTATTACGAGACCTTCGTTAGTCAGTTCTAACTTGGTATAGTCCTACCTTGGTATAAAAATGAATACTATGAAGTATCTAGTAATGCCGTGTAGTGGCGACTAAGAGGACCCACTATATCTCGACCCGTAGGTGTCGTAAGAGACAACACGACAAGACAAGACTCTGAAAATGTTCGTGGGCAACAGCATCTTCCTGATAACAACTCAATAATAAAAATAAATAAAAGGGCGTTGTGGTCTTTGTTCAAAGAAGGTTTTTTTATAAGATAAGGATGACAAACGAGCACACAGTCCACCTGATGGTAATTTGTCCTTTATCCATCATATTTGTTTTATAGAAGAGGAGGCAAACGACTACTCACTTCTTTACAAGATGGTAGATCTGTTTTATGCCTAAGAATGGCGGGATATGTTCCAACCTTTTCCCTATTTCTGTCGCCAAATAGCAGTGTTTACATTGTGTTCCGGTATGAACGGTATAGAAAGCCAGGCTGTGAGTTAGTCCATTTAGGTCCTCAGAGGTGACATGAATCTGCAGCCTTCTTTATTTGCAGCAGATGTCCATACACTCCAGTAGTTATTTATCATAAGGTGAACTGTGGCGTTCCTTTATTATCTCAGTTTTATTTAAAAAAAAATCTTTTCTTTTAATATCCATCAAATTTATGCGGCAAAATAATAATTGAATAAATACATACAATAAGTGTTACGACATTATAGTGGATTTAAGTAACTCTTAAATATTTATTAACTAGACATTTGTATTGATATATGGACTCTCTACCGCTGAAAGGGTATAGCAGCTCCTCATGAACCGCCCTGCAGCAGAGATCAACCAATTTGTGACCTTCTATTCACAGATACTAATACCACACCACGTTGGGTTCGGGAACAACGAGGAGGGCGTGACCCCTGAGAAGATGTGTCACTCAGAACCAGTCTGCGCTCTCTCAAAAGAAAGGTTAGACATCTAAGAATACGGGTCCTTATGGAATCGTCCCGGTCTTGACGTCAGTCATCAGTGGACTGCATTTTCTTGCGAATGGAGTTGATTCGATAAACACCAATTATTCTTCATAAATCCCCCTTTGGATATGCGACATTAAAAATTTCACTACTTTTTCCTATCACTTTTCCTTATTGTTTTCTTTCTTGATTTAAACTGGAAACTGGTAGCTGGTCCCGAACGAATTTCCAATTCTAAGCATACCACGCAGCCGGCTGCGAAGTTATGTGGAACTCACTATGAAACCTAAGTGGCTACCCACAAAACACCACCTGCGACTGGCTTTGGCCTGGGCCTTTCCGCCGAATCGGAAGCGACCCAGGTGGCAGTCCAGGTCGGCCGAAAACTTTTTAGAGGGGTCTGCTCACGCTCGCAGGGCAGTCGCCGTTGGTGAGTTTTTCGCTTTTCACTTACCGTCTTGCCCCCCTGCCTCCTGGCGGGGAGGTTTGACCGCTCTTTATTTTGTTATTTTTCTTTTACTTTTTTATTGTTATTTTTCTGTTACTTTTTTATTGTTATTTTTCTGTTATTTCTCTGTTTTGTTTTATTATTGTTATTATTTTTGTGTTGTATACTGTTTCTTGGATACGTCTCTTGTTCTTTTCAGAACAAGCACCTGTTCTTTTGAGAACAGGGATCCCCCCCTTACTGTCATACTTAGAACGTCGCCCCCCCCCCCAATATGTCCACACTAGAACTTATTAGGTAAATCCTCTCGCCGCAATCTTGGCCTCCCTTGCCCCTCAGGCATGTCCTCCCCGGCCCCCGTCGCATCCTGCTCGGCGGTGCCTACGGCTGCCCCGCAGACCGATCCGCCCGCCGTCCTTCGACTCCAACTCCATAGAGTGCTCAGACTCCGCGTCAATGACCTCGTCCTCTCGGAAGAGAATACCCTCCCAGACCAGTTCCTCAAGTAGCTGCTTCGCGGATTCCGTCGGAATAACGACTGGAGATAATTCCTTCACGAAAGTGACATCTAGGCGCGGCCTTAAACGCGCAGCGAAAAATATCCCCCCCCCCCCACGTCCCGGTAGCCCCCGCTGCCGTCTCTTCCCCCGAAGCCCCCGCCGCTGCCTCGGTCCCCCTAACGTCGTTAGACATCCCCCCGCCGACGAAGCCAGCATCTCGCTGCGCCCCTACCCTCGCCAAAAAATAGGTCCCGCCTCCAGCCTTTCTCAGAAACAAGGCCAAACTCACCCGCCTTTCCAAAACCTGCTACGACGCAGGTATAAAATATGAACAGGCCACCAACGTTGATGCAGACATAAAAATCATCCCACAGTCGATCGACGACTTTCGCCGCCTTACCAGGCTTTGCACAGCCGAGCTTGTGTCCTACCCCACGTACGCTCTTCCGGAAGAGCGTAATGTCAGGGTGGTAATTCGTGGGGTTCCGTTTGACTCTCAAATGACGACATCCTTGAGCACCTTAATTCCCAAGGATTCCCAGTGGAGGCTATGAACAAGATGCACAGCGGCAAGGGCAAGAGGTTCCCGCTTGCCCTTGTAATTCTGACCAACATGCCGCAGGCAATATCCATCTTTCAGCAGGTACACACAGTGTGCGGCCTGTCGAGAGTGAGGGTTGAGCCGGTTTTCCGGCGCAGTGCCACCGCTGCCAACTTTAAGTGCCTAGATCCACACAGCTCGAAAGCGTGTCCTCTGCCACAAAACGCCGAATCCCCACCCGCGTGCATCCTGTGTCAGCAGTCTGGCCACCCGCCAAATTACAGAGGGTGCCCTCGCGCTCCTCATCTTCGTCCCAGCAAACAAGCTCCACTGCCGCTCAATGACAGGTCATTTCCGGCCCTCCCCGCAAGAATGCCCCGCCAGGGCCTTTCCCAGCCCCTTCAGGGCCTCTCATGGCCCACTCAGGGTGCCCCAAGGCCCCTTAGGGCCCTCTTCGGCCCCCTCCAGGCTTCTCTCAGCCTTCACAGCCTCCAGCTTTCTGCTGAGGCCCCAAAAAAGCCGACCATCAGCAGACATCACAGTCCCCTCGGTGTCACTCACTATCCCGACAACATCGACCACGCTCCTGACGTGCTAGACTTTTCGCTTGTTAAAGGATTTTCCCTCAACCTCAGGGCAATCGAGACTCTAGACGATCCAGGATCCGACCACCGACCGGTCTCCCTCATTAGTGGCCATCAGCCATCTCCCTCAACCCCCTCCACAAAAACCTTTACTGAATGGAAGGGCTTCAAGGAATCCCTAGCCAAAGCTATGGACTCAAAGGACTCCACCATCTCCCTCTTGACAGTCTCCAAAAAATCGACACCGCGGTCGATTCTCTCTCCACCCTTATAAAATTCTCCCCTAAGGAGAAAGAAAGGGTCGTTACGGTTGCTAATAATGATGGTCTTTCTCTACATATTAGCAACCTAATGAAAGCCAAGGGAGCTGCTTTCCGGAGAGCAACATTCTATCCGAGCCCCGACTATAGGCGTACGGCCAATCATCTTCAACGAGAAGTCCGTTTACGCCTCTACGAACTTCGAGACCTCGAAAAGAGTAATCTCATGGAGCATATTTCTCCCTCTAATACAGCATACTATCAGATGGCGCGAGCCCTCCGCATAGACGCTATCACCCAAACTCCCCATCTCTCCCGTCCCGATGGTACTATTGCCTTCGAGGATGAGGAAAAGGCTGAGTGCTTTGCAGACAGCATTGCCGCTCAATGCTTTCTTAGCTCTCAATCCACTGATTCCTCCCACATCCAGACAGTGGAGGATCAGGTCCGCCGTCGGAACTCACCCCCACAGCCTCTGGGGGTGATTCACCCTATTACTGTGTCCAATGATGAGTTCTCATCCCTCATCAAAGGACTGAAACCTAAAAAGGCTCCGGGCTCGGATGGCATCTCCAACCAAGCCCTTAAACACTTTCCTGAGCAGGTGTTATTCCTTTTAGCGATTATCTTCAACGCCTGTTTCAACCTTAGCTACTTTCCCACCACGTGGAAAGAGGCAACTGTCATTGGTATCCTCAAGCCAGGAAAGCCTCACAACCTCCCCTCCAATCATCGTCCCATCAGCCTCCTCAAGGCCATGGGCAAACTCTTCGAACGAGATATCCTTACTCGCATAAGGCTCCATCTGTTTCCAAGACGGCGACCCTCTGGTCATCCCCCACCAATTTGTTTTCCGAGCGAAACATTCTTGTTCCCAACAAGTTCACCGTATTGTGGAATATATCCTTAGCGGTTTCTATTCTCGTCGTCATAAGACCATCGCGGTCTTCTTCAACATAGCAAAGGCATTCGATGTGTAAATTACAGCTATCTCTGTTCATTATATAACATTATTTATTTACATATGTTATTCTTATCTAGCCATTATGTAACTTATCTCTTATCACAAGAATAACAATATTTTTAACTAAAACAAGTATCTAATTGAATGAAACTCTTTAATAGCCGATTACTATGTAACACACGACTCAAAAATTATTATATAAACAAACTTTTGTGGAATTAACTCTCGACCGGGGAATCGAACCCCGGACATTCGCATGACAATCGAATGTTCTTATCTATTTAATTTTAACATAGATTGTTCTTTAATTTGGAAATATATATAGGTTTAACATAAAAATATGATTTTTTCTGAAAATTGCAAATTTGAATAATCTTTTAAGCGCGTCGCCAACAACCGCCTCCCCGAAGAAGTCATTTACAATTAAGAAATTAAAATGGGTGATATTTTTGCTACAGTTTTGTTTTTGTGCATACTGTTTTTGTATATAGACAAAAGCTTGAAGTAAGTCCAGAATAGCACATATTATGATACTCGGTCTGCTCGGTGATGCTTAGACATGCAAATTTTTTTCTAAAAATTATTCTCAGTCATGCAAGTTAGCTTGAGCTGTGTTCTAGGTGTCGCACAAATTTTTACGAAATTAGAATAGAATTTTGAATTAAAAAAAAAATAAGTTTTATAAAATTTATAAAATTAATTATTATATTTTTTGTCTAAAACAGCAAAGCTATTGACATTTAATAATTAAATGGGTGTGACAAGCGAACGCACAATCCACCTGATTGTAAGTGCATGTGCTGTGGCACAGACATCAACATCTATCCTCGATTAAAACTCAAAATGCAGATGTCCAGTCACCCCTGAGGCCTAAGATGGAATGCCTCGTTTCTTTTAAACAGGGTCTTATAATGAATTTCATACAAAACACACATAAAATGCTTATTAACATAGCCCCTTGAAAGCCCATTCTTGAACAAAGATCTTCCTCATGGAATGCCACAAAGTGCAGTCCTGAGTGACCTGCACCCAGTTATTTCCTGCATGTCTTATCGTCACTCCATCTAGTAGGGAGAGGAAAAGTTACGAAGCTGGAACTCGAAAACCTTTCGTCCCCGTCGAGTGTTGGTTTTATGAACTATTTGGCCGGCCCATTTCCACTGCAGATATCTCTTTTTTGTACGAGAGGGAGCGAACGAACATGCAGCTTGACATTTCAACCGCCGCCCATAAACAACTGCAATACTAGAGGAATTGCAGATACTTTGCCAGCTATAAAAAAGAAGTAAGCTCATTTTTTGAAGGTCTCTAAGTCTTATCAGTTCGGTAAAATCACAGGTGGTAAAAGATTCCACATAGTCAGTCGCGCAAGGAAGAAAACTCCTAGTAATTCGATATGAATAAAATATGTGTTCATAATTTTATATATCAACAGCTATTCGTATGAGCCTCAACTTTCAATCAACAGGGTTCTTTGCGTATATTTTCTAAATAAAATTGGCATATGAAGAAAAATATAATTTCCATCACAAGTATCATTATTTTAAATTGCCTTTTAATAAATTTGCTAAAATTTTTATAGAATAAGGGTAATACAGGAGCACACATTACACCTGATGGTAAGTGGATGCAGCTAAGACTGGCTAATACTAAAACACTACATAATTTTAAGATGTCGTTAAACCTCGTGGTGTCACAGTCAATTAAAACGATAAAGGCAGCAGATATACATATATATCTTTCATGAAAAATAAAATGTATTGACGTTGACACTTCTAAGAATTAAGATAGTATGTCTGGTAACAAGTAAAACGAATCTCCGGTTCTTTACAGTCGCTATACGAAACACAGCAGCATGAAACTGCTATTTACGCTGTATTTTGTGAGAGCGTGATCCTTCTTCACTAGAGCTGACACAATCGTACTGATACCATATTAGGCTGCAGCGTGGTTCTACCACGTTACGTAGCTTTTGATGTTGGAAAAAGTTTGCAGGGATAAGTATTTACCTTGAACGTATTATAAGCCTGTTATAGACTACAATTCCAAGTGATGGTAAGTAGTTGTGTAGGCCTAAATGGTAAATCGCACTGTCTTAGCGTTACAGAGCGTATTCTCTCTTGTTTTAAGACATTCACTTTGTGATTAAAAAGGAAAGTCAGAGTCACTTCATCCTTTGTAATTTTCAGTGACAATTACAAAAGATGAAGCAATCCATTTCGTTCAAATGCATGCACTGAGCGTCTGGTTCTTCGGTGGTGGAAATGGGAGAGAGGAATCACCAAATTCCTGTGCACACTCCCCTAATGTATCCTCCAAATATCAAACTCATACACGCACATACACATACATATATATAGAATTAAATTATAGAATATTTCAAAACAATCCAGCGGCTTAAGCTTAAAAATACATAATTTAGTAGAACAAATCCCGAGACAGGATCATCTAACGCTGACAGAACAATGATAGTATTTTCGCTTCAGCATATTGTGTATTGTTTCAATATGTGTTTGACAGAATCGATTTATACAAATAGAGGCTACCGCTTTTTTTTTTAAAGAAAATAGTACGGGCCTTTATCGTGAACACACGAATGAAAAGGAATGAGTTGGCGTATATTTTATAGACATTATTTAATGTTTCTTAAATTTTTTCAGACCTTAGCCAGATTTTTAACCAGTATAGTGGAGGGAGTTTACATACTTAAATTTCACAAGGATTAACAATAATTCGCTATATAAATGTTTATGGTATTCGAACCCGAGGCCCTTAGCGCCGCAACTCATTGCTGAGTCACTGCGCCTCGCAGAAGTCACCGTTCAAAATAATTATTGTAATAGGGTTATTATTTTTTTAAAGCTGGTAGCAGTAAAGTTACGCATTTACGCAGGTAAATGCGTACCTTTGATATCCGTAGCGTAAACAATAAACCCACTAGCACAACGGTTCAGTAAGCTGGTGTTAATAGGTGGTAGAAATAGATCGAATAACTAACAACCAATAGGGTAGAATGATTTTCGAGTGACAGCCTCGTATCAGTAAGGAATGTATGGTTGCTATCTAGATGGGGTAATGACCTGGTTTAATATCTAGAAAACCGATGGAAACAGGTCGCTCAGGTGCGTGTTAATACTATATCTTGATTGAGACGGCTCCGTGGCGCAGTGGCTTAGCAATGAGTTGTTGCGCTGGGGGCCGCGGTTTCGAATCAAAAGTATTTGCATGGCCTACAAATAATTGTTCCGGGTCTGGATGTTTGTGCTCGTGCAATTTATATATGTAAACTGCCTCCACGATACAGGAGAAAATCCTAGTGTGGGGGTAACGTTTTTTAGGAAAAAAAAAGAAGGGCTTTGAACATAGACTATGGTATGTGAGGGGCTATAATAATGATGACGATTATTATGAAATAGATATACAATTCAAAATAAATATATTTTAAAAGCAATAATGAAATAAAACCATCGTATCATATTTATATACATATATATATATATATATATATATATATATATATATATATATATATGTTATACTGGTACAGCCTATCCTAAGTCCGCAGTGGAACATAGGCGTCCCCATTAGATTGCCTCATATTTGCGATAGTTAACACCCTTGGCATGGGGGTTATTTTTTGTTGTTATTAGGAAGAAGCTGCTGCTCATCCCCTGGTTTGTTCCACTTTGTTGCCTTACTATACTACTGCACTAACAAATGGTCTTATTATTGTGAACAATCGCCTAGCATAAAGATGGTACTAGTCACATTATAAGTATGAAATGTGTTTTGAATCATGATATATACAATAATAACCATCATTATAAAAATAAATAAGTTTCCCAAATGGTAATATATTATCTTGTTTTATATCTGTGTGAGCTGATATTAAATTTTTTCAACAGGTCGAAAAAATAGTATGTATTTTTAACGTAGAAATATCCCTACACAGCCATGATTTTTTTGTCTTTTCATTGTTAAAAGATAACAGCAAAAGCGCCGTGTCCTAGCAGTCCCAATGAATATAATATGCGCTGTCCCATGGGAGGTGTGATTCGTAACAAGAGTTCTTTTTTTTTTACTTTACAAAGTTTTCGTGTATAAAGAGATTTTTAGAACAAACGAGTCGTTTTGTTCATCATCCTTATCATTACAGTCCACTGAAAGTCTACTGCTAAACATAGGCCTGCTCTGTAGATTGCCTCATAGGGAAAATATATTTGCCATAGTTGCTATATTTGGCAGACGGATTGGCAACCGTAATTAGTTTTATTATTATTTTCAGTTGTCTTCAGGAAGTAGCTGCTGCCCTTTTCTGGTTACATTTTCCCTCTGTCACTTCATACGATATCAACGGGATGATTTGGGGGGGTGGATATTCTGATTCGGGGTGTGGAATGAATATGACAATCGATATTCTATTTAAGACCTTTGCTGGACATAGGCCTATTCAAGTACGCGCCACTTAGCAAGTATGACTTGTAATATTAAATTTCTATAAAAACTACAGCACTGACCTGACACTACTTTTATCGATTTACGAGTATCAATCTTATTGCATAATTGAGTGACGTAATTTTTGCCAGTTACAATAGTACCTACATAAAAGGTAGGGAATAAGAAATTTAACCATTATATAAAAAGGTATTTGTTTTATCTACATAAAAATACAACATTCTATCAAAAGAGATTAAAAAATCACACCTCTCAATATATTATTTTTACACTACACGCTTTTTAAATCTACCTCCGTTTACGAGGCAAAAAGGAACAGACAATCGAAAGTTGTATGCAGTGAGGTTCAGTTATAACGCCACATTACATCCTTGTCTTTTATCTATGTTGTTCAAAGATTAAAATCACGTATACTTTTTAATTTGATAGCGAATCGTTAATACCTGCAAAATGTCCAAATATGGTCGCCTGACGCACGGGCATGCATTAGGTATTGACCATATATGGTTGACGCAACACGCGAGGGGTTAGTAGTTAGGGTTAGTTGTTAACGAATTAGTAGATGCCTATAAAATTTTTTTGAAAATCATACGAGTAGTTAATTAAAACACGTTTTATTCGTGAGAGTTTTCAGAGAAAAACAACAATCAAAATCGTTAAAACAGTAATTTCAAAAACCCGACTGCATAAGAAATTATTTCCCTTTCGTTATATAGTCTTTGTCACCTCCACATTTAAGACAAAACTATCGACATCTCATATTATGTCAACTCCATCAAGCCGTTTCGGCTACAAGGCGTGCCAAAGAATTACACATACATACATTAGACATACATACTCTCGAAAAACATTACCCTCCTTCTGAGACAGTTGGGTAATAAGAACATCACATTCGTCTTGTAACTTTTGAGGTGGTTTAAGGCAAGTTCAGTTAATAAACCTCCGGTACATAACACGACAACGATTTAAGCATGACTTGACTTCTAATATGTGCCGAGTCTAAAGTCATGATAATGAAGAAAAAGATGTTCCTTCAAAGTATTCAGATATGAAAAGGCAGCAACTTTTTATACATATTGAAAGAAGGAAGTAAGTCAATTTAAAGAAAAAGAACGATTGAATAGTGTTACAGTAACGAATAAAATTCGATTTACGAGGTAAGGGTTGAAGAGGATCTGCAATGACAGATGAAAACGTTGACGCACAAAACAGAACTTAAATGTTACAATACACGAATTCAAAAGATATCAGTGATGATTGCAGAAAGCTCTTTTTATTTCCCACTAGAAGTCTTTCTATAGATTTAAGATATCTCATCGTATGAACTTACTTATTTATACTCTAAGTAATTAATTGCATACACAGTGCATAATTTATCTTTTTTTTTATCAAACTATTATACGTTGTTATCAAAAAAATTGAAAACGAAGTATAGGGCAGCCCTGGACGACCTAATAATACTTAGTCAGGTCATAACTTCCGGCAAAAATTTTTATAAAATTAATGATATACTTTTTGATAATTATATAGAAATTATATATGAAATGAAAGGTTAATTAATAGGTAATTAAGAATACAATTTTATTTACATTATTCAAAATACCTTCCCCTATTTTGAATACATGCCCTTAATCGCCGCGGCCAATCATCAATCACAGCACGCACCACATTCATATCTATTTCTGCCGCTGCTTTAACCAAAGATGCTCGGAGAGATTCCAAATTCTGATGAGGTTTAGCGCAGACTTTCTCCTCCAAATGTTGTCATATTTTGTAATCCAGTGGGTTTAAATCTGGACTAGAAGAGGGCCAGTCGTCATGTCCGATAAAGTCAATTAGCTATAGATAAAGCCACGGGCGGTCAACCAGTTATGCGTGCTTCGTGCCCTATGAGCTGGTGCAGAGTCCTGTTGGAACATCCAATGTCTGTTTTTGAACATTGTTTGAGAAAGAGGTTCCACTATGTTTGTTAGGATGGTATTTCGGTACACCTCAGCACTAGTTTTTACACCTTTTTCACAGAAAAACACCTCAAGTTTAGCCTGAATATGAGACTCCAAGCCAAACCATGAGTGACGAAGGATAATGTCCTCGTTGAACCCTCGGAGTACGCGTGCTGGATTCTTCACTGCTGCGGGCATACATCTAATCATTTAGTTTATTATCACTTTCTTCGATGTTAAACATTTTTTCATTTGAAAAATTTTATAAAACGCAATTTCGCAGTATTTTTTTCCATGTACCGCCGTAACAAAGCCCGGTATCTACCCAGCCTAATTTTTTTCAAACGCTCGTTCGAAAAATTTCCGGTCTTCTTACGATAAGCTCGAAGTCCTAGATCTTCATTGATCACTCTTTTGACCGTGGTTCTGCTTAGGCCCATCTGAAGAGCTAAGATTTTTTGTTTATGAACAGGATTTCGTTGGATTCGCTCCTTCACTGTTTTGATAATCGCGGGTGTCCTAACTGTACGAGGTCGGCCGGTCCTCTTACGATCTTCGAAGCTTGAATCTTCAGTGAATTCTTTGATAGTGCGATAAAAAAATCGTAGGGTTATTTTCAATTTTTTTAGTATATTGAAAATTTCTTTTGGCACGTAACCACAGCGGTGCAACGCGATAACCACTGCTCTATCTTCTTTCTTCGACCACTCCATATTTGAAAATTAATGAAAATAATTATAATGAATTTACAGACTTAAATAACATAATAAACAATATTTTATTATATACAATATAAAGCTATAATAATAATAAAAAAAAACAAAAACTAGAAACTTAATTTAATGAATGAAATTAATAATTATTATTAATATAAATTAATGAAAATTAATGTCTTTTTTATTTTCTGCAAACGCAAACGTTATATTTTAAAAATTTGTGAAGTTGATCTAGCCAGTATTCAAAAATTTTAAATATTATGGTTTTGACAGAACCTATGACCCGACTAAGTACATGCGGGAAGTCGATGGATACAGGCACAGGACCGTGCTTTGTGGCATTCCTTGGGGGAGACTTACATTCAGCAGTGGACTCGTGAAGGGCTGTAATGAATGAAGGAATGAAAATAATGATTTACTTAGCGCAGAAAATTAGAATATTTATTTAGATATTTAATAGTATCGTAGTAAGGTTTAGTTAAATTGTCCATAAAAATTATTTTCGACAACCGTGAATAAGATATTTTAACTTAAATATTAATGTTAAGACTTCGTTCTTATTATATTATGTAGTCTTAAAAAAGTTAAGTGGTTAGTTTTAAGTTATTATATATACAATCAAGTTATTCGTTATTAATATTTTATAACAGAGTTTGTAAAAAGTTATTAGTTTTTACCTAGCGAAAAAAATTAATAATAAAAGACATTTATAACCTGGCGAACGTTTCAATTTTTTGACGAAAGCAATGACGAAATCGCACGCTGAAGATTCCTTCGTAATTGGGACCAACTCTATGACGGTGTGACAAGCACTGAACGTAGTGTAAAGTTTAAAGGTCGAATAGCCTTTGTTGCGTTCATGGAAAATGAAAGAATGCATACACATTTCAGTGAGCGCAATAGCTACTAACGAAGTAACATTTTTGATTCTAAGTCAAAGTTAAGGCTGGGCTAAAATTAAAATCACCATACATACATTTTGTTTATAGAATAAGGGTGACAAGCGAGCGCAAGCCCACCTGATAGTATGTGGATGCTGTGGCCCTTAGATATCTACATCTGTCCTCGATTAAGAATTAAAATGCAAATGCGTTGTCACCTTTGAGGACTAAGATAGAATGCCTCGTGTCCATTGAAAAGGGTTATTGGGTCGACTTTCGTTCGATACACTCACAATACGAAACACATGAGCATTGTGCTGCTATTTTACGCTGGTATTCTGTGAGAGGATTCGTGTTACAATCATAGTATAGCTGCAGCATGGCTCTACCACGATTAAAATAGTACATAATACATGCATGCTTTTAAAGAATAAATATGTTGATGGCAATATCACATTCTTTTTAAAAAAAATACAGTTACAGCCTTTATAACTCTTGAGGGGATTAAAATAAACAAAATCAAACATTTTATTTTTCCAACGAAATAGAATGTTTTTGAACGTAGATTAAAAATATTTCATGAAAGTAAAATATAAGAGTTATATTATTGTAGTCTGACTAGCCCTTTGTTATTACAGCGCTTGAATTCTCACGAACTTCATTGCAAGCACAATCAATAAGTGTTATTGTTACATATTAATTTATCTTTAAACTAACAGACTAACTAACTTATAGCTTTTATTATTTTTCTAAATATGTTTATTTTACAACAGTGTTGTGGCGGTGCAAAAAACATTTTCCTGATAACAACCCAACATTATAAAATCTGCGGTTATCCATCCGTCTGCCAAGCGAGATAACTATGGCAAATATCTCGTCTATGAAACAATCTGTGATGAATATATTTTCATTCTGTGTTTTATAGTTGATTCAATGGAATTGAAGGGTATTTAAATTAAACCTTATAATATATATAGGATGGTAGAATATACGCCAGCAATTTGCATTCATAAGATTTATTCCATAACATTATTTTTTTTAAAGTTACTCCCACACTAGTATTTTCTAAATTGCACTCGGGCACACATCCAGACTTGAAACATTTATTTGTAGGCCAAACACTTGTTCCGTGCAGAATTCGAATCCGCGGCTACGGCGCGGAACAAAGAAGCAAGCAAATAAATTGTATATCTCAAATAGAACTAGAACATAACATTACCACATAAGTAAAGTAACCATATAGAGGCAAAGCTTCTAAGGAGCTATCAAAATTTTTACCTATTTTGTTAGGGTTGCCACAGGAGGATAAAACTAAATAAACAAACGTTTATCAGCGTTTTATTATATACTTAAGATAGAATATTTTTTGATGCGTTGTCACCCGTAAGGACTAAGATGGAATGCCTCTTTTCCAGTAAAAAGGGTCTCCGGTTCTCTACACTAACCATACGAAATTAACGCTGGTATTCTGTGAGAGCGTGGTCCTTCCCCGGTCGAGCCCACCCATTCGTGCTATAACTATAACTACTAATATAGCTGCAGCATGGCTCTACCACATACCGATTTTTGTCCTTTAACAATTTGTTGTGTATTTTAATTAAATGGTAAAATCTAAATCTAATGGAAACCTATTTAATTAATTAAATTTTAATTAAAACTATCTAAATTATATTTTTTTGTTTTTTTTTTGCTTCTCGAAGTGCAAGTGATAGTTTCCACTTTTTTGGAGTGTCCGCTGAAAGCTGAAGTGCCGTTTGCGCCGATTTACTTTCATAAATTTGCTTATCCTCCATCTGAATGCTGCGAGATGTTTTATCTTCCAAGATATCTATTTTATTAAAAGGATTATTTGAACTTGAAGATATCTCAATAGTAGACACAAATTGAATGTTCTGATTTTTTAGTTTCATTTCAGATACTTTCTCACATTGGCTGTGGATTTTTTTTTTATATAGAAGAGGTGGCAAACGAGCATGCGGCTCACCTGATGGTAAGTGACTACCTATGAACAACCGCAACATCAAGCGAATTGCAGAAGCGTTGCCGGCCTTTTAGAAAGGTGTAAGCTCTTTTCTTGAAGTTCGTATCGGTCCGGAAAAATCGCCAGTGTAAGCAATTCCACAGAGAAGTTGTACGAGGAAGAAAACTCCTATATAAATATATAGGATCCTATATAAAACGCACAGTCGGGGACCGCCAAGCATCCAGATGGTGAGGATGGTATCGTGAATTTTAAAGCGATGTGCGTTCGTCAAATTTGGCGACTGGAATTAATCCGAACAATTCCTCAGAGCACTCCCCGTGGTAGATTCGATAGTAAATGCAAAGGGATGCAACATCCCTACGCAGTGCCAGTGTATCGTGCCGATCAGAACGAAGTTGCAAGTGATGAGCCGGAATGAAATACTGTCTCGCTCTGCTGAGCATGCCAAGCTTTTTAGAGGCCTTCCCTTCCAAGTGACCACGAAACTGCACACTATTCGATATGTCGACGCCGAGGATTCCGATGCTAGTTGAGGCAGCAAGCGGAGCGCCTTGAAACTGAGGAGATACGACAAAGGGGTTCTTTTTAGCGGTAAACGTGCAAACTTGTGTTTTCTGGGGATTGAACTGAACTAGATTTAGACGCCCCCAATCCGAGACACACACACCGACATTTATCGGCAAGTTGAGTGTTGGAAGAGCATTAATATTTGAGCAATAATTATTCTTTAAAATATAAAATTTGACACTCATTATGTTCTACATCACCCTAAGTTTGAGCTCTGGCCGAGCCGGCTTAAAGTAGTTTCTCTCTGTACGAGTCGCCAGTGCTCACGCACACACGTGCGTCGAGCTTGTAGTAGTGTACCTATCATAACGCGTTTGAATGAAATTTTGCCTCTGTACGATACGGTTTGTTTACTCATTACATTACTAGTACAAACAGGACCTAGCACAAACAGGTAAGAGGACAGAGCTTAAAAAGCTTGCGTTAAATAGTGGACTAAAACAAAAGTTAATGATGAAGCAATCTTCAATTTACAATTAAAAAGATTGTTCTTTACACTCCCCATACGAAACACAGCAGTGTCTAGCTGCCATTTTACGCTGGTATTCTGTACGAGCGTGGTCCTTTCCCGGTCGAGCCAACCCATTCGTGCTACAACTATACTACTAATATAACTGCAGCATGGCTCTACCACGTATAACGGTATAAAAGTGATAAAGACTAGATTAATTTATTTAAAAAAATAAATATAAAACAGGAGTACTTCAAACAACACGATGCACGTGTGAGTGATCATCATCATTACAGCCTATTATAAGACCTTCCAAAGGAATGCCATAAAACACGTTCCTAAGCTATCTGCATTCATCGACGTCATCACTCCATCTAATGTGGTCCTACCCTACACCCTACACGTCACTTGCCACGCACGTGTGCATGTCTAAGAATAATTTCAAAGAAAAAATACATTAGCAGTCGACATCAAGTCATACTCTTATGTATTTTAATGAAACGAGCATCTGCACCTATAGTAGATATCCGTATTTATAGGGATGTCAGTTAAAAAATAAAACACAAAGTGTAACATGGAAATTATGTACTATAGATAAAGTTAAAAAAAATAAAAAAATCAAATTCATTTAAAAATTCATAATTT
Source organism: Parnassius mnemosyne (assembly GCA_963668995.1). Taxonomy (NCBI): domain Eukaryota; kingdom Metazoa; phylum Arthropoda; class Insecta; order Lepidoptera; family Papilionidae; genus Parnassius; species Parnassius mnemosyne. The sequence continues at coordinate 49,416,202 of CAVLGL010000104.1, read as the reverse complement.
CAAGGTTTTTGTTATGGTTATAAAGTCGATAGCATTCTTTATAAGATTTAATTAATGAAGATTATAATACAACGTCGATTATTTCACCCTACACCATCAAGCCAGCGTTGCAATGCCATTAGAAGGCAAAACTTAAAAAAATTTATTTATCGTATCGTATCGTTAGATCACTGCTGAATATAGACCTCCAATTGATTGTCTAATAGTAAAATGATGACTGCAGTATTTTATTATTTTGAGTTGTTAAAGACATCATTTACAGCCCTTATTATAATATTATATATACTAGCGATCCGCGCCGACTTTGCACGGGTGATTTCTGGATCTCGATAACTACTCCACCGAACGGGTCCAATTCTGAATCTAAACTATCTAAGGACCCACTCAAATATACATAAAAAATTTCATCGGAATCAGTCGAGCCAATTTCGAATATAAGCGAGACTAACAGACAGCAATTTATTTGTATATACCTATATATAATCTATATATAAATCTTTTTCATAAAATAAAGTAAAAAAAATCATTTTTACCTTTCAATATTCCTTGTACCGTAGTACTACGATCTCTTCTACGGCAAAAATATAAAGATAAAACCAACACGTCTCTGGCACCAACGAAAATTTTTTATTGCTATTGTAAGTGTTAATTTACAACTTGCTCGTCGACGTTGGTCAAAATCCTCAGTAAGCCCTATCACCCTGTGAGTGTACTCTGTAATAAAAATTTCGAGGTCATGTGAATTCTGTATACATTAAGTCGGTTAGCACGACGGAATTTTCATGACCTTATCCCTTTCCAGAAATAAAAAACTGTATATATAGACTATTAAATTTTTTACCTATTGTCCTTCGTAAGTAATAGAAAGCGAAAAATCGCAATGCGACGCCACGCACGGTCTAGAGCCACTTGCATCAATTAACTTCCTGCATCTTTTACCAGGTCATGACTCCATTTACAGGGGGTCCCCCTGTAGATAATGCCCTCCACTCCATTTACATATCAATGGTTGGTTCCTTAAAACACTACTAGTATATGACCAACTTATTACAACTTCAGCTTACTGATCCTTTGCATTGTGGCGGTTACTCTATTTCTACTGCAGATTTCCTAATTACAAGCATAACCATCTCTACAACTCGCTGAAATACTTTGAGCTCGTTGATAAGGCCAGCTGATACGACACTGACATTAAAGAAGATTGCTTCCTCATTATAACCTTACTATTTAACTATACATCTCGTAGTTTTTACCAAGAATACATACATAGACCTAAAACTCTTGTATACGTTTACCGCTTCCTTTACATATTATACCTGTTATTTGTTGGTTAATCCTCCGAAAATTAATTACGTCCTAAGCTTTTAGGCCCGCATTCCGTGAATTACTTTACCCAAGCTTAATTTGTAGTACACCTAAACTTATTAAGACAGAGTATATTTCTTATTAGACGGACATCTTTATATGAAAGATAAATTAATTGAAATGTTGATATTTAAAATTAAGGTAAAGAGTATATATTATATGTGGATACATAATGCTGTGACTCATAGACGCCTTTATCTATACTCGATAAAGGTTTAAAGTGTAAATGCGTTGTCATTAGGTACTGAGGAGGAGAATTTTACGTTATTGGGTCACTGGTCTATATCTCACCAAACGTGGTAGGGACATGCTGCAGCTATATTAGTAGTATAGTTGTAGCACAAATGGGTCGGCTCGACCGGAGAAGGACCACGCTCTCATAGAATACCAGCGTAAAATGGCAGCTTGATACTGCTGTGTTTCGTATGGTCAGTGGAGAGAACCGCAGACCCATTTCACTGCAAAAGAGGCATCTTAGTCCTCACGGGTGATGACGCATCTGCATTTTGATTCTTTATTGAGAATAAATGTAGATGTCTATGGGTCACAGCAACCACTTACTATCAGCTTGACTTTGTGCTCGTTTATCACCCTATCCTATAAAGAAAACGAAGCACAGCAGCGTGAAGCTGCTATTTTACTTCATTATAACAGCGTAGTCCTACCTCGGTCTACGGACCCGTAACATAGCAACCATAGTATAACAGCAGCATACCACTTAATAACAAATATATTGTTACGAGTTTGGGGTTCGAGATAATTAAAAACTGCCGAGTGAATTACCAAAATTGACTATATAATTACACAACACTAATTACAACTTAAAATCACACTAATAATAAAACACAGTTTGCCGTTATTTCGCTTCGAAGTATTTTCTCATATCACCAATTCAATACTGCTCCGGTCGTGGTCTATACCGGCCTTATATAGGGCCTCAGATAATTTTTAGAACCTTCTAATGTAGCGACATCTAGAATGTTCGAGTACATATTGGTCCCGAAATTTCTGGAAGGATCTCGACTCTCCTAGTTCTGCAACTCAACACTAGAGGGCGCTAGTGTAACTTGTGTTGCCATGTACAAGACATTAATAGTGGCGCGCAACACTGCCCCTTCCTAAGACATGCTTGTCCCGAGCATTATTGGCCCCATAATAACGCGCCAGTCGATCCACATGGACAATCTTAGGAGTACCTCTAGCACCTTTCTGTATCCGGTAGGTTACGTCATTGATCCTTGTCACAATCCGGTACGGTCCGTCCCATTTAGCTTGAAGCTTAGGAGATTTCCCTTTGCTGCGAACTGGATTGTGTAACCACACTAGCGAACCTTCGTCAAACCCCTTGTTGTTCATTTTGCGGTCATACCGTGTTTTCATCTTCTCAGACGTTTGCTGGCCCGTCTGTCTGACGTGCTAATAAATGTCATTCATTTTGTTCCGCAAGTCATTTGCATAATCGGTTATACTGCGTGGGGCATCAGGTTGTATTCCGGTGATCAGGTCTGCAGGCAGCCGTAATTCTCTCCCAAAGTTTGCGAAAGCTAGTGTCACTGATGTACTTTCGTGAACAGCGCTTCGATATGACAACAAATACGGTTGTATTTGCCTGTCCCAGTCTCGTTGCCGTTTTTCCACAACTTTTGCTAGGTACCTCTCCAATGTCTAATTAAATCGTTCTACCATTCCATCAGATTGTAGGTGGTAAGAAGTTATTCGTGTTTTATGAGCACCCAAAACTCGGCAAGTTTCCCGGAATATTTGAGACTCAAAATTCCTTCCTTGATCGCTGTGAATCTCTAAAGGTATTCGAAAACGACAAAAGACTTCATGAACTAGTTTATCTGCAACTGTTGAAGCTTCTTGATTTGGAATGGCGAAGACTTCTAGCCACTTAGTGAAGTAATCCATCACAACCATGATTTCATGATTTCAAGCTTAAGTATTTACTTGTTACCACTTTCAGTTTCTGGAAATGGCCCCGCAACGTCAATGGCTATCCTCTCCCATGGTGCACCAACATTGTACAATTTCAATGCGCCTCTACTATGAATTTGAGGTCCCTTTAGAGCCGCACAACTTGTACATTTGCGGCACCAGTCCTCGACATCGTCACGACAGTGGAACCAGTAAAACCGCTCTCGGATCTTCAGGAGAGTTCGTTTAACTCCCAGGTAGACTCCTGAACAACCACTATGCTACAGCTGTAGAACATCCAGTACTTTAGCCTTAGGGACAACCATTTGCAAATGACACCTGTCTCCCCGACCATGGCACTGGACTCCATCCTGAATCAGCAAGCTGTCCCATTGGGCCCAATAGCTTTTCATGGTCGAATTCATTGCTGAGACGTCGCTCCACTTGGGCTTAGGAACACTGGCCTTCATCCATTCCAGAATCGGCTTAATGTCCGAATCTTCCTGCTGTGCATGTTGTAGGCTGTTCTTCCACTCATTGCTGAGCTGGTCTGTCATGAGTATCCTCACAGATACCACTTCTTTACCCTCTTGCCAAGTACAATGCTTGCAATCTTCAGGACAAGTTCTCCTTGATAATGCATCTGCATTGCCTTGAGATTTCCCGCTGCGATGTTCGATCACAAAGTCGTTTTCCTGTAGTAGTTCAATCCATCTCGCAACTTGTCCTTCCGGATTTTTGAACTGCAATAGCCATTTCAGTGCAGCATGGTCAGTTCGTAAGTGGAATTTCCGCCCTAGACGATATTTACTAAAATGCTGCAAGGACTTTACCACAGCAAGCAATTCCCGTCTTGTGACACAATAGTTCCTTTCCGGCTTTGACAACGACTTTCTGAAGTACGCTATCACAATCTCTTGATCACCATTCCGTTGAGACAACACACTGCCGAGTCTTATATCACTTGCGTCTGTGTCAACGATAAATTCCTTGCCCTCATAAGGGTACCCCAAGATAGGTGTTTTGCACAGACGGTTCTTGAGCTCTTCGAATGCAATATCGCTACTTTCATCCCAGCAGAAATGTCGCTTCTCCTCGGTTAGCCTGTGCAGAGGTTTAGCTATATCTGCAAAGTTCTTCAAAAATCGCCGATAGTAAGAGCACAAACCCAAAAATGCTCTAACCTGTTTCTTGTCTTTTGGAACCGGCCAATCCTTGACAGCGGCAATTCTCTGGATCCGTGCGGATACCTTCTTCTGACACTACATACTCTAAAAAGCTAACTTGCCGTTTGAATAGTAAGCACTTCTTCGGACTCAACTTGAAGTTGGCAAGATCTTCATGAGCACACGTTCCAGGTTTTGAAGGTGTTCCTCAAACGTACGGCCTACGATGATTATGTCATCCAAGTAGACCAGACAGGCATCGCTAATTAGCCCGGTCAGTACAAGCTCCATCAACCTTTCAAACGTTGCTGGAGCATCCAAACAGCATGACTTTAAATTGCCACAGACCCTTTCCTGTGGAGAATGCAGTTTCCTCCTTGTCCTTAGGGTTAATTTCAACCTGCCAGTAGCCACTTTTCAGGTCCAGCGTACTAAACCACTTTACGCCTGTAAACATGTCCAGCGTGTCATCAATCATTGGCAAGGGATATCTGTCCTTCTTCGTAACGTCGTTCAGGCGGCGGTAGTCAACACAAAACCGCATGCTGCCGTCCTTCTTCTTTACCAGCACCACTGGTGAACACCATGGACTAGATGAAGGTTCAATAACACCATCCTTCACCATTCCCTCAATCATGGTTTCCACTTCCTTTTCACGTGCTAAGGCAATTTTCTTGGCCCCTGACGAATAAGCAATTTTCTCCTGTGTTTATTTTGTGTTGAACTAAGCCAGTCTTTCCTATGTCAGCTTCGTTTGACGAGAAAACATTGGCGTACTTGAGTAACAACTTCTTCGCCTTGACCATTTCATTCGGGGAGAGAACGCTGCGACAGTCTTCTAAAAGTGTGGTCACTCTCGTTTGTCCATCCTTGCTAGGGGTCCCAGTCGATAGATATTGTCACCGACGCAACCAATCCACTTCCTCACTAGTACCAACCAATGTGCCTTTTTCTATAATCTGTTCCTGATCACTAAGGTTCAGCACACTTACTCCTGAGATGTCGGTGGTTCTGACCAAGGTTCGAGACACTTTCCATGGAAGGTCATTGTCTACCGTTTCCACGAGTACACAACGAAGAGTTTGCCCAGGATTCCGAGGAAGTCTAACCGGCATAATCGTTTCCGATCTCTGCGGAAGAACAATCTTCTTAAGGCTGTACACATTCCCTGGTAACGCCCCTTCCACGAAAAGTTCCTCTTGTCCACATTTCAAAACACCTTGCTTAACGTCGATCTCACAACAATTCTTCCTCATAAAGTCTAGGCCCAGGATGCAGTCGTCCATTAATTATATCAGCCACGATGACATTATGCATGTAGATCATGTTGCC
>CAVLGL010000104.1:49375422-49405422 GCA_963668995.1 Parnassius mnemosyne | reverse complement strand
AGACTTAATCAGTTCTTCGGTGAAGCACACTAAGTTTGTAGAAGTCGATCTACCCCGCGTAAATACGTGTTGTTGGTCTATTAAAAATTGTTTGAAATAGTTTTGAATTAGGGGTATAATCAATGACTCCATAACTTTACCCATTTGAGGGAGAATTGAAATTGGTCGGTAGTTTCCTATTACATTTTCACCGTCAGATTTGTAAATTGGCACAACTTTAGCCACCTTCCAGACTTCGGGGAAAACTCCAGACTTGAGAGAAAAATTAAATATGTAGTGTGGTGGAGTGACTAAATTTGATGCACAATTAACCAAAAAAATGGCCGGAATCTTGTCATACCCTTTTCGTCTCATGCCCCTTTCGACCTATCCAGCTTGGACAAACTTTGGTAAATCATTTCTTCTGTCAGGTTAATGGAACTGTAAAAATCATTGGAATATGTGATCGGTTGTGACTATTGACCAGATTGATTAGACTGTTCTTCACTGTAGACAGAGGAGAAATGCGATGCAAAAAGGTTTCAAATATCTTGACCATCAGACGTTGTTACGAAACCATCTGTCATCTCGGCCGGATATGAATTCAGACTGCCACGTTTCGAATTGACAAAAGACCAAAAGAATTTAGAATTAAGGGCAATATTTTCTTCAGTGCGTTTTATATAGGAATTGTAGGCATCCAACGATAGTTTTTCACACCTTTTTCTACAAATATTCAATTCTGTTTTGTCTAACGGATTGTTATATTTTTTTTATCTAAGTCTTATTTTATTTTTCTCATGCAATGCCTTGATCAAACAAGAGCTAAACCATTTCGGAATTTTTTTGTTTCGTTTTTTTACAATTGGAACATACTCGTTAATGATTTTGTTAAGTTTATCATAAAATATTGTTACCATGTCGTCTACCTTTCGTATTCCGAAAAAACTTGGGACCAGTTTTCGGTTGATCGTTTCATAGTCGGCCCTAAAAAAGTTTCGACTAGTGAAGTTACAGTTTTATGCTAAGTTGTAATATTTTTTTGTTTTTAAAAGTATTTCATGGTGAAAACCAGTGGTTTCCCTGGCCCTGCGAAAAACTGTATCTATCATCAAAAAGTTCAGTACTGAATACGCTCCTGTCTATCTATGTCTCTGTTAAAATAATTACATCGTATTTGCTACAGCACAGATTACGGTAAAAATTATGCGTTTTAGTTCGCAGTCCACGAGTATTTTCATAATAAATATCTAATTGAAGCTCGACGAATAAAAATAAAAACCAATGAATGCACACAAATTAGTAAAATTTATCTTAGTACCTATTTCACTACTCTAATTTGGATAATGCGTCCATATTTTTAATAACAAAATAACCAGCTGTATCGTTTTTTCTGACAAATATTTTCCTATTCCTGACCCAGACGTACTTGAAGCCTTTATCCCTTGCTTTTATTCTTGTAGCAGCGTGAAAGGCCTTGTTTGCAGGTGAAAGATGTTCTGAGACAAAAATTGGCGTTCTTGCTCCAAGGAATCCGAAGTAACTACTCATCATCATCATCATCATCATCATTACAGCCCTTCCCAAGTCCACTGCTGAACATAGGCCTCCCCCAAGGAATACCACAAAGCACGGTCCTGAGCCACCTGCATCCATCGACTTCCTGCATATCTTACCAGGTCGTCACTCCATCTAGTGGGGAGACGCCCAACACTTCGCCTGCCGGTACGAGGCTGCCACTCGAGAACCTTTCTTCCCCATCGGTTGTCGGTTCTTCGAGCTATATGGCCGGCCCATTGCCACTTCAGCTTACTAATCCGTTGGGCTATGTCGGTCACTCTGGTTCTACTGCGGATATCCTCATTTCTGAGTTTATCACGCAGAGAAACTCCGAGCATAGCCCTCTCCATAGCTCGCTGAGTGACCTTGAGTTTCCTCATCCGGCCAGCAGTGGAGGACCACATCTCAGTTCCGTATGTCATCACTGGCAACACGCACTGGTTGTACAGTCTCGTTTTCAAGTTTTGAGGTATACCTGACGAGAAGATGTGCCGTAATTTCCCGAACGCTGCCCAACCGAGTTGAATCCGGCGATTGACCTCTCGGTCGAAGTTGGACTTACCTAGTCGGACTTTTGTCCCAGGTAAACATACTCGTCAAAAACTTCGAGCTTAGTGCTCCCAACAACTACCAGCATAGGTGTGACATGGACATTAAACATGATCTTTGTTTTGTCCATATTCATCTTAAGACCTATCCGTTGGGAGACACTATTGAGGTCATTGAGCATAGTGCTTAGGTCCTCCAGCGCTTCTGCCATAAGGACTATATCGTCGACAAATCAAAGGTGAGTGATGTACTCGCCATTGATGTTGATACCGTATCTTTTCCAGTCCAGAAGCTTGAAAACGTCTTCCAGTGCAGCGGTGAAGAGTTTCGGGGATATGACGTCACCCTGTCTTACACCTCTCTGCAATTTGATAGGTTTCGTACTCTGGTTCTGTACTCGGATAGCCATCGTAGTCCTACTGTACAAGCACTTCAGCACTTCGATATACCGACAGTCAACTTGGCATCGCTGAAGGGACTGCAGCACCGCCCAAATCTCGACAGAATCATAGGCTTTCTCATAGTCCACATACGCCAGACATAGTTGCAAATTGTAATCCTCTGACTTTTGTACAATTTGTCGAAGGGTATGTATGTGGTCTATGGTGCTAAAGCCTTTTCGGAAACCGGCTTGTTTGGGAGGCTGGAAGTCGTCAAGTCTGCGCGCGAGACGATTCGTAATGCATCTCGAAAACAGCACGTAGACGCGGCTCAGAAGGGAAATCGGTCTGTAGTTCTTTAAGAGAGCGTTGTCGCCTTTCTTCTTCTGCTCCACGCCTCCGGTGTAATACCAACATGGAGGACGGAATTAAGAGCTTCTGAAGGACTTGAAGTACCGGTTTTCCACCCGCTTTCAGAAGCTCCGCTGTAATTCCATCCTCGCCTGGGGCCTTGCCGTTTTTAAGGTGCTGGAGAGCTATTCTAATCTCGCTCAGACTGACGTCCGGTATATCATCGGAATAATGTCGGATAAGACTCGCTCTTGGATCGGTACTCACACTCGCGTGTGGCTCCAAAGATGACGTGTACAGCTGCCCATAAAACCTCTCAATCTCACTCAAAATCCCAGGTGTCCCGGAAACGATGCTGCCACACTCGGCCTTCTACCTTGACAGTTGGCTCTTTCTGGCAGACAGATCTCTGGCAAAGACTTTGGAGCCTTGGTTTCGCTCCATCGCTTCTTCAATACAAGTTGTATTGAAGGTGCGTAAGTCCCGCCGCATGCATTTGGAGATCCGTCTGTTCAGTTGCCTGTATGCTGACAAATCTGTTGAAGAATGTAGCTTCATCTCCCGTCTAACAGCCCTGAGATTATGAGTGTGATCGGAGAGTTTTTGTGTTCTTCTGCGGCGGGTATTGCAAAACTTAAATCCGACCGCATGGACAGTTTCCACGGGCATGTCATTCATATCGTCCACTTCATTGCAGTCTTCTAGGCACTGAAAACGGTTTTGTAACTCGAGCTGAAAGGTTTCGGGACTTTGGATTAGAGCACGAGGGGGACGAAGCGTTGACTTCATTAGACGAGACCTCTCCAACTTAACGTTTAGGTTCAGTGTGCCTCTAACCATTCGGTGATTGCTGCCGGTTTTCACCCTCCTGATCACTGAGATATCATTGAACAGTTGTCGCCTGGTCGTCATAATGAAGTCAATCTCATTTTTTGTCGAACCATCGGGGCTCGACCAGGTCCACTTCCTGTGGGGCCGCTTCTGGAAGAAAGAGTTCATCTTATGATGACTTCATGGAGAAGGAAGAGTCCTCCTTTCTCCATGAAGTCGGCCAGCTGCTGGCCCCTTGGGTTCCGTTGCCCTATTCCAAATTTCCCTACTTTCAGCTCACCATTCTCTCTTGTGCCTAGTTTTGCATTGAAGTCTCCTATTAACAACGTATATTGGGTTTTGGAGGAATGCATGGCTCTAGAGATATCCTCATACATTTCTTCCACCTCCTCGTCGGGGTGTGCCGAGGTTGGTGCGTAAACCTGTATGACCTTCAGCGAATACCGTTTGGTGATTATGAGTATGAGGTACGCAACCCTCGTCGACACACTCTCAATCTTTACAACGTTGTTAACGAGAGACCTGTGGACGATAAATCCGACACCTCCTTGGGACAGATGGTTGCCCTCCCGGTAATAGAGCAAGTTGCCGGATTCGAGGATTACTGTTTCCTCCCCCTCTCTTCGGACTTCGGATAATTCTATAATATGCCCGCGTAACTTGTCTATCTCTTCTTCCAGCTCCACAATTTTCTCGTCAGTCCTCAGGGTGCGTGCGTTGTATGTTGCCAGGTCGAGTCGTCGTAGGTGGCAACCGAACCTCCACCGGAGATTCTTAGCAACTCCTGCCCCGCCGTTACCATGGTCGCCACCGTAGCGAGGAATAGCGGGGCCGCCGGGGACTGGGGGCCGTATCTTAGTAACTTTATCCATTTGGGGGGTATTTGCCATAGTTGCCACGCTTGGCGAGCGGGTTAGCGACCGCAGTTTTTTTATTGTATTTTTACTGTTATCAGGAAGATGCTGCTGCCCATCTCCTGCCTCTTTCCCGTTGTCGCCTTTTACGACACCCACGGGAAGATATGGGGTAGTGGATATTCTTAACCGCCACTACACGTCATGACTACTATTCAGTTTATTTTGAGGATTGCTCTAGTTGAAAGTCATTGTTGCTGCCAGAATTTGATCCCGGGTACGAGTGGATTCGAGCTGAACGAATATTGATCGAGGTCGAGAGCTTTCGCGCTTCACTTTTCGCTCAGATATTTTATAATATAATTATAACATAGAATAGAATAATTTTTATTCAATATACATTACATGTGTAATTGTTATAGAAAGTCATTTTTTACTTTACTACTGGTACGAAAAAAAAAACCCTCTGTCCTGGGAAGAACCAGCAAGCAACCCAGCGGGACTTTTTTTTAAAATAAATTACACAATATAAATGATTAGTTCGTAATCATTTATATTGTGTAATTTATTTACAAAATTTATTTTAGAAACCTCTTGGAAGCGGCCACCTCATTCCCAGCGGTTATTATCAACCATGTATTCATTTATACTATAATTTAACCTTAGTCTGGGCAACTAGGTGCGTGTACATTCTTATTTTGTTAAGGCCAAACAATTAACATATGAAATTTGCATTCAACACCCGTGTCCGCCCGCTGACTTTGTAAAGGTCCCCGTTGCCCCACTCCCGTGTGCGTTGCCCGGCAGAGGGCGCGGGCGCAGAACGCGAGTGCGAAGACAGTGGCTTGGCTGCAGCGGCGCCGTCGCAACGTAACGTATTGGTGGGGACCGTGACAGCGATTTCGTGCGATCAGTTTTGGTTTTATGGTCTAGATTTTCAGTATTTGTGCGCGTTACTTCGCTACTTAAATTGTGTTTCGTGAAGTCCGCCTCGGATTAGGTTGTCTAAGTATTGCAGTGAGTCTACTCGGGCCGCGTGATGACTGCCTTAGAAGGTCGCGTTCGGTTCTCGAAATAATTTGTTGCTGCGTGTTACGTTTTTAATTATAATTAACGGGATTTAGTTGAGTTTTTAAGTTAGTTAAATGTACAATAAAGTTGTTAGACTGACATAGTGAATTGAGGAGAGAATCATTCTGAGGAACTACCGATTGTAAAGGACGCGTGTGGAATTATAACGTCGATTTAAGTGCCTCTCATTTTTGCGTTGTCTTTTTTTTGTTTGTTTTGCGTGTCAACGAGGCTGAATTTTGAGTTTGAGCGATTAATTAAAGTCGTTACAATTAGTTAGCGTCAAGTGGTGTAGTGGATGCATGCATAAGTGTATTCTGACAATTTTAATTCGCGTCAACGAGTTGCTTTGTGCCATTTGATTTAACTCGGAGATATTTTCATGTGTCGGTTAAAACCGCTAAACTTTGTGACCCACGAGAACCAGCCGTCGTATTAGATTATAGATTTGTGCTAATGGACGCTAGACTTTGAGTGACACCGAGTGACGCCTCTGGAGTGATACCACAGGGTGGCGGTGCTGGAGTCAGGGTTGCTGCTGATTAAAAAGGGCTAATTCAGGTTAAATATATATACACTTCTCACACACTACTTACATTTACCACACTTAACGCCTGAACGAGCCTTGTGGTCTTTCTTCGCTTCTGAACCAGGTAAGTCGCATTAAGCACCTAATCTATATATATATTCTACAATTAGGTACAGGTAGGTACATTCTTGGTAGCAAAGCGTGGTTCGTGGTGCGTCGGGTTTGAAACCGGCAGACCCTCAATGGTCCCAACCTGGTCCTATAGATTTATTGCTGGGGGCCGACGCGCTGGGGTTGATCTTGTTAAGCGAGATACGAGCACTACAACCCTATGGCTTGTCAGCCATATCCACTGTATTTGGGCACAACTTCTTTGGACTAGTTCTGTGGTCTCCACTTCCTCAGACAGCCGACACGCTCTCTGTTGTGGGCGTGTCCCTTTCGGAAGTCGTCCAGAGGTTCTGGGAAATTGAGGAGCCACCACACGCGGCTCGAGTCAACCCTCTGGACCGTGAGTGCGAGTTGTTCTACCAGAAAATATCGGCCGTCGCGTCGACAGTCGTTTCGTCACTCGCTTACCCTTTGTTGACTCACGGCCCCTTTGGGTCAATCTCGTGCGCTGGCGGAGAAGAGGTTGCTTTCCATGAAGCGCCGCAAGCGACGCGACCCAGCCTTTCGCGATAAATATTTCGAGTTCATGCGCGAGTATCAAGAGCTGGGTCACATGTCACCGTCCAACTTCGACTGGCGGTCACAAGAGCACTACTTCCTCCCTCACCATGCGATCTTGAGGACCCCTGGGAGTAAGATTCGGGTAGTTTTTGACGGCTCCGCCCTCTCGTCAAATAGTGTGTCCCTGAAGCATTGTCTCCAGTCTGGTCCTAAATTGATCAAGGACATATCCGACATTTTGACACACTTCCGTCGGCACCAAGTGGTTTTTAAAGCCGACATTCGGATGATGTATCGACAATCAGTGGTCCATCGTGATGACCGTCTATATCAGCTGATATTGTCTCGCGACAAGCCCAGCGATCCGATACAGGTGAGTGAGTTGAACACCACCACCTATGGACTCCGGTCCAGCCCGTATATCGCCATGCGAACCCTCCTTGAAGTAGCTGAGATAGAGCGCCTAAGATACGCTCGGGGGGCTTCTATGTTGGAGACTTCGTTCTACATGGACGACATATTTTCGGGCTCCTCCACCGTCGAGGAGGCTCTTGTCTTGCGAGACGAATTAATTGCCATCCTGAAGTCCGGAGGTTATGAGTTGCGCAAATGGTTGTTGAACTCCCCTCATATTTTTAAGGACCTGCCGGGAGAGGATCTAAAAGACCCTCATCTATTCGAGCACCCTGAAAATCCTAATTTGTTGACTGTGCTGGGCATTCAATATTAGCCTGTTCAGGATACCTTCACGTATCGAATAAAACTCGATCCCCCTCCCAAAGCATGGACCAAGCGCTCCGTGCTGTCTACAGTAGCCCGCACCTTCGACCCTAATGGATGGATCACCCCGGTCATCTTTTTGGCTAAGTGCTTTCTTCAAAGGCTCTGGATATCTGGGTTGGGTTGGGACGAGCCTATTAGCGGAACTCTCTTGCGAGAGTGGATCTCCATTGTCTCCTCCCTTCTGGACATCAACAGGGTCTCCATGCCAAGGTGCTTCCTCCCTCCAGGGAAATGCAGGGCTACCCTACATGGGTTTTGCGACGCCTCTGAGAAAGGCTACGCTGCTGTCGTATGTTTGCGGACTGTGAGCTCTTCTGGTCATACTGCAGTCCATCTCGTACTTGCTAAAAGCAAGGTTGCTCCCATTACGTCCCGCTTAACTATCCCTAAATTGGAACCGTCCAGAGCCGCTCTTCTCACGCGACTCCTCAACCACGTTCACTCGTCTTTGACGGCTGTAATCGACATTACGGATGTCTACGCTTGGTCGGACAGTGAGACAGTACTTTGTTGGCCCAGAGCTGCACCTCACAATCTTGAGGTCTTTGTGGCGAACCGCGTGTCTCAAATCTAGTGTTCTGAGACTTATATAAACTGGAGACATGTCCCAGGGGAGTTGAATCCCGCAGACTGCGCTTCTCGCGGCTGTGAAGCCCCCTCTTTGGTTGACCACCTGCTATGGTGGGGTCCTAGTTGGTTGACTGAGTTTTAGTCATTCTGGCCCCAGAATAAATACTCCGAACCGATTAAATTGCGTGGCCTATGAGCCCGAGTAGGAGTGGGCAAGGATAAGCCCACTCGGGATCTCTCCCTTATAGAACGGTACAGCTCTCTCGATAAGCTCTTAGGAGTGACTGCTTGGTTGCGCCGATTTGTCCGCAATTCGAGAGACCCATCCAACCGAATCTCTGATTACGTTTTGTCCTCTAGCGAGCGTCGTGAAGCTTTGATGCATTGGACCCGTATGGTCCAAGCGGAGCATTTTGAGCCCGTGATTGAAAATTTGAAGCGGGGCTCCGTTGTCAAGGGCGCTCTGGCCCGTCTGAACCTCTTCCTGGACGACGCTGGGATGCTGCGCGTTGGCAGACGTTTGAAAAATTCTCAACTGCCATACGGGGCTCGACACCTGTTACTGCTCCCTAAGGACGGCGCCTTTGTCCGGTTGCTGGTAACCTACGATCATGTTAAGAATTCCCACGCTGGGTTTAACGCTCTTTCAGCTATTTTGCAGCGGGAATTTTGGATTTTGGCTGGCCGACGCACCATTCGGAGCGTCATATTTAAGTGCATACCTTGTTATAAACTGAAGGCCACCATATCGCAGCCTATGATGGGTACATACCACCCGACTGTGTCAGTGCCATCCGACCATTCGCTGGACTCGGAACAGACTTTGCTGGCCCCTTCCTCGTCAAGTCCTCCAACCTTCGTAACGCACGTTCACATAAGGCCTATCTGTGCGTTTTCGTGTGCCTCGCCACTAAGGCCGTTCACTTAGAACTTGTAAGTGCCCTCAGCACTGAAGCCTTTGTGGCCACGCTGGGCCGCTTCGTATCGCGTCGCGGTTTGCCGGACCTGATCCGGTCTGATTGCGGAACGAATTATAAGGGCACGGATAGATATTTGAAAGAGTTCGTCGAATTTCTGTCCAGCAACAGGACTTATTTAGGTACTGCGATATCAAAGAAGGGTATTCAGTGGAAATTCGACCCTCTGGCTTGCTCACACTGGGGCGGTATTTTTGAGGCGGTGGTTAAGGTTGCAAAAACTCATCTCCGTCGAGTTATTGGCGAAACTATTTTGACATTTGAGGAGCTTGCCACTGTATTCTGTAAAATTGAGGCGGTACTCAACTCGCGGCCCCTCTGTCCCCTCTCGTCCGACCCGAATGATTTGGAGGTTCTAATCCCGGGCCGGCGGGTAGGAATGTACCTAGTTGCCCAGACTAAGGTCGACTATACAGGGGCCCATACAGCTGTAGATTCGACGGACAACTAAGTGTGGGGCTCAAATACCTATGGATATTTAATATATATAGATTAGGTACTTAATGCGACTTACCTGGTTCAGAAGCGAAGAAGGGCCACAAGACTCGTTCAGGCGTTAAGTGTAGTGAATGTAAGTAGTGTGTGAGAAGTGTATATATATTTAACCTGAATTAGCCCTTTTTAATCAGCACCAACCCTGACTCCAGCACCGCTACCCTATGTGGTATCACTCCAGCGGCGTCACTCGGTGTCACTCAAAGTCTAGCATCCATTAGCTTAAATGTATAATCTAATACGAACGCTGGTTCTCGCGGGTCACAAAGTTTAGCGGTTTTAACCGACACAGGAAAATATCTCCGAGTTAAATCAAATGGCACAAAGCAACTCGTTGACGCGAATTAATATTGTCAGAAGGCATTTATGCATGCAATCACTATACCACTTGACGCTAGTTAATTGTAACGACTTTAATTAATCGCTCAAACTCAAAATTCAGCCTCGTTGACACGTAAAACAAACAAAAAAAAAACAACGCAAAAATGAGAGGCACTTAAATCGACGGTATAATTCCACACGCGTCCTTTAAAACCGGTAGTTCCTCACAATGGCTATGTCAGTCTATCAACTCTATTGTACATTTAACTAACTTCAAAAGTCAACTAAATCCCGTTAATTATAATCATAAACGTAACACGCGGCACCACTGATGAACGGTGGGTCAAAGTTCACTTCCGTACACTCAGCAACAAATTATTTCGAGAACCGATTTAAGTAGCGAAGTAACGCGCACAAACACTGAAAAGCTAGACCATAAACCAAAACTGGTGTATGGTCTAGATTTTCAGTATGATTTCGTGCGAAATCGCTGCCACGGTCACCAAAAATACGTTACGTTGCGACGGCACCGCTGCATTCAAGCTACTGCTACGCCCAAGAGCGCCAAACGCTGGGAAGCTGCATACCGATGCCCCCTCCCCGCGACGCGCGTGACACCTAACACCATCGGGCGATTCGCTAAGTCGAAAACGATTGGATGCCGTCTCAAATGACCATTTTTGGGCCTAAACAACTACTTTTACGGATTCTATCGCGGTTAAGTAACTTATTTTTTATTAATTCTTGATTATTAATTTTGTTCCGATCTACGCAGAATCAATTTACTGTGTCTTGAAGTCTTGCAGTAGTATGCTTAGGTTAAATTTTAATTTTATTAATTACAGGATACCAAGCAGGAGGTAGCAGGAGGTACCCAGCCTCCCTCTCTATTGAAATTAGGATGTTTTTTAATTTCAATAGCCTCACGTATCATCCTTGGTAGGAATCGATGTTCTTTCGCGAGAATTTGTGGTTTATCAAATCTAATGTAATGGCGGGGGCCGTCTAGGATTTTGATGTTTCACGTCAGCTATGTGTTCTTTTACGCGGGTTTTCATAGATCGCTTTGTTTGCCCTATATATGAGAGACCATATTCACAATCAAGCTTGTACACTCCTGCATCTTGTAGAGGAATATTGCACTTGACGGATGGTAAGAATTGACTAATCTTCTTCGGCGGCTTGAAGAATGTTCTAATAGAAGCCCGTTTCAAGATGTAGCCAATCCTGTCTGTGACACCTTTGACATATGGTAGTACAGACGGCATACGCTTGACTGTGGGTGGCTTTACTCGGTCACTGTGACGCAGGCGCGGGACCCAAAGCTTGTTGTCGTGCAGAACCTGCTTGACCTGCTCGGCGGCCAGGTTTTTGCTGTCACAGATCTCTCGTGCTCTCTGTTACAAAGATTTGCCCACGGTAGCTAACTGTGAAGGATGATGGTGGGATTCACGGTTTAAATATCGGTTCGTATGGGTCTTTTTTCTACACACAGTGTGACCTATAGTTTTGTTAGGATTTCGAATGGCTAACACATCTAAGAAAGCTAAAGAATTATTTGTCTCTAACTCAATTGTAAATTGAAATGGAATTCAGATGTCATAAAAATGCAGTTACTTTGTCTGATGGTAAAATTGTGAAAGTGTCGTCTACGTACAGCTTGTTGATTTCTCCTCAAAGTCCTCCGTGAAAGTATCGGCGACATTGGTAGATACCGGTGAGCCCATCGCAACACCATCTACTTGTCCACCAGAAACAGCAAGTGGGAACAGCACAACCTGCACCCGAAAACCAAAATTCGCGCGTTTGGTGGGAGTCAGCACCAGTACATCTTTTCGGTAAATGTTTGGCCAGCTATTCACGGTGACAAAATCATCGGACCCGTATTCATTAACGGGGCTTTGAACAGAGAAATGTTTGTAATCTACAAAATGATACGGTGTCAGAATATAAAAACAACCTAAACGTCCATCGATACCAACGAATATGGTACCAATTAGATGGTGCGCCATCACACTCTGTAACAACAGCCAGGCAGTGTCTAAATGACACGATTGGTGCTGTGGTGGCCAGCAAGATCGCCAGACCTCACGCCACTCTATTTTTTTTCTGCGAATACATCAAAGACGATGTGTACGCGGAGAACGTGGATTCGGTGGAACAATTACGCCATCGTATAATAAATGCCTTTGAGAAATTGAGGGAAATGGCTATAAGTGTAAATTTATTTTTAAATGTGCGGGGTTATTTACAAACATGAAACGCCGTTTAGCTCTTTGTATCCGCCAACACGATGGTCTCATTGAAAATAAGAAAATTTAAAATAAAGACAAATAAAATCAGTGATTAGTGATGACAGGTATAACCAATAGTAACAAGACAGGGTGATATGATAAGTGTTTGAAGAAGCACCTCCCCTGTAGGTACCTTCCGGCGCCGCTCGGTTTCTTCGATAATAAGTTGTCAAAGAATCGGACCGATCACGAGTAGGTACAAGACGCGTTGCGCGGTTGTCAGCGCGCGACGCGACGCATGCCGCTCCGAGTTAACGTAAGTCAGCTAAGTAAGTTATTTTATGAATTAATTTTTGCAAGGGTGATGCCAATTTTAGTTACTTTTTTTATTATTAAGTTTGTTTGATTGTTTGTTTGAAAACATTTTTTTTCAATTTACAAGTTATTTTATCCTATCAAAATTAATATGATTAATGGGCACTAGCCCTACCCGTGTGTTAAATTAAAGTCACCATTGTAGCGACCACTTTGTATGTGAAACGATATTTCTGTAGACTTTTTGTTTACTTTAGTATTGTTTTTGCATCATTTAATTACACAAGACAGCATTTTATGGGCAAATTTACTGCAAGATGCCACGGCAGGTACTGACGAAAATGAGCGTAGTTTGATGCGTGTGTGTGCGTAAACGTGTGTGTTTACTTAAAGGAGCCGGGTTTTGTGGCTTCACCAATAACAAAGGCCGCGCTTTATCTATCTCTTTTTACTTCATCTGAAGTTTAGGAACGAAGACGCTATTCGATAGATATACACACGATTGACTTAATATAAACTACCTCTGTTTTTGGATATTATATCACCATACCACCAAATTTAATTTTTATCGCAGTCCTAACAAATATCTCTAAATATTCAGGCATGCAAACAGAAGACGCGTAACAAAAGAATTGAAAAATATTTACAAACCATACTGTCGAGACTTTTTTTAGCTCTGCTCTCGCTGCACTCAAATCTTTTCATTTCGGCGTAAATCTAGCATGCAAAAAAATTAAAAAGTCATGTTACACCAAACACCATCGTTTCAGTCAACCCGAAACATCACAGGTTGGTTTCATTTCATGCACATGCAAATACCCGGAGACCGAACACGCTCGTTACACATCATTAAACGATACTTTACAGCAGACGGCCCTTGAGACTGCCTGCCTTCTCTCGCATTAATGTATGTATATCTATCTACCATTATTTGCAGAAATAAAGATAGCCTAGAAATGAAAATAATTAAAATTCTTATTTTTTATCGTAAATTATGCACTATATAATTTATGAAAGTAATTTCCACATAACAAAATTATATTCACACAGTTAAAACAAATATTTCCCCAATTGCACTTATATTATATCTACTAGTATTTGTTACTTATAAATATTGCCATTGTTGTAAGCTGTTTGACATCATTTGCTTAGGTTTTTTGAAATGGAAAACTTGTTCTGAGACAATACTACTAACTAAGGCTAAGACTGACCACTAAGACACATAAATTTATATTAATACAGAGTTCATTGAGACAGCGATAATCTATACATCTGTACATATAACTGAGAGGGTTAAAGAAGAAGATAACCATTGTTTTTAATTATCTGTCTGTCTTTTCGGGCTGACCATTCCGGCGTTAATCTTCAGAATGACAGAACCGATTATAATAAAGCTTTACAAATAAACAGAGAGTAGTAACAGGAGTGATCTAGGTCTAGTCCCTAACACATTTGAATACGTTTTCCATTTCAAACTATATAATAAAAAACGGAACATTCTTAATTCGTGTATTATAAATACATAATGAATTAAAAAACAGTATAGAATAGGAACTGGGTTGGTAAATGCCGTGAGAGATGATTAGGAACAGGTTTAGATATATTGTGGTGTAACTCTTTTGCATTTATAGCACATATAAAACCTCTAAACTCGGGGACGGGAAAATGTATCAAAGGTGTTAAATTTGATCCCACCAAAAACATAAATGTGAAAAGAGGGCCAAATTTGATACGATCGACATCCGGGACACCCGTTAGGTTCCAAACACTTTGATCGGTGAAATCGACTACCTCGGACGTCGATTATATAAAATTTGGCCCATTTTTCACATTTTGTTTTTGGTAGAAACATCGAATTAAAAAGGTGACAAATCATTTATTTTTGTAAAGTTTTAATCCTTTTATTAATTATAATACATAAACATTTTTTTTACAAAGAAAAACCGAATGCAATGAAGAAGAAAGGTTTCCGCGTAGAAGTCTCATACCGACAAGCGAAGAAAAGGGACTATATGGAATGACAACCTGGTGGTTGGCTCAGAATCGTGTTTTATGGCATTCCAAGGGGGAGGCATATGTTCAGCAGGAAACCTGTGATGGGCTGTAATGAATATGAGGATGATAAGCCACTTATGTCGTTATAATTTTGTTGAAAAATTATACATCATTTAACTAAACCAAATACTGTATTCATAGAGAATACTGCAGTTATATTTCGCCGGTAATCAAATCAAAATTGAAGTTTAACTGTATGCAAAACTTTTCCGTGTCGCTTACTGGAACAACTGATCGGCAGTTTCTACAACCCGTTAACCGTCAATCCGAAACCAATTCAATATAGAAAATCGTTTCAATAAGTTTTCTACAAAGTAAGTTTGAACGCAGAATTTATAATAAATTATAGAAGCAATGATTGTGGTTAGATCTTAAGGACATGAATATATACATAGTATTGTACTACCAAAGTAAAGCTGCAGCCTATATAACGTCCCACTGCTGGGCAAATGCCTTCTCTATTTTCTAAGAGATTTATACATTCAAGTGAAACACATATTATACACAATAATGATAAATAAAACATAAAATAACTAATATCAGTAACTAGCTAATAGAAAAATAAAATATAATAACCAATTACAGCACAATAAGAGACAAAGTTATTAAACAAAGATTCTTCTGTTGCTAATCCATTCGCAATCATAGTATTTTTCTTTAGCGAATTTTCTCATAGCTGCGTGTAAGTATTTGTTTGAAAGGCCCTGAAGATCAGAGACAAACACGGGCGATTTCTTACCAGCCATACCCAAATGATCTATGTTAAGTTTATCCTTCTATTATATTTTTCCACTGCTGCTAGTATAGAATCTCTAAGACAAACTTTTCTGCTCCGAATTCCTGGTTTGGCTCTGGTTTCAGATGATGTTACTGTTGTTAGCCTTTTTGCTCCTACTGCTTCATCGGTCTCAGGGCTCGCGAAATCTTTTGTGATAATGGGAGACGGAAGTGCAGTATCATCGGCGAAGAGAGCGGTTTTGACATCTGTATATTTTTGGATGTCACTCGTGTAGAGTGTAAAGAGGAGAGGAGAGAGGACGGAGTCCTGAGGAACTCCAGCCCTGTGGGGTCATTTCGAGTAGCAAGCTCCTTCAATTCGATACCAAAAATGGCGGTCGTGCAGGACTTTGTCAAAAGCTTTTGTGACGTCAAAGAAAAGGGCACTGGTGTTAATGATCCGGCGACAACTTTTGTGGAAGAAGCCCTGCAGAATGTATTCCGTGACGCGATGTATCTGATTAGTGTACGAGTGTTCGGATCTGAAGCCGAACTGCTAGTCTGGAAGAAGTTTGTTAGCGAATACATGTTTACGAAAGAAATTCAGTATGGTTCACTAGTAAATTTTCCCCAGTGTGCTGAGGAGCCTAATGGGTCTATAGCTAGAGGCTAAGTTGCGCGGTTTACCTGGTTCCGCGATTTTTATAACTTTCGCCTCTTTCGAAGCATCCGGGCAGAAGCAACAGGAGAGAAGAGCGTTGAAAATGCCTAATAGAAAGCAGACAAGTGGCGCAAAATGTGTTTTAAGCACCCTGTTGCTAATGCCGTCGAGCCCAAGCGCTGATCTCTGAAGACTTGTCCTGTCTAAATTCGGCAATGCGCTGTTTCACCTCTTTTTGAAGGTTGTGTAGTCGAAATTTGTTTTCTATCGTGTGATAGTAATCGTAGCGTCTTAAGGCCCCGTTTTTTGCTCTAATCAACTACAATATACTATTCACATAGAGAGGGTTTTGTGTCTAGCAGTAAGATGTATTAAGAAATTTACTTATTTTTTATGTCAAATTACGTTAAATAGAATTATATAAAACTCTAATTTATTACATTTATAAGTTATAAAAATAGTAACTAAAACATTATAATTATTGTGTAAATATGTTCATTAAGTATATTTTAAAATCTCCTATGTAAATATATAATCAAGAAGTAATATCAAACGATTTTTTATTTGTTTTTAATATATTTTCTTCAAAATTTAATTTAAAGGAAATCGTTAGTCAAAATACGCAACTACGTTACTTATGTTTGATATTTAACATGCAAGCTATTATAAATTAAATTAAAAAGTGTTGTTAATTATTCCTCAACAAATTTAAATTCGAATTTTCGTAAGCAGCATTGCCAGCAAAGCTTTGTACTTTAATCTCACTTAAGAAATTAGTTTCCTGTTCCTCGGTGCACATGCAGCTGCGTCCTTATTAGCAAAATTTAAGCACACGTATATGTAGTCGTATGAGCAGATCTTAGTTTAATAAAGTTTGTTACCCATATAAGAGTACAGTAAACAGTGTTATCTGAGCAATAACCAGCTAAAGCAGAGAAGATTCAGAATAAGTAATAAAGGCAAGTGTTGAAGAAAAATTAATAAAAAAAGACTCAAATATTCTGTCCTTTTTATCTATTAAATTCAAAAAATGCACGGTAATGCATTATTTTAACTGATTTTACTACGCACGCACACATTCGTAAGGGTTGGTAGGCAAAAACGTTGTTGCCCATAAATCACATTCAATTTGGGATTATTTCAAATAAAGGTAGAAGCCTCATTTACTCACATTTTCAAAAACTGCAATTATGGTACCTATATCATTATTTATATATTTCAACTAAGGTTTAAAATTTGGCTACTCTTTAAAACATAACCCTGTATAGCATTATAAGAGCAGACTATCAAAAGTCAGCACCCGTAAAGTTCCCATTGGCCAACAACGCGAGGTTAACACATATTCTACTCGACTGTCCCGCAAGTATCGTGGCGAATGGCTACGGGGTAGCGTGTAGGTCGTAATGATCCCAAGGACAAGTCTGAGGAGTTCTTTGCCTGTTATGTTGGTATATTTCAATAGGAACCGGCACAGCAACATTCAGATGATGCTCCCTTTTCCTTCCACTCCTTCATTCCCATCTTACCCCAATCCAAGGTGTCAGGTGTACCATATCAATGGATATGTGGCTAAAGGGAAATCCAGGCAAAAACGGTGTCTACCCGAGACTAGAGCAATTCTGTTAGCATTTTAGCCTTTTCATGGTATGTGGGGCACTGTCGAGGGTGACCGTATATTTCATTAGCCGTTCGTGGGAACAAAATAAACGACACTCAACGACATGTTAATGCTCAAACCACCATGTTTCCTTTATTGGAATTACCTTATCGAAAAATACCGTTACAGTTACCAGCTTGGTAATGGAAGAAAATAAGCCTAGATTCAGTGCTGTAGCTGGCTTCTCGTGCTTAGGTATTCGTAACTCGAATTCTATGAGCGCAGAGCAGATGGGACTGGTTCATGGTACGCTATAACAGGTGTCGCTAAGACAGTCTGTGGATTGCACCGTTACAGGGGTGGGACCTTACCTGGGTTCACGCACTAGCCGGTCTGGATTCTTACAACTTGCTTCAATAAGACGAGCCAGGACTGGATTGTGGGTGAAATCGGACACCTAAAGCCGAGGCCGGAGGCAGAGCTCTCAAATATATCAGAGGGTGAAGCCACAACTGCGCCTCAGATATTTGCCCCACAGCTAATCTCCAGAAGAGGCTGCTGTGTGGATGAGGTCACAATACAAACAGAAAATTTACAGAGCTTTGGGAAATCCTCTATTCGCAGGGACAAGGTGAATGGGTTCTTAGTAACTTTTTTTCTGGATGGCCCATCGGCGGAGCAGCGTTTGGTTCAGACATCCTTGGTTTTAAGATGAAACTTATAACATCAGGGGCGACTTTGACACAACACCGGAACAAAAAAGCACCCCAACCCCAATCTTTTCAATTCTCCGTCTTGCAGTTTGAGCCTGGAACGGCATCGGTAAGAGCGTCTGGAACCTAAGGTAATCTCGCCTCGGGTCTACGACCTCCGCTGATGTTGACCAATAGAGGGGTCAAGTAGGAGCAGCAAGGGAAATAGTGTGGCGAGTATTATCAAGAGCACCAGCAAAGGACGTTTTTGTCCTCATCAGGTTAAAACGACTCACGCCCATATATTGCTAATTCAGAAGGTAGGACGAGAATCCTCTAGGCAGACGTCCACCGTGCTGCGGCTGCTGTGATGGAGTGTTGCTTTGCAGAGGGCAATACTCACCTTGCTTTCAAACAGGAACCTTGGGTGGCTAACGATCAAGTTCTGGGATTGTCAGCTGCTGGTAAGATTTAAGTAAATAGATAGTACATCACTACTTACCATTAGGTGGGATTGTAGTTAAGCGCTGGCTTAGTAGAATATAAAAACAAACAGTAGGCACAGAGCATTTACAGTTCAAAATAAAAATATAAAACTTTTTGCTGTACCAGAGTACTGCAGTGACGCCCTGATAACAGGCTTCATAAATCTCAAGGAATGGGTTGGGACCAGATTAATCATTTGCTCAGCTTATCCGCTTATCTTCGCGGCGAGAACTTAGAGCGAATGACGCAGTACGTTCTAAAACATAACGCCAAACCGGTAGTGGGTTACGATGCTAATGCTCACCACACAGCCTTCGGAAGCACTATAATTAACAAAAGAGGTAAGTTACTTCATGAATTTCTCATCTCTAATCGCCTGGTAAGCTTAAACTGACTTATGAAAGTTTAAACTAACCTTTGTAACATGATCTCGGCTAAAAGTTTTTGATATAAACTTTGCAACTAATAACGTAGCCTGGGTAACTAACTTGTATGTTAGTAGTGAAAATGTCTGATCACAATCACATTTCATTTTGAGGAGAGCTATGTATAGAAGTCTACCTTTTCTGGATAAAATTTAATTGATGTTATATTATTACTTTGTGGCAGTTCACAAGGAAGGCATAATATGTGTATCAGAAAAATTTCGATGTAATGTATTAATGCTGATAGATGCAGTGGGATTGAGTAACAATTGTAGGAGTCATGGTTGGCATCGTTTCGACGTTTGGATACGATGTATTGTGTAAATGAATCTGTATTGATTATAAGCCGACGTCTTTACTACATTGATATATCGTTATCTTGGATTATTTAGATTACCGGAAAACTATCCCATAGAAAAATATTATAATAGCGTAAGAGGCGATATAAGGTAGCATTTAATTGTAATAACTGAGTAAGTAGGAAAAAATTTCGAAAAAACAAGAAAACAGTGTTTAGAACCAATTCTCTCATAATATATTACTTCTAAAAATATAATAGGAATACTCGTAATAGTCGCTTTAAAACCTAACGTATATATGTGTTGAAAATCTAACTCGTAAAAATTGGAGAAATGTCCAATATTTTTATCCGAATCGCGAAACAACGACCATAGCTTAACGACCGATACAGGCAGGCTGATGTTAGTAGCAATACTAACTATTATTTTCGAGACATATCATTTTTAACTCTCATATTTTACTATGTCATAGCATGACACACAAAATATTTTTATGAAAATACATATATCGTATGATTTCTAATGGTATTGTAACGTATAAATAACCTGAAATGCATCAATATCGTCAAAGTTGAGAAAATTAGCAATCGTTAATGTCGTTATAATATAAATCGTTCCGTACTCAAAAAACTGGATCACTTATCAGTATTTCTTTTTTCAGCCTCACCCACGACGTAGTAATCCAATTCTTGGCACTCTTTTCTCAATGGGTCTACAAAAAAGTTATATTGCAGTTACCCCCATAGATAACTAATGTATAAATGGAGAGTCCCCCCCTTACTATGGCAGTTTCATTAAATAATTCAGAGAAGTAGCAAAATAAATAGTTCTGACATTATTAATTATTTAACAGTTTTTATTATAGTCAATGCAATGAAACATTATAAAAAAAAGAGAGAAACATTTACACAATATTTTGTTAAAATGTTTTTCATAAATGATAATTTAAAATATCTGTTGGAATATTTTCTACTGTGCATGTCTAAAATACCTACGTACTAGAATATAAGATAACGAATAAAAGATAGAATAACGGATTTCTTCCAAATCTACTTCGTATGTTAACCGCTTCATTTATTATTTCTTATCCATCTCAGTCCATCACATAAGGAATTACTTTTCAAAGCGTTTTTAATGTGTTCCCTTTTCTCAAAGAAAATTATTTTGATATACTTTAACATTTATAAGCAATTAGGATATTTTCTTACGGTTTTGTTAGAATTCTTACATGATAAATAATGTTTGTCCCTTCAATTCTTTAAAATTACTGTTTTTATTATTATTATTATTTTCATTAAAAATCCTCATTAGCAATATACCGTGTAATAACGATCTACATTAGGGTCTAAACGTTGTCCTAAAATTCCGTAGTACGTAAGCCACCTTAATCCAATTCTAATTTTTTTATAAAGAGCAGTCACACAGAAAGTGCATCAGTCTGTCTAGTCCTGGTCATACAATAAAAAAATGGAATCCACTTTATTTTGATGACCAAGAGACAACTGTTAACCTATTTCTGATACATTAATAAAACACTGGAAACTATCTTCCATCGTCAGTTCTATTTCTCGTTCAGTAGGCTACGGAGTAACTGTAGTGGCAGTGTAAGAATATCCACTATTCCATATCGTCCCTAGACTAAGAGACGACATAGGGAAAATTTGATAATATGAGATGGGCAGCAGCATCTTCCCGATAACAATTCAAAATAATAAAAAGGTGAGGGTTGCCAACCCGCTTTCCAAGTGTGCCAACTTTGGGAAAATCCCCCATGAGGTAATCTATGAGGGAAGCATATTTTCAGCAGTGGACTTTTATAGGCTGTAATGAGAGCTACGGAGAGTGCAATGCCCGAAATTTCCCTGCGTGATAGAATATGTAATGAAGAAATCAGATTCACGGGTTTGTCTGTCTTTGTGTCTAGTACTTCTGGGTAGCTTTATTTCTGTGGTAGCCATATTGTACCGGCAAGCGCACTGTAGGTCAACCTCCTTTATTTTGTAGGATGATCTGATGATATTGTTAGACCAACATGACTCAATACTGACTATAAGACTGCTAATATGTACGGTACATATTAGCAGTCTTTAATTTACAGGCTGTTTCTTTGCTATTAATTGTATTATAAACAATTAAAACAATTTTTCTATGACTTATTAAAAGTATGTTTTTCCGTTCTTACTTAAACAAAATACGACTTCGTATGAAATACAAAGTAATGCGTTTATTTCGATAAAAATTGAACAAAAAGGATCCAAAAACAGTTCACACAATTTGTCAGAGTAATCAGATCTTTCCCAATCTTCTTTAAGTGTCAACTGCTTCATTTATTTTTCCTTATCCACTTCAGTTGAACACACGTGTAAGGTTTTATGTCTATTGGATTTTGATACGTTTGTGATACAATATGTGTAGTCAAACCTGTAATGTTCTGAAACCGAGATACAAGTGTATACACAATATGTTATTGCTAATTTTAGTTTATAAACAAATTTAAATTAGCCCGTTTAACTAACTAAGGTTTACTTTATCGTTACAGCCTATCAAAATCCACTGCTGAACACAGGCCTCCCCTATAAATTGTCTCATATGGGGGATATTTACCATAGTTATCATAGTTGGCAACCGCAGTTTATCTTTATTTTTAGTCGTTATTAGGAAGACGCTGCTGCCGATATCCTGACTTGTTGCTCTTCGTTGCCTCTTACAACACCCACAGGATGATATGGGAAAGTGGATATTCTTATCTGCCATTACACGGTATGGTTTATTTTGTTCGTAAGATAATATTAATATAATATTTATTTGCAATATTTTTTATCTTTAACTGAATAATGCGTACATTATTTATATGTTCGTACGTTCGTAAGTCACGAACATAACTTAGTTATTAGGCTGCAAAATACGGACGGAGTTTCTACAAGATCATATATATATATAATTATAATTATACTAATAATAATTATATAAAATATCTGGACCTGGCTCAGAAGGTGACCGATATGTTGGGTGGTCTGCCGACCGAAATTATTCCTGTAGTCGTCTCTGCGAACGGGCTAATCCCTGGGACTGGTACTCCGTGACGGACCACTCCACGCTCAAATGCAGAAGGCGGTTCTCCTCGTTACCGCCCGCATCGTCCACCGGTTTCTTTCCCTTTCCCTCTAACCCTCGGCCGTTTGGTCTCCCCTGCCGAGGGCTTCCATCTGGTTAGGCTATTATTCATTTATGTATTATTTATTCATGTTAGTATATTTAATATATATTTATGTATATTTATTCTTATATATGATTTACTATTATTATATATCTATTCAGCCGAATCAGATGAGACTACTTTATAATTACAACATAATAATAATTAAATTCAATTATAACTTAGATAAATGAGTTTAAATGGTAAACCATTTCAGACATTAAAGAGAAACTACGCTTAAATGACAAGATACACTCGTGGAATCAACGTATTATATTCAGGTGCAAACCACGTGCCACCAATTTGTAATCTCAGAAGATAAACAAAGTTTGTTTAACAACTTTGCGTGATTTCCGTCATTAAATTGAAATCAGATTTCCGGCAAACAATTTCTCCAAACTGTCGACCTGCGAATCAAATTAGAAATTAATTCCTTCTCAAATATTATCACATTAAAGCGACTAATATTTACTGATTTTAACGACAACTTGTTTTAAAATTTATCTTAAAAAGCTTTTCTTTATTGAAGGCTGTCGATAAAAATAAATAAAAGAAACGGAAGAAAGAAATAGGTTGAAGGAAAATACGTATTTATAATCGATCAGATTCATATTAACCTTTTGTCCTAAAGATAAATTTTGTTCTAGACTTATATTTTAACCTATAGCAATAACAAAATTGACCCATGTAAAGATGTTATTGTAATTTCATTAACATAATGCATTTAAATAGTTTTATTAAATACTTTAATATATAAATTGAATCTTTTTACGCGAATGGAATATAATAAAATAATTTTCATTCAATATATAGTACATGTAATACTTATTGAAAGTCATTTTTTACATTTATCAGTGATTTGGAAAAACATGTACTGGGAAGAACCAGCAAGAAATCTAGCGGATTTTTAAAGCATAATTTACAACATACAATTGTTATGAAAACATTTAGAAACAGCATGGTAGCGATCACCTCATTCCCAGTGGTTATTATGAATCATGTACTCGTTAGTAGTATAATAACCTTTACTAAACAATTTTTGCTTAATAAATCTTTTAAACCATTTGATTGATTGCATATTTTCTGAAGCTGTATTGTAAAAGCGTATACATTGCCCCATGAAGGTATTCCTGACTCTTTGGAGTCGAGTGACTGATATAACTATCTTGTGCTTGTTCCTAGTGTTTACAGAATGTACATCACTATTTTTAACTAAACAATTTTGATTTTTGTGTATGAACATAAAATTTTCAGAAATATATCCTCTCCAAGCAAGCTTCTCAAGGAAAAAGTTAATATATTTATTTTTCTTTAAATTTTTCTCTATGGGATTCCTTCGGACCTAAGCTTGACGGCTCCGTGGCGCAGTGGCTTAGCAATCAGTTGTTGCGCTGGGGGCCGCGGGTTCGAATCCCACACGGAACAAGTATTTGTATGGCCTACAAATAATTGTTCCGGGTCTGGATGTTTGTCCTTGTGCAATTTATGTTTTAAACTGCCTCCACGATACAGGAGAAAATCCTAGTGTGGGGGGGTAACGTTTTTTAAAACAAAAAAATAAAAAATAAGTCAAACATTGCTCTTATGGCTTTCTTTTGTAAAACAAAAATAGTTTCAATGATCTGCGCGTCCAATACGTAGTATGTCCAAAAAAATTAACTGCGCTGTTTAATAATTGCTTTCAACTTTAATTATTTTACAACCTCTAAGTGGTCTGACGTAATTACATACTCGGCGATGAAGTTGTACTTCGTGCAGAAACTGTACGTCTGAAACATTTTTTAATAGCAGAAGAGTGACAAACGATCACAAAGTCCACCTGATGGATAGTGTTTGCTATGGTTAATAGACATCTACATCTATCCTCAATAATTATTACAAATCAAAATGCAGATGCGTTGTCACCCGTGAGGACTAAGATGGAATGCCTTGTTTTCAGTAAGAATGACTCCAATTCTCTGCTACTATTTTACGCTGGTATTCTGTGAGAGTGTGGTCCTTCCTCGTTTGAGCCGACCCATTCGTGATACAACTATGTTACTAATTTAACTGCAGCATGGCTCTAAGATGAAAAAATTTCTATTTGGAAAAAAAATTGTACACCGCAAGAAACAAGGAACATAAGGAAGCGTGCAGGAGACTTCAGACTGATTACTCTCCGGTTGTGTCGGATTGCCGTTCCATCGTTCTATGAGAGTGAGAGTATAGTCGATTTTAATGAGAAACGGGGTAAAGGATTCTTCCGTCACCACATAGCATTATCTATACTTAGTTTATCTATAAAATTAGTAATGAATTTTTAAATACTGAAGCAATTTTATACAATGTAAATTAATTTCGTTCACACCTTGCGTGGGAATTAATGTGGCTGATGAAACAATGTGAATACAGAAGGTAAAGTTCGGCTTCCTTCAAGACAACAACATCTTCGAAACTAAGTTGAGCCACACAAGTTTACTTTATAAACTTACATTAGTACAGGGACATACTCGTACAATATTACTAGAATATTTATTAGTTAAAATATGAATTTTTTGAAATTTACATCTATAAAGTAAAAATAAATAAGAATTTGAAATAATATACCAGCTGTTTTATTATAATGTAAAATGAAATAACTATTATCATCATTATGTACCCATAAAATATTTACAGATAATAATTTTTCCATATTAAACTTTAAAATCATTATTAATCAAAAATTTTATTTGGTACACTTTCTGAAGATCTTATTATGAAATTCAGAATCGTGAATTAAAATTTAGGCCGAAGTTTTTTTGTACCACAAATGTTATTGGAATGGAATATGTTACAAGAGTTATCTGTATTTTTTTTTCTTTAAAAGATCATGTTGACTTCGTGTTACATTCAGTTTGTATGGCTAAAGTTATTAGTAATTACCGCTCCTTTTCTCACAAAGAGCAACTCTCAGAACAAGCCGCAACGAATCAGTAAGCTGATGTGGCAACTAGTTTGAAAAGGAACTGATAGGAATGAATAGTAGTAATGAATAGTACATTAAAAAAACATTCAAACACACGCAAATCGTATGTATGCGTGCAAACAGATCCGTAAGTCATAAGTAACCAACAACCTAGAAAGTTTCTGACTGAAATCTACTAAAAAATATATCAAACATATCTTGACTTTCTTAGATTTAACTAAATGTCATATAAAATATTAAATGAAAATTAAAACAATGGTAAAATTAAGTAAATTATATCAATTACAAACAAAAGGTTTATTTGAAAGGATTTTGTCTAAATATTAATAATACGACAGGACAGAAAGCACGGGCGGCATTAGCATTTAAATTTCAAATGTTGAGGTAAAAGTTTCTTAACGATACTTTGCATATATTAAAGCCTTTTGGTACTAAAGTAGAAGTTCTTTCTTTCGATTGTTCAATTTCAAATAATTTACATTTCAAAGTGTAATTAAAATTCTAAATGCTGCTTAATACTTTCATTGGAATTTAAGTTAGATGGTACTAAATGGGTAAAGTATACACGTTTATAATTTTGATCTTATGTATATAAAAGTTAATAGTTCAATTTTATTATTAATCTCGATATCACTTTAGAACGTTCCCTGTTAAATTTATTAGTAGAAGGGCAATGCTATGACACTGGTTTCAAAGTAAATTTAAAAAATGTACTATTACATTATGTAATACACAATTTCTCGTGAACGCAAATAAGACAAAAGTTATGCTGTTTGTAAGAGAACAAAGTAAAAACATATTTGTGAAATCAGAATAGAAGGGGAGTTGGTCGAGCAGAGTAGATGAGTTTGTGTATTTGGGATGTGTATTTAGCAGAGTGGTAGATATGATAAGGATGTAGAACGACAATTGAACACAGGAAATAGTGTAAATAGGCTCCACACTCTATTGTGAAAAGTCAAAATGTGTCAAAAAGGCACGTAAGGCAATTTACAATGCTTTTTTAGTCCCTAGTTTGATGTATGGTAGTGAAAATTGGGTGCAGAAAAAGCACTAGATTAGAATAAATGCTATAGTTTTGTTTATAGGTTTATAGGATAAGGCTGACAAACGAGCACACAATCCACCTGATGGTAAGTGGTTGCTGTGGCCCATAGACATCTGCATCTATCCTCGATTACGAATCAAAATGCAGATGCGTTGTCACTCGTGAGGACTAAGATGGAATGCCTCTTTTCCAGTAAAAAGGGTCTCCGTTACTCTACACTCACCATACGAAACACAGCATCAGTAAGCTGCTATTTTACGCTGGTATTCTGTAAGAGTGTAGAAAAGCGTTCATTAAGGAGTATGTTAGGACTGAATCTGAAAAACAGGGTGAGAAATTGTGTGATAAGAGAAGAGTGTGGTTAACAAAATGATGAGATCAGGATTAAGAAAGGAATGCTACAGTGGTTTGGTCATGTAGAAAGAATGAATGAGAAAAAGTGACAAAGCAAATTTATGTTGCAGAGGTGAACGGCAGAGCCGGAAAGGTATGCGCTAGGCAAAAGTTTATCGATCAAATTGGCGATATAATGAAAAAATAGACCAAATTAATAGTACCCTTAACCGACCAGCATGTGTACGTAAGTATACAGATGTGGAGGAGGCGAGAGAGGTGTGTCAGTATCATGCCAATGAACGTCCGTCAATGAACGGACTTCCGGAACAATGTCCGTCGTTCCTATGGTTATTTTTCACACATTTGTTATTTTTATAGCCTATCAAACGTCTGAACCTTTCTCATAGATTGCTTCATATTTGCCATAGTTGCCACGCTTGGCAGGTGGGTTTACAACTACAGTTTTTATTTTATTTTAAATACTTATTAGGAAGACGCTGCTGCCCATCTTCTGCCTTGTTTCCCTCTGTGGCCTCTTATGTCATCCACAGTGTAATATGGGGTAGTAGATACACTTACACCGCCACTACGTATTGACAGTCACAGTAATGGTACTCGTGTCTTTTTATCTATAATATAAAAATGAATCGCTGAATATGTTTTTAAGCGCAAATCTCGAGAGCAGTTGAACCAATTTCGCTAATTCTTTTTTTATAATATTCCTTGAAGTACGAAGATGGTTCTTACGGAGAAAAAATTTAATAAATGCCTGAAAAAGTCTAAAACATTTGAGTGACGTTAGTATCGTATTAATATGATATCGTATCGTATCGTATAAATATTTGTCAATATTTATACGATGGGAACTTAATTTAGAATAAGTAAAAATAAAATGAAATATAATAAGTAGGTATCATAATAAGAAATCAGAAATTGTAATTTTCATTGTGATTTTTTAGTGACTATTAAAAGAATTTTAAGTGTTTTATAATTTTATTTTTTGACATAATGTAATTGTTGACTCATCAACTTTCTTTTTTCTTTTTTTAACTGACCAGGTGCCCCGAATAGCAGAAAGAGTATTAAAAAAAAGAATCGACTGTTAGGCGATACGAAGTTTGCCGGGTCAGCTAGTTTTGTAATAAAAAAGTAACCACCAACTACTACTATTAAGAATTGTGCATACTCTAATATTTTCTCGTGAAAGTTATTGTCGATTAAAATTGCTTTCATAGCGGTAAGGCCGCTTAATGTATCATTTTATATCATAATTATCATCATCATCATCATTGCAGCCCTTCACAAGTACACTGCTGAATATAGGCCTCCCGCAAGGAATGCTGCAAAGCACGGTCCTGAGTCACTTTATATATTGTAATTTATTGTTTATTAGCGATCCGGCCCGGCTACGCACGGGTAATTATAGATCTTCACAATTTCGAATTCGAAAAATTCGAATCCACTAAAACATACAATTTTTTTATCAAAATTGGTCGACACATATTCGAGTATATGCGAGACTCATCATCATCATCATTACATCCCTTCACATGTCCACTTATGAACATAGACCTCCCCCAAGGAATGCCAAAAAGCACAGTCCTAAGCCACCTGCATTCATTGACTTCCTGCATATCTTACCAGGTCGTCACTCCATATAGTGGGGAGACGCTCTACACTTCATCCGCCGGCACGAGGCCCCCACTCGAGAACCTTTTTTCTTACTACTTACTTACTTTGGTTACTTTTTAATTACTTTGGTTCTGTATTCGGATAGCCATCGTAGCCCTACTGTACAAACACTTCAACACTTCGATATACCGACAGTCAACTTGGCACCGCGGAAAGGACCGCAGCACCGCCCAAATTTCGACGGAATCTAAGGCTTTCTCATATTATTCCACATACGCCAGACATAGTGGCAAATTGTACTCCGCGGACTTCTGTACTATTTTCCGAAGGTTATGTATGTGATCGTGTGGAGCTTGAAGAACCGACAACCGATGGGAAAAAAAAGGTTCTCAAGTGGCGGCCTCGTACAGACGGACGAAGTGTAGGGCGTCCCCCCACTAGATGGAGTGACGACCTGGTAAGTCATGCACGAAGTCGATGTATGCAGGTGGCACAGGGCCATGCTTTGTGGCATTTCTTGGGAGAGGCCTAAGTTCAGCAGTGGACTTGTGAAGGGCTATAATGATGATGATGATGATGATGATGTATGTGGCCTATGGTGCTAAAGCCTTTACGAAAATCGGCTTGGTCTGTAAGTCGTTAAGTCTTCATGCTAGACGATTCGTAATGGCTTTCAAAAACAGCATGTAGACGCGGCTCAGATTGAAAATCGGTGTGTAGTTCTTCAAGAGAGCATTGTCGCTTTTCTTGAAGAACAAGGCCACCGCACATTCGCTCCACATCTCCGGTATTGTGCCACCATGAAGGACGGAACTAAAGAGCTTCTGAAGGACTTAAAGAACCGGTTTTCCACCCGCTTTCAGAAACTCCGCAGTAATTACATCCTCGCTTGGGGCCTTGCTGTTTTTAAGGTGCAGGAGAGCTATTATAATCTCGAACAGACTGACGTCCAGAATAAGATCGGAATAGTGTGGGATAAGAATTGCTTGACTTGCTCTTGGATCGTTACTCACACTTGCATGTGGCTGCAATGATGATGTGTACAGCTACCTATAGAACCTCTCAATGTCACTCAAAATCTCAGGTGTCCCGGAAACGACGCTGTCACACTCGTTCCTTAGTTTTGACAGTTGGCTCTTTCTGGCAGATAGATCTCTAGCAGACTTTGGATCCCTGGTTCCGCTCGATCGCTTCTTCAATACGAACTGTATTGAAGGTGCGTAAGTCCCGCCGCATGCATTTGGAGATCTTTTTGTTCAGTTTCCTGTACGCTATCAAACCTGCTGAATACTGCAGCTTCATTTTCCATCTAACAGCCATGAGATTAAGACTGAGAATTTTTAAGTAGAATTTTTGAAACCGCATGGGCAATTTCCACGAGTTTGTCATTCATATCGTCCACTGCATTACAATCTTCTAGGCACTGAAAACGGTTTTGTAG